>VWZI01010415.1:452098-599854 GCA_013396835.1 Psilopogon haemacephalus
CTGAGACCACTTTCTCTCATTTTATCACTTGTTACTAGGGAGAAGAGACTGATCCCCACCTCGTTATAACTTCCTTTCACAGAGTCATAGAGATCAAGAAGGTCTCCCCTCAGCCTCCTTTTCTCCAGGCTAAACAACTTCAGTTCCTTTGGCTGCTTCTCATAAGACTTGTTCTCCAGACCCAAATTCCATGCAAAGTTGAGGGGGAAACACCTGTGTGTGTTTGATGGATATGCATAGAATCATTTAGGCTGGAAAAGACGTTCAAGATCACTGAGTTTTATGCCCCATTATCTATAAAATTAACTGGGGGNCCTTCTCCATACTCTATAAAGAATAAAGGCAAGATCAGGGTCAGCTGCCCACAGTCCATTAAACAACTAGTTAATTGCTAAGTATTATTTAGATCTCTAATGCCTAAACCACATTGCAACATTGTTTTTTGCACCACCAAGCCTCTTGAAGAGGTAGAAACTCCTTCCAACAGATGTAACGAGCTTTCTGGGAGGTAGAAAGCAAAGCATTCCAGAGACCATGCTTTGCATAGGAGAGGAAGGCACAAATATATTGTGCAGTAAATATTACAGAATATCTATCAGGGATCAGCAGACTGATGTTAGACAAAGGAAAAGGTAAAAAAATCAAGTCTGTAGTGAATGATATCACTCCCACTAGCAAACCCCCTACTTTTTATTAAGCACATAGCTTCACTAAGCACCTAGGTAAATCTAAGATACACAGAGAAGTTAGGAAGAACTGGAAATTTAATGTGAACATTCAGTGATGGGTTAGAAGTATTTTCTCCAGTTTTCACTTTTCCCACTAGAGGAAAATCCATTTTCACCCAAAAACAGGGTTAAAATTATCCAGGAGAAGTATGGCTGAACAAAGGGTCAATCTTTCCCCAGGTCTGTCACCCCTGGTTGTCATCATAAAGAAAGAGCACAACATGTGAAAAGAGAAAAGGCATGAGAAATCCTGGCAGGGAGAGCACCAAGCACACACTGGTGTTTTATCAACTCTGTATATTGTCAGGGACACATAACAATCATTTGCCCATGTCTAGATCAACCATTATGGGAAACAGAACCATAGAATCACAGAATGGCTTAGGTTGGAAGTGACCTTTGAAGGTCACCTAGTCCAACTGTCCAGTGGTCATCAGGGACACCTTAACTAGATCGTGTCCCACAGAGCCCCATCTAACCTGACCCGCAATGTTTCCAGGGATGGGGCTTCTACCACCTCGCTAGGCAACAGTTAGTTCCTTCTCTCTCTAGTCTAAATCTCCCCTATTTTAGTTTAAAACTATCACTCCTGTCCTGCTGAGACTTATGTATAAGATGGTTTAAATTGTTTATTATGATATTCTCAGGAAAAGTTGTTCATTATATTATTAAGAGGCAGTGACTGAACTGTTTGGCACAGACAGCTGACAATCAGATATAAAGGAGGGGGCTGATAATAATTAATTGTGCATATTTGGGGGGTCAGATATGAAAAATTGAGGGAGGGAAATGAGAGGGAAAGGAAGAAGATAAGAATCAAATGACAAACCCATGATGAGAAACTGAAAAAAGCACTGAAAAAACAAATGGAACATTTCTCTGTGCTATGGAAAGGAATAAAAATATAGATGGTCTCCAGAAGGAAGGGAAAGTGTGAGTGAACTCTTAGCAGATTTACTCTAAGAGAAAATACAGTCCTTCCTGACATGGAGGAGAGTATCGTATCTGAAAGGATAATTAAAGCAGCTCATAGTGAGAAGTACTGTATAAATACAAAGACATAGAACTGATAAATAATGTGCTCATGAAATTGTTAAGGTTTATTTTCAGTTAGACCTATAAGATTTCCACTCATTTGCAATCTCATTTTGGTTCATTTACTGTAATTTTATTAAGCATATCCAGGAGAAACCTGTCCATAACAGGAACAATGCATCATACTGCATCTCACAGGCTGCAGGAAAATTACTTTCAGGTACAAAAATACATCCTGTGAGACATTTTCCCATCAGGTTATTAGCATAAGTACATTGGAAAGGGAAGGAAACATGGATCAGAATTGCCTTAACAGAGTCTCTGGACTTGGACCTTCAGTTTGGCTCTTTTTTGTTGAAGGACTTGTATGTTGTGGTGGGACATCCAAAAAGCATGTGAAAATTCATTCCACTTTTAGGAAAACTTTTGTTTCTGCAGACCTAAATACAAGGTTTTACTGGTGATAATTTTCTCCATCATTTAATTTAGGTGCTCTGTAACCACACAATGTCTCTGACTTCAAAGCGATAATGGAGGTGCTTGGGTCAAGCACCCAAGCTGTACTGCTGTACAGGGCAGATTTTGCAGAGCAAGGATAGGTCTCAATTCAGAATTTCTGTGCAAATGATGCTAAAACAAATCAGTATGAGAGTGAGAGAAAGAACAGCTTGTTCCTCATTCTAACAGCTGCAGAAGCCAGCACAGGAGTCAGAGCACCCAACTGCCTCCTTCTGCAAAGGCAGAACTTGCAAACACCATTAAGGCAGGCAGCCTGTGAAACTGCAGAAAGGGAGTGCATAAAAGCTGAAGAAATTGGCCCAGAGCTCTTTGACAGAAAGATGCCATTTTCTCCAGGTCTGTTGGAAGGAATATTTCCCCTTTGGTTTAAAATTAGCCTTGATATTTGTAATGCATAGTCCCATTAAGATCCCTCAGCTGTCACTCACAGAGCTCCATCCTCCTGTAATCTGCGCATATTTGCATGGGGTTTTGACATCCATGACTAATGGACTGGGAACTGATGCCAGGCTTGCAGGTAAAGGCCAGTTCCAGCAGGATTACTGCTGTGATACTAGGAGGCAGAGCTTGAGCTAATAACTGCACCATGGGGCCGAGTACTGCCCTGCCTGCAGCAGACACCAAGTCATAGAATCATGGAATTGTTTAGGCTGGATAAGACCTTTAAGATCAAGTCCAATTGTTAAAACAACACCACCCGGTCACCACTAAACCATGTCCCTCAGCACCACATCTACAAGGCTACCAAAATCCTCCAAGGATGGTGAATCCAGCACTTCCTCAGGCAGTTTATTCCAGGATTTGAAAACTCTTTCAAGAAGAGATTTTTGCCAATGTCCAGCCTAAATCTCCCCTAGCGCAACCTAAGATCCTTTCCTCTTATCCTTTTACTTGCTAATTAGGAGAACAGACTGACCCAAACCTCACTTAAACCTCCTTTCAGGTAGTGGTAGAGAGCAAGAAGGTCTCTACTGAGCCTCCTTAGGTGCAGGCTACACAGCCCCAGTTCCCTCAGCTGCTTCTTGGAAGACTTGTGCTCTGGACCCAGTCTGGCACTTCAACAGCCTTCTTGTAGTGAGGGGCCCAAACCAGAACCCAGTATTTAAGGTACAGCTGCACCAGTACCGAGTACAGGGGCACAATCCCTGCTCTAATCCTGCTGGCCACACTATTGCTGATACAGGCCAGGAGTCACTTTTCAGAAGAACTTTGCTAAGCACCCTGTCATTAGCCTGGGTGTCCGTTTCAGCAGTGACTGCTCTCCTGGCCACCCAAGTATCTAATGGCTCTTCATCAAGCTGTAGCTGAAATCTGAAAGCACACATGTGCTTTTTAAACACCACTGTGCTTTAATTCCTTTTAACTCGACAGACAGCACACAGCTGCTTGAAGCTAATGGATGTTACTCCTATTGTATGATTGCTTGAAAATACAACAGATCGTACAATGGCAAACGAACAAATACATTTTTATCAACCTCTGAAATGAGTCATTTATCTTCTGGGCTATGCACTGAATCATGACACCAAATGATAAGTTTTATCTCTTTTACTGTCAAGCTCAATCTCAGTCAAGCCCCAAATACAAGTGAGGAGTGAGTTTTACCCCCGAGTGGAAGTATTAATAGAGGTTCGGCTAGCTGGCCTTTGCCTAAGTGGCTTTAATCTTTGCGAGTTTTGGCTTAAACAAAAACGTATGGCAGTGTCAGCCTCCTCCAACAGGCAGGCACAAGACCCCAGCACAGCTCTACAGGCTGGAAAGGTTATCAGCCAGCAGAGATCCTGTCTGCCCTCTCTGCCTTCACCTCCTTACTTTTCCTCAGAAAAGCATTAAGCATTCTCTAGTCACCCAGCCCCACGCTGCTCTTCAGTCCAAAACATAAATTTCTTTTTATTACCTCTTTAAAACAAATCCAACTTTCCATCATACTCTACAATTAAAACTGAATTTTGTGTTAATCTTTGATAAATGATACCTAATGTAAAGGTTGACCCCATGGAACAGGCTAGCATTTAGGGCTTTGATGAAAACCGAGCACTAATGATCTGTAAGGCCACAGCTGTAATACCTTCACTTAACTCATGGAGAGCTAGCTCATTTACATGGCACTACATTAGAAACTCTTGTTTTCTTCTAAATTACTTCAGAAGGATCATGAAAATTGGATACTGACAAAGGAGCCCCATACAGATGTCTTAAATATGATTACTCACATCAAAATAGAAGCAGCACAGCAAACATACTCTTCAGATGGAGGGTGCAAGTCCTGGTGATGGGCAACCCAGCAAAGATTCTTCAGTAATGTGAAGCTGAGGTTACCCTCTTGTGATCAGCTTAATATCCACTAAAATTCCTCTAAGTCTATCTTAAAATATATATATTGGAAAAAATCGAAGCACACTGACATGGAATAAGAGCCTGTGGCAGAAAAGGAAGTGAAAGAAGATTTATGGTGGGCTAATTTCATTTGAAATAACCTGTTTTCAGCCAGCCGAAGAAAACAGAACCCAAAGGAAATTTAGAGGAAATAACCTTCAGGTCAATTTGATATCTGTTTCACTATGTGTGAAGACACATCCTTCACAAACCCTGAACCCTCTAGTCATGGGAGAGCTGGTAATCAAAAGTAATGTGGAGGAGAAATTGTTGATTGCCATCCACGACCATCATGGACAGTCACTGCTATGGTATCAAACCCGCAGGCACAGCACTCCCTGGCAGGAAGCATGGAAGAATCCAGACACAGATGTGTTATTTTAATAAGTCACAACTTGAAATTGAGAATATTGCTGCTTGTTTTCCTCCTACATGTTCTTGGACATGATCTCATGTCCAAAATATTTTCTGACACTTTCTCTGTGTGTTCCTTTATCTGTAAAACAACAAGTAAACAATTTATCTGATCCCTCTGCCAACAGCACCAGAAAATAAATATTATCCTGCTAATTGATTTGCTTTTATCAGCCTGTCGTTTCTACAGAAACCAATCTCACCTGTGATCTGTCTCTCCCATAACCTCTTGTGGCAGCCTGGTTTACATTTTTGGCCATAACCCTTCCATACAACATTGATCTGTCATGAATAATAGATATGACACCACTTTATGTATCTCTGTTTCAGTATATGTGATTCAATATTAGGATCACTAGATTTTTGAAATATCCAAACCATAGGACAATGACAGAAAGTATTTTCAACAGGGACTCCCAGTGCTGCAGAAGTAATTGCAAAACTTCTGATTAACTAAACAAAAAACAAATGTGGATCCAGATCACTGGGGAAATTGCACAATACATGAAAATCTGTTTCTACAGTTTCTGCACAGGAAACACCAAGAAAAAGGTAACATATAGCAAAAGAATTACAGAATCACAGAATGGTTTGAATTGGAAAGGACCTTAACTATCATCTAGTTCCAACCCCCTCGTCATGGGCAGGGACACCTCCTGCTAGACTAGGTTCATCAAGGCCCTGTTCAACCTGGTTTTAAACACTTCCAGGTTTGGATCCTCCACAACTTCTCTGGGCAACCCATTCCAGTGCCTCACCACATTTATGAGGAAGAATTTCTTCCTAATGTTTTCTCAAACCTAAGCTTTTCCCAGCTTGAAGCCATTACTCCCACTTCTGTCACTGCGTGCCTTTGTAACAAGTTCCTCTCTAGCTATCCTGTAGGCCTCCTTCAAATACTGGAAGTCCATAAGGTCTCTCTGGAGCCTTCTCTTTTCCAGGCTGAACAATCCCAATTCTCATATTGTCTTCATAGGAGAGGGTCTCCAGTACTTGGATCATCTTTGTGGCCTCTTATGGAACCATTTCTTGAGTTGGAAGCTCCATAGTTGGACAAAAAAAAGAAAGGAAGAACATTGTGCAAATTTCTAATGAGGAAGACCCAAGGGTCATGCACTTCATTGAAAATTATGTAAAGCAGCTCTAATTATCCATCTCAGTTATGCACTGGGTAATTTTCTATTTTACCTACTTGGTAAGCACTGCTTCATAAAGAGGAAGTAGAGTGTAAGCTATTTTAAGCTAAACTATTTTTGATGAGGAAAGAGGGAGAGAACAAAATCTGTGGTAGGGTGTCAAGTTCTGCATGCCTAAAAATAACAGTGGGCCAAGTTCTCTGCTCAGCACATGCAGCAGAACCTCATTCTTTCTGAAGATCCAAATCCAGTTGCAAGACACTTTAACTCTGCACTGATCATGAGTCATCTACAGAATAAAGCCCTTTGGACTTTAGTACCAAAATTCCATTTCAGATGATGCCAGAATTTATATCCCAAAAGTCGTTATTTAAATATAATTTAGTCTTGACTGTGGTTACTTTGGGGACAGATGTGGATAGGAATTGCCTCCTACACAGTATAGCCTCATCTTCTTTTGCATGAGTGGATTCCAAACTACTTCCTAGCCTTCTTCTAGGAAATTACTAGTCCTGGGTAAATATCCTTCTCTCAGGGTTATACTTCTGCAAGTAGGGCAAGCACACATTATGGGGACAGGACAAGAGACATGAGACTGCTCACCCTTCCCTATGAACATTAATTCAACAGCAAAAAAATTAGGACAGTTACTGAATCAGTCACATAGAAAAACCGGACAGCAGGTATCTCCATGCAGGACCATGGCTGCAGTGCCTTCTCTAGCCTGTCTCCTTGATCCCAGCAACTTTGATTTCTTTTCTGCATGATATCGTACGTTCCTTCACAACTGTCTACAGAGCATCCTTCCAGAAGGAGTGTAGCTGAATTTATTCTGACAGAAGAAGGAATTGATGATGGTTAATCTGTTAAACTACTATACAATGAGAACCATCACTCTTCCTTTTCCTCTTCTAATTTTTTTTTTTTTTTGGAGGGAGGCAAACAAAGTGTAAACTCAACTTGGTTATCTGAGAAGAGGTCTCTTATCTGACAAGAGGTGTCTACCCTCAGGAGAGGTTGTCAAGGTTTAGATCATACATTGCATGGAGCCTTTCTAAGACTGAAGAAAAGACCTCTCATGTCTCTCCCGTGTTCCAGATGGCTGATTTAAACAACCCTTCTCAACACATTGTTTAGAGCCTGTTCTAGAGCAGCACTGTCCTTTCCTCATGAACAGTCAGGAAGCTCAAGGCACTGTATCCACTGCAGCACTTCCTAAATCTATTCCTGAGTTCAACAAAGCTACACTGGGTTTTATGAAAATCAAACTGAGCACTGCAAATGTAGAAACACTTGGTTCTGCAGTTCCTAGTTAGAATTGATGTAATAGGAAAAATTTCAAGAGATGAACACTCAGCTTAAAATGAAAATACTTTCTTTTGCTATCATTTTTGGTCATTATCTTTTATAGTATCAACAACCCTATTCCAAATCCGCACAAGCTTTTCGTCTCCTGTCTGACACAGAAGCAGCTGGACTGTGTTTCTTTGATGAGCTCTCACCACTCCTAGACCTCTAACCCTTTCCCCCAGTTGCCTTTCTCATGCAACAAGCAGAGGAAGATGAATTTTAGTAGCCTTCTTACTCATGGCTAGAGCTGACCTCCGGACTTCCTTCACTGTGCAGGCAGTACCAACCATAGAATACTTCCATGCACAGTTATAAACCTGATTTCACCAGATCTGTTCTTTCAGGTAAGGCGCAGAAAACCACCCACTCTCCCTCCCCACAGCAGACTTCCAATCAGTGCTGTGTTCCATCCTAGGGACTGCACGTGTGGATTATGCATACCAACGGGCATATATTTTGGCACAGCAGCTTCAAAAGTCAAAGAAAGCATGTAGAGCCTAAGGTCACTGCTGTCGTAAAGCAAGCTTCAAAGATACCCATCACAAGTCACAGAATAAACAGCAATGGAACTTGTCCCGCCTCAAGAAAAATGAAAGAACAATGATTAATATGTTGTAATGGACCTTTTCATCCTTATCGCTTCCAGACTGTGGAATGTTATTCCTGGCACAGAGATTCTTGGTCAAGTATGAAGAGTCATCGATTGGATAAAGTGCTTGATTTAGCCCATTTTTATTCTATTACAGAGTGACAGAAAGAGGTTTTAGGCAGGAATAAAATCAATAAGGGGGAAAAGTAAAACTTGATAAAATAGCTATAGCTTGAAAGGAAAATTATATAGTTGTAATGGTGAATTTTAGGACAAGGAGTCATTTAAAATAAAGGACTATAATTCCTCTGTAAGGCATCAAATATGAATAATAATCTGTTATTGTTTAAAAGTGTCCTTTATCCTTACCTTACCCCCTAAACAAAAAAAAAGCTTTGCAAACTGGTGTAAGCAGGTTCTTTGACTTGTCATACAAGGACTCCTTCAAGGAAATGCTTAAGCAACAGGCAGAGTCTTGCTTTTAACCCTGTTCCCCTTCTCGTTATGAGACTTGTTTCCCATAAGACCCAGGAGCCTGGCAGGTCTGCACTGCACTCCTCCTGTCCCAAACAAGAGGGCATGGCACGATCCTTCGCAGATATCCAAGGAGAGGACCACAGAGATGGTACAGAGGAGGGACAGGGATGAGAATATTTTTATGTATGCTAAATCACAGTAACACCTGACAGGATTAGGTCAGATCTCTGGTCACATATCTGAGGTTGACAATGTTCTCTTCCTCTCCAAAGGGTATTAATTGTTATTGATACGAAGTAACTCTGCAAGGTCCAGGTTGAAATTATGGCCTCATAATGCTGTACACTCCACGTACCTGCAGTCAGGCACTTTCAGTGCCTTGAAATGTTCAAAACGTATTTCTTAAGGGAATTAATTCAGGGCAATGGTGGAGGAAGTGCAACATGAGTAGTTGCAATACTCCAGGACACTTCTCACTGTCAATTATTAAACAAAAACTCTCTGTGAAAGGTACTCTACCCCAAGTGCCACTAATGCACGCAGAGTTAAGCAGCTGACCTCTTGTGCATGGCACATTACAGAGATTTCCTGGGGCAGGATTTAAAGATGGAGATGATTCTGACTTTTTAGACCACCCAAAGAAAAGTCCATTTGGTATAAAGAGATTGGCAAAAATCAAGCTAAATGGATATTCCCCACGCTGCAATAGAATCATAGAATCATTTTGGCTGGAAGACAGATTTAAGATTATCAAATTCAGTTATTAACCCATCACTGCCAGGTCACCACTAAACCATGTCCCTCAGCACCACATCTATATGGCTTTTTAATCCCTCCAGATATGCTAACTGCAGCACTTACCTGGGCAGCCTGTTTCAGGGCTTGACAACCCTTTTGCATTGAGAAATTTTTCCTCGTGTTCAACCTAAACCTCCCCTGGCACAACCTGAGGCTGTTGCCTCTCATGCTGTCACTTGCTGCTTGGGAAAACACGTTGACCCTCAACTCTCTAGAACCTCCTTTCAGGTTGTTGTAGAAAGTGAGAAAGTTTTCCCTGAGCCTGCTTTTCTCCAAGCTAAATAACCCCAGTTCCATTAGCCACTCATCTAAGACTTGTGCTGTAGACCCTTCATCAGTTTCATTGACCTTCTCTGGACCCACTCCAACACCTCAATGTCCTTATTCAGTATTCAAGGTGTGGCCTGACTAGTGCTGAGTACAGGGGCATGATCACTGCCCCAGTCCAAAGAGATGCTGGAAATATATGATCTCACCTGGGGCACCAGAAAGTAGTCTGTCTCTAGAGAAAAACAAGAGTGTTAGAATTAAAATATTTCTACTGTCAATAAGCTCCCAGCCTGGTTTTGGTGGCAGAATTGACATGAGCCCTGGGACAGGCAGGACTCACTGTCCTAGAGACTTTGCCCTTGAACTTTCTCTTTATTAAATATGGGTAGAAAAATGGGATATGACCTCAGAAGTTTTTTTCTCTCACCACTTGATTCCTAATTGAGGCTTCTCCTACCTGCCCTCCCATTCCTTTGCACAGGCAATTGTGTCCATACTGCTTAGGCACAGAACCAGCAAGGCAAACACTCTGCCAAATGTCAAGATCCTCAGGAAGAGTCAACACAGGCTCATTCTTTCTTCAGTTCTCTGATCAAACCTTCCACAGGGAGGCTGATAAGGCTGGAGGACTGTTATTGTCAAGCACGGCAAGTACACATAGGGTAGATTAATCTCCATTTTACTCCCAGGTAACTAATAGCCTGAGTCAAGATAGAGAGATAGAAAAACAAGTTTCTTTCTTTGCTTAATATCACATTAAGATTCTCGCTCATCGAAAGAGGAATGCTGCTCACAGGGGAAAAAAAAAAAATCTACTTATTCGTAAGTTAAGGAAGGGGATCTGTGACAAGTGGTAAAGTCACAGAAAAGGGTGGGGACCACAAATATCACATCCATTGAAGAGGGGAAGGCTTCAAGTGAACGCACAGAAAATTGCTTGAAACTGGAACCACCCTAGAGCACAGACATACCTGAAGGTCAGAAAGGGCTGATTTTGCCATTTCTTCTAGACTGCCCTCCAAGCACTGAGGGCATTTCGTTTTTCTCCATCTAGTTGTCTTCATTAACTTCATTTCCCCATAGTCCTCCATCCTAAGAGTTTGCTACATGATTTGGTGCACTTTAGCCACAGGCTCTTTCCTGGTGAAAGAGGATAGCTCAGAGAAGCTCCACCCAGCTCCAGCTCTTTGCATGACAAAGAGACAGCCTTTGTCAAAGAGACAACCCTGAAATGCCATGGCTTGGTCTCTTTCTGATACATTTCCTGGTAATTTTCTGCCTTCTTTCTCCTCCCTACGGTTCCCCTTCCACACTTTGCCATCCCCTGTCTTCCAGCTATCCTTTACTGGAGACCAGGGTGACTTGAAGGGGTAACATTTTACCCTGCCCCAGGAGCTGCATAGGTAAATATCACAGGTCTTTCCTCAGAACATGTAAGAGTCCATATCACAGGCTTTTTTCATTGTTGTCCAAGGCCAGGGCCAAGGACAAACTGCTTCTTTGTAAAATGGAGACCCAGGGGAGTGGGGGGAAGAGGGTAAGTCAAGCTCTTATTGAAGTCAGTGAGCAGGATCAAACTGCTAATCTAGGTAAACAAAATACAGAAAATGACATTGATTGCAGATTGGCCTTAACAATGAATAATTGTGCTTTGATGTGCACATAAATGTGATAAAAATCAAGGCAATATATTCAAAACAAAAGAAAATAAAAAATACAAAGGGAGATTTTACAACTAGGCTCCATTAGCATCCATCCTAACGAGATTAGTAGTAATTGCTGTGTCAAGAAAAAAATATAGTGGGCTTGGGGAACGAAAGATCACGATAGGATCCCACTGTATCATGGGCTCAGGTCTAGCTGAAGAGCAGTGATGGGATTTTTACAGCACTGCATAACCCTTTTTTTTTTCATTTTTAGTTTTTTAGTATCAAAAGCCTTTCCCTGGAAAATAAAAATATTGGTCTTCAAATATCTCTTCAAGTCCTTCTGAAGCTAGCTGCAGGCTTTTCATTCCTACACTTCAGTACAAAAGTGTCTGGAGATCAGGAGCGTTTTTAGGCAAGCTTTTCTGGCCTGTTTTCTCACTGAGGATGCAAAATTTCTACTAGTGTTTTTTTTTCATTTAAGGTATTGCTCTTGCTCGTCTCAAAGTGCAACCTTCAGTACAATCCACGATTAATGAATAATGGATAAATACAGGAGCTCACTGAAGCTCTTTGAACATGCAGTGCCCTGAACGTAATCCAGGTTCGTTTAGGCTCACAGGCTTCATAGAGTCTTTAAGAACCAGACACACCAATAGCAGAGTAGAATTCAACAAAAATTAAGCAATTACACTTTCAAAGTGTCTTTGAATGTTTATACATTAATACTTCCTTGGACCTATACACTGGGTATAAGGTGAACAAAGGACAACACTTAAATTGACACATGATAGCAAGAGAACACTGGACTTCTTTGGCATAAATTGAATTGCATTAAAATAAAAATAGCAAGTCTAGAATTAAGCAGCAAGTGAAAGAAATTCACTTCTCCTTCTTGATCTCTCTGTTGCTGAAATCCTCCAGACAGGTGAGAAAACAAATGGCAACCTTCTGAGACAGGTCCACATAGAATAGCCTATTCCAGAGAAGGCTTGGTGCTAATATTAATGAGTGGTGAAGGCACTTACATCAGCAAAGTCAACGCAATTGGACAGTAATGGAGCCTTCTGTCTGGGACATGGGGACGGAAACTGGTTGTAAAGCTCACCTTAAGACAGATTCTAACAGCCCAGCTGTTCCAATGCTGCATGTTGATACTGGTGTCAGTGTGATGTAAATGTAGGACACGTTTCTACTGGCAGGTACCTTCAGGCAATAGAAACAGCTCCTCACAGAAAGGCCTCAGGAAAGCAAAGAGAGCCTAGATAGGGTAAAAGGTGAAAAAATAATTTTGGTTTGTTTTTCCCTATTTAAGGGACCAAAGCAAGTGAGCTTCAGTGGCAAAAGAAGACAGAAAAGGAAAGCAGCAGAGACTGCTTCTTTTGTTTCATTAGCTCAGCTGGAACCCATGAAGTCACCCCTCGCCCATTTTCCTGCTGGCTGCCTCTAAACAAACTGTATGTGACAAATTACACCAGCAAGTCAAATCTCATGCCTCGTGCATGAGGCTGCATCACTGGAGCCAGTACAGCTGCTGTAGGTTTTGTTCCCATCTGCTCCTTGCTAAGGATCCACAAGACAACAGCCACTTCATTGGCATAACCACTAGTCTGCCGAGAGCCGCTGCTCTGTGCGATGGGGAAAGCCAGCCCTTCTGTCTTATGAAATGCTATGCAAAAGAAAAGTAGTCTCCTTATTTCTCATCGTGGTTCCTTCTTCATTGTGTGATCCTGTTTGTTCTGCTGTGAGAACCCACCTGTGGAATATCACCTCTGGGAAAAATAAGCATGAATGTCCTCTTGGGAATTTGCCTCTCTGTAACAACACCCCTTCAGGGAGGTGATGCATTAGCTGTCCTCACTCTCACACCTCTCAAAAGCAAGACTTGCAAACTGATTAAATCACTCATCACACACTGTACAGGAACAGCAACAGGTTGTAACGGTGCCTTGAGTGTAACTTCACAGAAGCACAAAATCCCAACATGGTGGGTGTCTGGAAGGACTAACCTCCCTAATAAAGCAAGGTCACTCAGAGCAGGCTGCCCAGGATCACATCCAGCTGGGGTTAGAATCTCTCCGGAAAAGGAGACTCCACAAACAGCCAGCCTAGTCCAGGGCCTCAGCACCCTCAAAGGGAAGGTTTTCTTCACGTTCAGATGCGATTTCCTGAGCTCCAGTTGCTCACTGCAACTTGTCCTGTCACTGTGCACCAATGACGAGTCTGGCCTCATCCTCTTTAAAACACAACAGCTTCTTGCATTTCATGATCAGAATGCCACGGATAAGAAGCCAATGTACCTCCAGTCAGCAGGATGGTATCTGATGAGTGAAATACAGCTCACTGCCATAGCAGACTCAAATAAGATGTGTAAAATTGTTTGGTTTTGGTTTTTTGGTGTTTTTTAATCCTCTAAAGATTCAGCGTCATGACAATGACTGCAACTGTCTGAGAGTATTACAGTTGTTCAGCCTGGAGAAGAGAAGACTCCAGGAAGACCTTAAAGCAGCCTTCCAGTATTTGAAGGGGGCTTCTAGGCTAGATGAAGAGAGACTTGTTACAAAGCATGAGTGGCAGGATGTGGGGTAAAGGCTTCAAACTGAAAGAAAGTTGACTTAGATTGGGCATTAGGAAGGCATTCTTCCCCATGAGTGTGGTGAGTCACTGGAACAGGATGACCAGAGAGGTTGTGGAGGGTCCAAACCTGGAAATGTTCAAAAGCAGGTTAGATGGGGCCTGATCAGCCTGGTCTAGTAGGAAGTGTCCCTGCCCATGGCATAGGGGTAGGAACGAGGTGATCATTAAGGTCCCTTCCAACACAAACCATTCTATGATTCCAAGAAAACAACACATATTTTTGATTATCCTAACCGTTCTTAGTCATTTATATAGTTTTCCATGAGACATTTACATAATTTTTATTTTCATGCACTGGTAATTAGTGTTTATGATTTACCTATTACAGTGCAGTAGGATCAGATTACACCAAACCTACAGAGAGTCTGCTCTTAGTTCAGGAGAAGCTACTAAGGAACCATGTCAGCATAGAGTAACATCATGACCTCCTCACTTTCTGGCTTTCATGCAAAACGCTGCAATGATTAGGTTTCAGACACTGCATGAGGATGCTTAAGGATGAGCTATTAAACCATTCCACATCTGTGTTTGGTTTATTAGCAGAAACATTTCTGGGGAAAACAGGAAAGCAAACACTGATCCAGCTGCTAATTCTGGATAACTCTTTTATGTCACTAACTGCATTACCAAACACTACCTCTTGTTCTCCGCTCTCCATCTCCTCCTTTCTCCATTAAGTTAAATTTCTTGTCATTTCCCTCATCAGTGCTGAAGCATAATTAGAGCTAATGTTAATTGCATAGGTTTTACGTTCCATGTAAGCTGTTATGGAGAAGATGGTTTGTCAATGGGAGATTGACAAACAATACCTAAGAAGAGGAGAAATAAAAAATGAAGTGTTCTGGAGCAGGTCAGTATGGGAGAGATCACCCTTAAGTTTATTGATTAAATGATCACAAGTGATAATCACCTTGAGCTGAGCAGAGTTGTCCATATGCAATTGCTGCTCAGGATCACAGCTCAGCAAACATCAGGCTCCAAAGTGGTTTCTCACTGGATCACCAACCTCAGGCCATCCTGCATGAATAATTCTATGCAGGTAAATTCAATGGGACTATTAAGTCCACTCTAAATTAAGATATGCTTAGTTGACTTTCTGATGGATGAGATTAGCAAACACGGGGACCCAACACCCATCTTCATTCTGAAAAACTGAATATTTCTGATTTTCCCTTCCTTGTAAAGCTGCTGTCTTTGGGAAAATCTTTTCACATGCTACTGTTCTGGTTTTTTATCTCTCTCTCATCCTTCTACCACGCACACAAAAAAAAATAAAAAGAAGTAGCTGGTGAGATTATTCTTGAGTCTGTCATTGTAACAAGCTTGTGCTTGATTAATTAATAACTCCAGTAAAGGGTAATCAGGGAAATATGCTTCTCCCCCTTCCCTCTTTGAAACCTGCAGCTCAGTGCTGGCTTACTACAAAGTCAGATTGAACAATGACACTTTGAAGTCGACAGCTCTCTGTGCTCTATTCCACAGTAGCAAAATTAATCACGCTATTCCTAAAAGCTCAGCTCTATCTGTAAAGTATCAGAAAACACACAGAACTGTGAGAAAACCAAGTGCTGTGCCTCTGTCTGTCTATATCTTCTCTTACAGTGTCCTGATAAAATTCAGATCCTGTAACAAAGAAGGTGAAGGACTGTCTGTGGCAGGATCTGCAGCACTTGTGAGTAGTTGCCTGCATGCCAACTTTATAAGCTTTGCCCACAAAAATTGTGCATAACTAAAAGTGAAGGAAATACCAATAATCTTGTGCTCAGGAGAGACCAATGCCTTTGTAGACCAGATAATTCTCTGCCTCAGACTGGTAAGAAATTACTATAAAGTATAAACCTCCTTCATTTCTACTTAATAAAAAAAAAAAAAATCAAACCCAATGCTGCCAGCTAGCCATTAACTGAAAAATAATGAGGGCTAATGAAATAGCAAGAGTCCAGATCTTTCAGTGCTCAGACAGGTCTCTTAAGGGAGCTGAAAATGAATTAGTCTGAGTTTGACAGCAGAAAAAAAGGCACCTAAAGACACTGGAAGGTGGGGACGAGGCTGTCAGAGAAGCAGTAGAGAACAGATTGACAGGCAGCCTTATATGAAAAAGAGTAATTTAGAGGTTACAGAATAACTCAGGAAAATGTTATAATGCTTAGTAGTCATTTTAAGAAAGTAATGCTAAGCAGAGTCTTTTATTCCAGCATTAGGACTGCTCAATGGCCCTGTATCATCACAAAGACGGTCAGAACAGATGATCATAATGTTCCCTTCTGGCCTCAAAATCTATGGCTTTATTGAAACCATTTGGACTATATGCTGCTGCAAGACTGTTCCCAGAAAGGACTCCTCCTTCTCTGTTATGTAAAGCTTATTCTACAGAGCTTTTACTACCCTACTCCATCTATTTACTGGTACACATGTAACAGGGTGGCCCCAACAGCTGGGCTTGGACCTCCCAGCTGCTTAAAATAAAGTTCCGGCACAGGATGCAGAAACTGATGCATCTGTCGGCCTTAAGCACTTACCATCAGGATTAAGATACTCTGATGTTAGCCCTTCTTTGAACAGAGAATTGGACTAGACGAGATCCAGTTACCCCTGCCACCTGCATTTTCCTATTTCAACCAACACATCAGCACAGGAGCAGCTAAAGAATTATATACTTCTACATTTTGCTCTCTGCAATTTTACTTCTGCATTTATTCAGAACAGACTCAACCTAAACAATTAAGTACCTATCCCTGGATAAAGTCTGGTCCAGGTCCAAAGGCAGACAGAACAGCCCACTAGCCCTCTAGAATGTGTGCTTTCCACTACCCATGTTCAGAGAAGGTCTACAGAATGAAGCCTTCACAAAATGTACCTGTAATACTTTTATTTTAAAAACAGACATGATCAGAGGAGAGGTAGTAACACTGCCATCTGTAATTTTTAAAGCAGGCGAGTAGTTGGAGGACTTGCAAGACTTGGATATTAACCCAAGATGTCACATCTCCTAGGACAGTAGTACAACCCCTGAATGACAAGCTCAGAAAGCTTCATTCCTACCTCAGAGGCTGTGGAATTGTGCAGTAGGAGATGGTGCAGATCACAGTGTCAGAGGACATGCAGGACAGGGCAGGAGGAGCTCTCAGTTACTTGAAGCACACACTTTGATGCTTGGATTTGAATGGTTGGCACCAAGAAGAAATAAGAAACCAGGCCAGGAAAAACAACCCTGGTTGTTCTAGCTCTGCAGAAGGACATCTAATAAATCTCTGTCACAGAAGTCTGCCATTTCTAGGAACTCTGGACCTAGGCAGGAGAGCAAAAGCCCCAACACCAGAATGAATCTGAGTCTATCTTGCACTAAAATATCAGGTAGCACCAGATATCCCAGCTGGAGCAGGCTCTGGTTTAGATGGAGTTGCATGCAAGAAGGCAGAGACATTCATGTTAACAGACCCTTACGGCATAGAGCAGCTGTCTGAGAACAGACTGAGGCCTTGGAAGGATCACTTCAGCACCTTCCAAGCAAAACAAATGTAGTAGCAAACAGTAGAGCACATACAAATCTCTTGGACGAAACCTGAGAAGACTAAGAAAGGCGGGTCCCATCAGCTTAAGCTCTTGCTGTACTTTTGATTAGGAAAGAAGTTAGCAAGCATATCTGGTTAATAATATATTCTATCATCCACTGCTTCCGTTGTGCCTTCAAGGCACTGCATTTCAACACTGCATGCAGCATGTGCTGTACAAACAGTCTGATTAAGAAATGAGACAGATACACAAGCCACCTTGTTTCTGATACATGCTGCAGCACAAGCCTATCTGCATCCAAGTCTCTGAATTCCTTGGGAACAGCTGGGATCATTATACAAAGCTCAGAAACCCTCATTTCTGTGTACAGGCAGTAAAAAAAGGAAACTGAGTAGGTGTAACCTTGTTTTAGAATTACTGCCCCACATGATGGCTATTTCAGCAGCTCCTCCGCCCATGGCAGTTTCGTGCTTCTTGGAAAGGTCATTCCAATAAGCTCAGCACCTTTTACTCCAATTCATAGGTCAAGATGTCTTTGCTAATTGAGAATCTGCCTGGGTAATCGTCTTGAGTACTTGATTATGATTTTGTATAATGCTATCATATTTTGCTCCCAAAGAACCTTACTGCACCAAAAAATAAAAAAAGAAAAACAAACAAAAAAATCCCCACAAAACCCTAACCCTTCTGTTTAAGTACTTAAACACCTGCAGGAGATTGTAATTTTCAACAGTTCTTGGAATTAGCTGATACTGCTACATCATCCACTTGGGAAGCTCCAGCTATGAGCTAGTGAGGATCCCATCTTGGCACATGAAGTATTTCCAAGGTCCAAATGGGCAAGTTGAAAATGTTCTCCCTGATGTGTGTTCAGTGAACTGGCAGGGTTATTTTGGTCTTCAGTCCTTTCTCAACATAAAAACATCAAAGTTTTGTACAGAAAAAAAAGACAGAGCAGAAGAGAGGATACAAGAGTTTGCTCGGTCTATACTGCAGTTGTAAAAGAGGTGCAGAAGGAAGGTGAAAGATTGATACTGTAGGACTGGCGTTTTTTCTGGAAGCCATTGTTTGCCACTTGCACAATGCACACATTGTCTTCTCTACAAGGCTTGTAACAATTTCTGGAGCTGATGGTGCTGGGATTCATGGTGTGCAAAAAAAAAAAAATAAAAGGTTAAAAATGGATGAGATGCAAAAGCCTTAAGGCTATCCTTGGTTTGCAGAAATTATCCTTGCAATTAAGGCCTGCCATTTTTCATGTAATTTCACCAGGCAAACAAAAAGAGCAGTTATTTTTATGATCATAACTGTGAAAGACAGCATCTAGAGAAACATCTTGGGGTTACCAAAGCTTCTCTGAAGGAAGGACCTGTGAGCACCTGCAGCTGAGGTGGAGAGGCCTTCCCCAGTGCTCCAGCAATCACCTCCACAGTAAAAGCACAATGAAGTTAGGGACAGTTCTGAGCATCTGTTTTAATTTGAAGATAGAAGATTATACAGAGTGCAGCACAAAACTTCAGTGCAAGAAAGTCAATGCAAAACCACAGATGAGGTCTGTGAATGGAAGCCATATGCATTGGGGTATACTTCTACTTGCTTGCCCACTGCAGGCTTATTGACAAACCCAGGATTTCTCCTCTGAGAAAAGGGGATTCCAGATCTTCAGATAGTAAATCTATAATTAAATTAGTAGCAAATTATATATAATTACATTTTTATTGCCTTTGAATGCATCGATTATTGCATTTCTCCCTGGTGGACTACTAGAGATTCCAGTTCTCAGCAGCCTCAAGCCCCTTCAGAACTCCCACTGACTCTAATGACAGCAGTACTGGATTCATGTATAGCAACAGTAATGTGATGGGGACATGCTCAAAGCGGGACCTGCATGTTTGTTCACAGAATAAACTCAGCAGGGAGAAGCTGAGAAAGCTCTGCAGGATACCAGGTGCTGCAAACAATAAAAGCCTCAAGCAAAGAGCAGAGATGTATTGCTGATCTTCAGGTAAAGGTACAGTGAAACTAGTGGGCATCTTGTGAGTGCACATTTTAGAACATATTAGATATGTTTTTATTTTGTATAGAGTGTGACAATGCTGAAATCATGGGGAACTCAGAACTGGAACCGTGTGTCCAGTGGGTCAAGGGAGGTTCTCTTCCTCCTCTACTGTGCCCTAGTGATGCCACATCTGAATAGTGAATCCAGTTCTGGGCTTCCCAGTTCAAGACTGACAGGAAACTACTGGAGAAAATCCAGTGGGTCCTACAAAGAGGCTGAAGGGATGGAAGGATCTCTCTGAAGAGGAAAGGTAGAGACACCTGGGACTGTTTAGGCTGGAGGACAGAATAAGGGGGGATTTATCAATGTTTAGCAATACCTAAAGAGCAAGGTCAAGAGGATGGAGCCAGACTCTTTTCAGCGGTGTCCAACAACAGGACAAAGGGCAACAGGAACAAACTGGAACCCAGAAAGTTCCACGTGAACATGAGGAAAAACATCTATTCTGAGTAAGTGCCAGAACTCAAGAAAAAGCTGCCCAGAGAGGTTGTGAGTCTCCTTCTCTGGCAAGAATCCAAACCTGCCTGGACATTGTGATCCTGGGCAGCCTGCGCTGGGTAACACTGCTTTATCAGGGGGTTGGACTAGATGATCTCCAAAGGTCCCTACCACACTGGATTCTGTAATTTTGTAAAATAAGGGTCAGGTGAGGACAAAGGGTTTGGTTGTTTGTTTTTTTTCTCCAATTTGAAAGGAATAACTCTAAAAATTAAACATATATGCCTGTGATAAAAACTTCAAGTACTTCAGAACAAAACTTTCTTATACAATATTAATAAATCAAATAATCATCCATCATTATTTCCACTAAATAAAAATACCAGAAAAACATCTCCATCTGAAAGAATTTCTGAAACACCGTAAACAAAAATGCATTCACAACACCTGATGTTCCATCTCAAGACCAAGAGAGAGAAAATGCTAATGAAACAAGCTGTGGTCTACAGGTAAAAATACAGTCTTGCTAAAGCAGTCTTTATTTCTCCATCAGAAGTGCATATGGCTCTGGGCTAATGCCTGTTCTCTCTGTTACAGGAACAACAGTATTACTGTTAGAATTTATATCTAAATAAAGATGAGTTGCTGGAGGTGCAGGATGATCAACAAACACATCTCAGAGCAGTATTCAAATCACTTTTGAGTTTATTGCCCTCTTTCTCCCTCTTAAGTTAGCTTAGACTGACAAAACATTTCCCAAGACAACACTGGAGTATAAGGTGATATTTAGTTAGATCCAGCTCCATCAGAATTGTAATCTGCTTCAATTTCCTTCACTAAAAGCTCTAACTAATTGTGTGACTTAACCTCAATACACAAAGCAAGATGCCTTCACTGCATAATCTGTGGAACAATATTTAGAGATAAATCAGCTTTTCTTACAGTTAGCCAAAACACCGGAGAACCTAAACTGGGCTCCACTTGGGCCATTTCTGGGTAACCAGAAGTTTGACCATTTGGCCATAGATTCACGGAATCACTGAATATTAGGGGTTGGAAAGGACCTTGAAAGATCATTGAGTCCAATCCCCCTACTAGAAAAGAATCATTTAGAGGAGGTCACACAGGAAAGCATCCAGACAGGTTTTGAATGCCTCCGGAGCAGGAGACTCCACAATCTCTCTGGTCAGCCTGTCCAAAGTGTTTTGTCACCCTCACGGTGAACAGATTTTTCTTTATGTTCATGCAAAACCTCCTATGCTTCAGTTGCATCCATTGCCTCTTTTCCCATCATTTGAAATCACTGAGAAGAGCCTGGATCCATCCTCCCAGCACTTGTCCTTCACTTATATATAAATATGAATGAGGTCACCACTCAGTTTCCCCTTCTCCAAGCTAAAGAGCCCCAGCTCCCTCAGACATTCCTCATAAGGAAGAAGTTCCACTCCCATTTTTGTGGCTCTGCACTGGACTCTTTCGAGCAGTTCATTGAGGTCCTTCTTGAACTGCCTTAAGAATCTGGTCTCAGAAGTTTTGTACAGCATACTCCAAACTATGTTACAATAAGCCTGTCTCTGCTCCCTACCAGTACAGGCTACAGTGAACAGCATAGCATAAGAATGGGGTGGTTTTTTTTTATGTGTGTATGCATTTGCATTGTTTAATTAACTTCCTTCAACACACACAACATTCCTCATGCTATGAGATGTATGGGAGGTAAATCACTACAAGATGGCAGCTCTTTGTCTCTCCTGCAAACACAAATTGCTTCTTGAAATTACAGTTTTTCTTCCTGGCTGGACCAATCCCCAAAACCAAGAATTAACTTATTGCAGATGTAAACACCATTGTGCATCCCCAGTGGGTTCTCTGCCCAAGGCCCAAAATTTTGGGCTTTCTCACACCCAGATTCAGAAAGCAGAAGCCATTGTCTCTCACCATCTAATCAAAGTAATAATTACAGACAGGAGATCTGGAGCTAAGAAGAGGAAAAAGGCTTTTCAATCACTGCCTCTGCATTTCAATCGAAGCCCCATGCTGTAGGACACTGGAGAACAAGGTGTAAATCAGCTTAAGAACATAGTTCTGCATTCAATGCATTGTGGTTTACAGCTCCCAAATGACCTTCATCTATCTTCCTTAGCTGTAGAGGTGTATAATTGAACTAAAGAGAACCTTGAATAATGAGGTTGAGAGTGGCAGCTCCGCTGCTGTTGCTTAATAGTGTACCAGTCTTGCACTTTGTTTTCTGATATGTAACAAAATTCTGTAGTGGGTCCAATTCTTCAGGGTGACACTTGGTGATAGTCCCTCTTTTAAAATAGAAAAGAGCAGAGGACTTGCAGGCAAAAAAAAACCCTATAAATCTTTGGCTGCAACTAGGCTCCCAAAAATACAATTATGTGGACCATTTTCTATTCAATATCTGCTCACAAAAGCTCAGAGAGACAAATTGCAATTATCTCCTCTTCTTTCAGTTGTGGAATCTTAGTATTTTTTTAACTTTTCCTGCTTTTTGGGGAAGGTCCTCTCAGCCCAGAGGATAAAACTGTTACACTTTCTAGCAAGAGCCCAGTGGAGGCTACAAAGATGGTGAAGGTACTAGAGCATCCCTCTGACAAGGGAAGGCTAAGAAATCTGGGGCTGTTTAGCCTACAGAAGAGAAGATTGAGAGGGGATCTGATCACTGGTTATAAATATATAAAGGGCAAGGGTCAAGAACATGGGGGCAGACTCTTTTCAATGATATCCAGGAAAAGGACAAGGGACACCAGACACAAACTGGAAGCCAGAAGGCTCCATTTGAACATGAGAAAAAGTTTTTTCCTGTGAGGGTGCTGGAGAACTAGAAAAGGCTACCCAGAGAGGTTGTGGAGTATTCTTCTCTGGAGAGTTTCCAAACACACCCAGATATTGCAATGCCAGGAAACTTGCTCTGCATGACACTGCTTTAGCAGGTGGGTTGGTCTAGATGATCCCCAGAGGTCTTTTACAACCTTGCCAGAACAACCAGTGATGAAGTCTCTGAGAGCAGCCTTCCAAATCATGAGACCATGATTTTCCTATATTTATGGGTGCTAGAGTCATCCTTCCTCTCTGTTACTGAAGTTAACATTAGAAGGCTCCAGTCTTTTCAGCCCTTCAAAGTCCTCCTTACCATCAGTTTATTACTGATAACTACACTGGAAAATAGGTCTAGCAATCCAATAGCCCTAGATCAATTCAAGATACCTTCCCAGTCAAGTGGCCATTAAAAACAAATTTTCCTCCTGTGGCATTTTTGTTGATTTCATAGATTCTAAAAGACTTACTCATGCCTTTATTGAATCAATTAAGCAGCCACTCTGGTCACTGCCTCCCTGGACTCCAACAGAACTTCTGAGTTAGTACAAGATTTGAGAAGCCCAGAGGAATCTGGAGCAGGGCCTCCCAGAGCTCAAGTATGCAGCCCCAGAAGCAATCAGCATGATCTGTGGACCCATCTTGTGGAAGCAGGTTGACAAAGGTGCTGACTCTTCAGCCAGAAAGGAAAGGTGAGCAACAGAAAGAACATTGGATGCAGCAACCAGTGTCTGGAGAGGCATCTTCCCTAGCAGAGGAAGCAAGTTACAACCTACTTTGCTCACATTTACACATTGTGAGGAGAACCACTACTTTGCATTTCCAAATCACCCCTGCAAGACCTCAGAAAGCACTGTCACAATATTCCTTCCATGACCGTCATCAGACCACCTTACACCTGACACAAGAGAAAAAATGACAAACTTGTTTGAGTATCTTCTCCTAGTATTTTAATCTTCTCCCTTCCCACTTTTGTTGTTTTTCTCCTTGATACGGTGAACTTATTCTGGGCTGGTGGACTGACATTTTAATTTTGCAGTGATTACATAGACCACAGGAGAGAAGCACTGCCTTCAAGAGCCCCTGAACTGAGTTCTTCACCAATCTGATCTCTTACAGTTTCATCAGCAGGGTGATACAGGGGACCATAGTGAGGCAAAGAAGGTCTTGGGAAACAGCGAGACTAAGTCATGTTATTCAGAATAATGTAAAGAGGCAAAAGTTACTATGGTTTACTAATGCAGCAACATTTCCTGGAGTGAAGTGTATACACACTGCAGAAACACAGTCACGAGGAAAACAAACCAGTAGCCATTTGGACATTCCATAGGAAAATCTGCCCTACAAAACAGCACTTTAAAATAGATGTAATAAGTAAGTGACCTGGTCTGGCTTTCTTGAAGTCATCATTGATTGCTAAAATGGACAGCACTCTGAAAAGGTGAAAAAAAAAAACCAAAAAACCCAACTTATGAAATCCATGTGTTTCCTGGATTTAGTATTTTAATTTAATATTCTTAGCCATGTTAAATATGTCCAGGAATATTACATGGTCATCATGGCCACTTTACTTTATTGTACCTGCAGAATTAAGCTCCAGCTAGCTTCTCTTGACTCATGTGTTAAATCTTCTTTAAAATAAAACAGTGGTACCAATGACTGCAGGTGTGTGAAGTTGTGCTCCATGAAGCTGTAAGTCAAATACTGTAACATATAAATGTTTGGGAGATTAAGTAACAGTGCCTTCAAGGACAGACTGAGGTAAGAACCGACTTAAGAGAACAGTTCTGAATATTTCCTATAGGCTTTTGTTTGCAAGCAAAGTCCAAACTTGCCCAGTCTACTCCTAAATCTTATCTAAAACACAATTCTGAGCAAACCTCCCTCCTTCTGAGGACCCAACTGATGTAACAGTTTGTTGAGCTTGATTTTTTCCCCTTCAGAAAGGGCAGGATCTCTGTATAAAGGCTTAAAAGCATTTTTAAAAGCCAAGAAAACACAGAATGGCAGGCGTTACAGCTTGCCTGTGAGGCACACTGACCAGTGCAGCAAAGGCTGCTGTCTCATCTGTGATATGGGATGTGGCTTTGCCACAAATCATTAGAAACAAAGTAATAAAGGTGGTAACACTGTCCCCTGTGACTCTCAGCTTTTAAATAAGTACAAGAAACCCGTCTGGAAAGAATAAGGTAGGAAGCATTCATGGCTTTTTCAATTTCACACCTCCAGTAGCTGCCTGCGTTGGTTAAACACAAAACCACACTGTGAGCCTGATGATCTCCTAACATTTACCCTGACAACTGACTCTCCTCCAGAGGAAAGCAGCACTGGATATTCGTTTTCAGCTCGCTCCCATTGCCACACCCAGTACTTCTGCTGGGGAACAATGGAGAAACTGTCACTTTTCTGTCTAATGACTTCTGCTACCATCACAAACTGTAAAGTGAACTTTGTTTACCCTCAAATACCTGCTTGTGAGACGCATTCTGCTCTCATCTCTTTTCACTTGAGTTTGCCACAACACCCTCAGCTGCAGCATAGTGGAATTACTTTGGACTGACACTAGTTCACCTGAAGTATGGGTGTCCCTGGGCTGCTTCCCATCAACCTACAGTCTTTTGAGTACTTCAGAGAACCGAGCAGGAAAAAAATTCCTATCCCTTCCTTCATCATCATGACTATTTGTGATAACAGCCACTGTAAACCTTGCAGATCACCGTGGATTTCTCAAGACAACCTGTCCACATGAAAGCACTGGTAAATTTAGGCACCCAGGGAAGAAACACTTCTGGTTTTGCAGGACTGTGGCTTGCACTCAAGAGTGAAAGGATTCAGTATGCCTCCTCTCTCCCATGCAGAAAGAACCCGGCAGTTTCCAGAATCCCAAGATCTGGAGGTAGTGAAATTACCCCAAATCTGATGGCATTGGGGAGCATTATGCTGTCTGAGATGACTAAATCACTGCCACTACCTTATTATACATTATGTTTTCAGACAGTCCCATTTACTACAGTCCCCTTGAACCCAGTGACAAAACCTGACCATTTACAGATGATATAATACTTCCCTTTCCTGCCAGTAACAGAAAGACAGTAAGCAGTGATAATCCCAGTCATGAAATGGGACAAAACTTTCAACTGGCAGAATCAAGGTGAGTATTTTATTGATCTTTGTTCCTTTGGAAGTCTGACCCACTGCAGCAGGCTCAGACAACATGCTGCACCCAGGGTCATAGGCTGCTCTATTTGCAGCCTGGTAATCATGATCTTTATCCTTGTTTATCAATAGAGTACCTACATTCAGCATTCCAGCTGCACAGGTAACCTTAGGATGTAAGACAGAAGGAAGCGGCTGTTTGAATTCTAGCAGGCAACATCTAGTGGCCACATAAAGCCATTTTGCAGCTGTTGCAAGCTGCAGAAACCTGTGAAATCTCAATCAGCAGGCTCACTCTGACTGATAGCTGGGTCACTGTCACAGACACACACATCTTGTTTAGTTCCACCTCACATGAAGATTTGTCATTGTAAAAGTTATACCAGAAAGCCAAGAAAGCTTTATAAACTCACAAATATGCTTCTTGTTGGTATGGGGAAAATTCTCGTTCTTGCTTTTTCCTTCTTTGTTCTCACCTGCTATGCTGCACATCACAGCAAGGTCTTCCTGAATGACTGAGCTGCTTCTGCTCAAACTCAGCCTGCCTGTGACACACAAGTAATTCATGCCAACCAAAGTCAAGAGATGGCAAAGAGAGGATACCAGGTGGGGTCTGTCAGTGCAGATTCCTCTCCTAGTTTTCTTTTTAAAATATCACACCTACACTCCATCTCTCCCTTGACTTAGTACTTACACTGAGGTATAGAAGCACATTTTAGTCTCACTGGAAGAGTCACCAGGATCCAATCCCAAAGCTTCCCAAGCCTTTTTAGTCAAGCCCACTTTCCCTTGGGGAGAGGTGATGTCCCTTTGATAGGTGTCCTCTCATGAGGCTGAATCCAGGCACCAGGAACTCCACACACACAGATGAACTTTTCTCCTTTATGACTCTGTTCTCCATGTCCAGGGAGAGCAGTTCAAACCACAGTTAGAATAAAACACTATGCCCCCTCCATGGAAGAGTTCAAGGCCAGGTTGAACAAGGCTTTGAGCAATCTAATTTAGAGGAAGCTGTCCCTGCCCATGGCAAAGGTGTTGAGGTAGATGATCTTTAAGCACCCTTCCAACAGAAATCATTCTATGATTGATTGATTGTTACAAGCAACAAATAAATCAAAACCACGAAAATCTTCACTTTTCTTGTGATTAACTGTAAACAGTTACCAAGGTATGTAGCCAAGATGGACAATGAGGTCTAGTCACTTGAAGTACCTAAAAACCTCTCTCCCCTGCAAGGTCAGCTATGAAAAGAGTCACCAACATTTGGCAAACTGATCAAGCTCTGCCAAATGCTGAATGAAGCAAGCTGTCAGTCGGTCAGTCTGTTTTTGTGGAATGGAAACTCTGACTCAAATAAAGAAAACACAGAAGAATTGTTCTACCTTTCTCTAGGAATGCTTTGAAAATAGAGGCCTTTTGGTGCCTTTTGGGCCTTTCCAAAAACAAACAAGCTCCTCCTGAAAGGAACTGCTTTAAGTGCTCGCTGATGAGGTTTCAGCTGACTGCAAAGGCAGCACAAACCACCAAAGGATACACAGCCCTTTCCATCCTCTTTCTGCACCCCACAGATGCACTACTGGGTATATAGAGGCTAAAAGAGCACAATCCCCCTCACTTCTTCAGCGGTTCCTTCCAGCCTCCACCATGCTGGGATTCACACTGGATCTCCTTGCATCAAGCAGGCTGGTACAGACCCCAAAAGGAAACCATCTCGTTGCAGTTAACAAAGAGCTCTTCAGCTGATGCTCACTCTGTCATAGGGAGCTGCTCTGAGAATGTGGGAATCCACTTGCATCACTGCTTTTTCTGAGAAACATTACAATTCAGACAGTAATATCATGCTGTTTTGAGAACCAACACCCAATATCACCATTATCAAAGGAAGTTGATGGGGATGGCTCCTAACACAGTATGAACATAGTCTCCATAGACTGTCACCCTGATTTTTTTATTTCTATTCATGCCTCTGGTCAGACATCAGTAACATTTCTGCAGCGGTACAATGTAAGGATTGAAAGTGACTGCTCTGAGCTGATTGTTCTCTGGAGACTAAGCAAACAACTCTACAGACCAGGCTTTCAATAGCAATGATAAAAAGTGCAAACATTTTATTCAGCAGACACGTTTGTGAAGAGGCTGCCATGTCCATTTGTCAGTTGGTAAAATTTCTCACTTTACATTTCTGCCTCTCTCAAGTTAATATTTTCCCAGCACAGAGACTGAAAGAATTTAATGATCACAGCATCCTTTAGATCTTCTGAGCAAACTCAAATTCTTGCCAGGTAATATTGGCATCAGCCCCTGTTTACCAAATGCTCTTCAGCCTATGACCAATAAATGATTAACAAGGAACTTCAAGTCACTTTCCAGATGTTGTTTATGGAGACATCCCTGCGCTGCAATGACAAATGGGGCAGAAATAAGCAATGCGTGGCTTGGTGAGGCCCTGCCACTCAGCAGAATATCCCCCAAGGCTGAATAATTTGGGTGAACACCACTGTACAAAGGTTAAATCTTTCCTGTCTGCAAACAGCAACGTGTCCCAGCTGGTATTTATTAGGTTTGAAGAACCAAACACTGGTATTTTCTTAAAGCAGGTAGTAACAACAAGCCTTTAACTGAAGAGCAAAGGGTAACACTTCAGGGTAATGCTCTTTGATGTGCATAATGTTTTACTCTCTTTTAGCTGCAGAGGAAATGTTAAGACAGCCACCAAGTTTGCTAGAATGACCTGTGAAAAGTTACACTAACAACAGAAGTGGGAGGGAGGATGGATTTTTTTCCCTCATTCTTTTGCACCTCATTATGCTCCTAAGATTAATCAAGTTGTTGCAATGATAATTCCAAAACAAAGCAATTTACACAGGATCAAGATCCACATGAGGTTGACTCCAGAGCTGGAGGAACTCAAGTCACCACTAAAACAGTTCAGATATCAGAATTTGTGTCAAGAGCTTTTCTGGATTAGCATCTGCACATCTGTAACTACTCCAGACATGTGCAGAGTGCTCTGCCCTCACAAATACAGTGATGACAATTCTGAAATCTATGAACAATTTTAATTCCCAAACTATCAAATGGGATGAAATTTTTTTTAAAAATTAAAAACACCACCACCACCAAAACAGAAAAAAAACCAAACCACAACCAAACCCCTAGACTGCATACACATAACCAAAGTAAAGTTTAGCAGACCTGTAATGATAAAACTATAATTGGAACTGATCTTGGGGGGAAAAAAGGTACATTTCAGTGACTAGAATTATAGGTACAGTGCTACATTAGGCTGCTGAAATCTACCAGCTGATTTTGCTAAATGTAAATCTCAAAAGCCTGAAACCCTCCAGAAATTTGCATCTTTTTCAGTACCCTCTGTTTAAATCAATAATGATTCAGAGACATTTGAATAAGAGACAAAAAAAAGAATAATAGGACCTGTCTAGTTTGGGATTCAATCAAAACCTGGGACCCTCCCTTGGACTGGGATGTGATTCACCAACAGCACATAACAGCAGCAGTTCCTGGGATAACAAGGGTGCTTTGGTAGCCAGCAGGGAAGAGGAGCACAACACAGCAAAAAGAGCCTCTTTCTTCTCCTCTTCCACATCTGCAGCACTAATGCTTTGTGTCTGATGACGATGCTTCCTTCCAACTGTTGCAAGTGACTTGTGTTGATGCTCTAACAAACCTCACTCTGATTCTATCCCCTCTTTTGAATCCCTGTGACCCATCTAGGAATAGCAGAGGCTGGGGTGGTAGGAGAGCTGGTGCATTCCCACTTATCCAGATGCACAGGGATTTTCAGTCCCTGTGGTTTCAGCCATGTACTGGCAGGTCCCCATCAGTTTCACTGGCAATCTCTAACCCCAGAGGATTTAGTTCTGGCAATCTCTGGATCCCGTATAACAGTAGATATTTAAGCTGTGCATATCAAGCAAGGATGTTTTCCTAGACTCAGATTACTAAGGTGCTGAGAAACTAAATAATTAAGGCAACCTATAATGAGGGATATTAGATAGAGATGTATTCCATTCTACATTAAAAAAAAAAAAAAATGGTCTGCACATCATCTGGAAGATATTGGACATTGCTGGATGTCAATCTGGGAAGGGTGGACAGCACAGCTCAACCCAAAGCCTGGCTTTCTGGACTCATTGGGAAGATGCTGGTAATTATGGTGCCCTCATTGGAACTGGGTAAACTTTATCTTCCTTCATTCCCACACTCCTCCTCTGGTTAGCCTGCAGATAGTAAATTTAAGGAGGCATCGTCCTCTTCAAACTTAAGTTTACTCCCAAGACCTGTCCAGCTCCTGTCCATCCAAGTATACACACTGAAACAGATGAAACTCTAGTCCTGTCTGCTCTACCACTGGCTGCAGATTTCTTCTCAATTACATTCACCCTAAGATGCACTTGCAGGGATCTTATGCAGAGATTTGTCCTTCTGTTCTCATTTCACTCCTGCCAACAGAACCTAGACACAGCCAAGGCCTCCCAGCACATGATTTATCTGGTGACCTCTAGATGCTGGAGTTTGATAGGTGATGATTTCACTACAAAGCAGTTAATGGATAAATCAGTTCAGCTTCTTTCCGAATCAGGTACTGACAGGACACAGCAGAGGGGCCTGAAGGAAGTGTGCGATAACGTATTGATCATAACCAGCCCCAGAACCATTGTCAGCAGCAGAAGGCATTGTTCTTTCCAAAAATCAAATCCATACTTTAACGATCTGTTTTCCCTCATTAACCACTTGAAAGGCTTTCTTAGCAACACTTTTTCCTACACGGATGTTCTATTTCATTGTGACGCACACGACATGCTCCTGTCATTCTCTACATTGTAGAGTGGCTTTTTGTTTCCTGCAAGACTGAGACATTGCTTTATGTCATATCTTCTCCTTTGTTGTGCTCATTTACAAATAGTAAAATCCATGCACATCTTTGTCTCATCTGTCTCTAGCAATGGAATGGAGCAAACAAAACCTCTGAGTAGTGAAAGGAAAGTCACACCAGAAAGAAACTGGGGGAATAGACAGAATTCAGTTAAAAAAAAATAAAAAATTGAATGCTCTGTCCTGATTGTTCTTTTGAGGTTCACGTGACTCACATCCATAATGGAAAGGTAATGACTATGGACAAGCATGTAGGTGGATGTGATCCAGGAAGATCACTTCACTTTGATGTATTCTCTTAAGCTTATTTTCAGCAATAATGCTTGAAAATGACACTTTGAAAATGTTGACAAAGCAGGTTTCATTTCTTGCCTCGCCTAGGACGAGTCATTTTACCTTTGATTAGCTTCATGACCCTCTGGGGGACTTTGATTTTACTACCTGTTTGACTCTACAATGAAAAGTTGCTTTATCTGTACAAACAGATCGGTGGGAGCACAGAAGCATAGAAGGGTTTCAGTTGGAAGGGACCTTTGAAGGTGCTGAGTTTTGCCTGGAAAAGGTAAGTAGATTCAGCATTAGCTAAACATTCATTCTGCTATCTCCTTTTCTTCCCACAAGTTTTCAGTGCTGAAAATCAGGAGTAATCATAAGCAAACCAATTCCTTTCTCCCTGGCAGAAGCCCAAGTCACACTGGGCTGCAGAAGAAAGAGTTGGAAGCACCTCAGTACTGTGGACCACTTATTTCCCCAAGGGCTACGGTCGCCTTCAGTAAAGAGTTGTACTGTGAATAGCTTCGACAGCTAGAGCAGGCAGCTCTGACAAGAGAATTTGGTTGATACAGCTGCAGGATGTTTAATATAAACTTGAGCTGCTGCCACCTAATTACCCGTTGTGTGTTCCTTGTTTAATGCTCTTAGGATCAAGGGCTATTTCCCCCAGCTCCTGCTGAGCTGCAGCTTCCCAAGTGGGTTTGAAGTGTGCACATGTTGAAACTTGGTGGTTACAGATGAAAATGGGCTGAGAAAAGACTTTGTCAGCATGAGAGACTTTTGACACTTACAACGTATCATGCTACTTTATGGTGAAGCAAGAAAATATGCTAACTAGTAAAGGCATATAGTTCAGTTGATATTTACATCACTGTCACTGAGATTAGGGTCCAGTCCATTATTATTCTGTAACTACCTGAAGAGAGGTTGAAGCAAGGTGGGTGTTGGACTGTTCTCCCAAGTAGTAAGCAACAGGACGAGAGGATACAGCCTCAGATGGTGCCAGGGGAGGTTTAGGTTGGACATTAGGAAGAATTTCTTCCTCAAAAGGGTTGCCAAGGCTCAGAGAAGTGGTGGAGTCACCATTCCTGAAGGAATTTAAAAGATATGTAGATGTGGTGATGAGGGACATGTACTGGGTTAACAGTTGGACTTGAAGATCTGAAAGGTCTTTTCTGGCCTCAACTATTCTGTGATTTTATTCATTACTTCTCCAGTAAGACTGGTCTGCATCTGTGAATACATTACCAAACACAGCTCTCTGTTTGCTCTGACTTTGTGTAGTCCATGTTGCTAGATCTGGCAGTGAAATACATAAAGGTTGAACGAGAGCCTGTGAGCTTCTGGCTTCACCACTCATCCATGGTAGAGTCAATGGAATCACGGTCATTAGCTTTGTTCACAGACTCAAAGGCCTTTCTTCCCTGTACATGAAGCACAGACTTTGAATTATTTCCAGCCACTCTCACAGTTGTTTCAGGAGAAAGTTATGCAATGTGTAGGGCATCAAAAAATATTAAAGGGCTGGAGCACATCTCCTACACAAACAAATTGACAGAGTTGAGGTTGTTCAGCCTGAAGAAGAGAAGGTTCCTGGGACATCTTAGAGCAGTCTTCCAGTATTTGAAGGGAGCCTACAGGATAGCTGGAGAGGGACTTGTTGCAAAGGCATGAAGTGACAAGATTAAGGGAAATGGCTTCTAATTGGAAGAAATTAGATATAGATTAGGCATTAGGAAGAATTTTTTCTCCATGAGGGTGGTAAGGCACTGGAACAGGTTGTCCAGACAAACTGTGAGGGCTTCAAACTTGAAGTGATAAAAGTCAGTCTGGATGGGGCCTTGAGCAGCCTGGTCTAGTAGGAGGTGTCCCTGCCACCCCATGACTATGATACTACATTTGGAGGGATCTGTGAAAACAACCCCCTTCATGGGTGCTGAGTGCTCTCTGCACTATTTTCCTAGGCAAAGCTACAGAAGAAAAGCCCTAGCAATTTTATTGTGCTCTCCCACGCGTTAACTCTTTGCTCCCATTTTTTCCTCACAGTAACATAGCTGTTCACAGTGCCCTTGTGGTCGCAGGCTTCCCTCAAATAGCTGAGCAAACAAAGTGGCAGTGTTTGCCACAGTCCTGAACCCCTCGGGTTTACAACCTACAAGTGGGCTGGCAACGCTGCCTTGAAATTACTCGCTTTCCACAAGCACCCCAGAGGACAGATTAAGTGGGAAGAAAGGAAAACTGAAAACCAACATCCGCTAGTGCTTTTTTTTATTTTAAAAGTGTTTGAGAGAGTGAGTGGAAGGAAGGAGTCTAAAGCTCCCAAACTACACTTTAAAGTATTTTACTTCAGTGTCAAGGACCAAAGCCCAAATGTCAGCTCTTCAGGGTTTTTTTCATGAATCACTGCAAATAGAGCCTGAGACAAGAAGGGGAAGACAGTAAAGAGATGTTAGCAAAATACTCACGAGGTTTGAACTGCTTTCCTCTCTTTTCATGATTTATAGACATACCAGAGCAAGGTTTTAAAACAGTTCTGATTTGGTGCACTATTTGCGATCTTGTTCTGCTTATTATTATAATTAACCAGTAGCTCCTTCTCTTGGAATTTGCCTCAACTCTCTATTCTTCAAATTTAACTACATGACTACTTCCTAATAGCTTGTTGTTAACAGTTGGAAGGGGCTCTGCACAATGAGTTTGCCAATGCCCCCTTGGTTTAAATAGTGAGTAATGGTTCCTTTTTACCCTCACTGCCACCAAAACCTGGAAACAGTTGATCCTGCTGCTATTCTGATGCTAAGCAGTACTCAGAAAATGGATCTGGTAAACTGAATTTTAAAAATTAAGGAAATCAGTCCCACTGGCGGGATTTAGCTTTTACAGTCACAGAGGAATGACAAAAAAATATGCCTGGAATGAGGCCCCACTAACAATGAAGAATTCATATCTCTTCTCACCCAGGTCTTCCAAAGAGCTCCTCAGGCTCTTTACCAAGGACAGAAAGACTTTCAGCTCTGTTCCCGTAGCAGTTCAGATGGGAGCATGGTCCACTGTTGCCAGCTCTTGTCACTATGTGGGGGACAGAATTATTCAAACTAACTTTACTACCATAGAAGCAGAAGTTGGTTACCTCCTCAAAGTCTATCTTCAAGCATTTCCAGAAGGCAAGGTCAGCTTCAGTACTCGTCCATAGGCCATAAAATGTGTAAAAGTTGTATTTAAAAGGTTTAACTTGCATCATATTACATCATTTGTGAAGAAGCAGAAAGACAGGGGGAGAAAGAGGGAAAGGAAACACCACACTTCAGAAATTAAGATTTCAAGATCAGACCATAAGGTTGGCATAAAAGGACTAAAAACACTATCATCAAAACCTGATAAACTACCAAAGAAGCTAATCAAATTCCTGGCAGTGGGCTAGAGCTGGCTTGTAACAAGTTACAAAGGCTTCTCTTCAGTCAAAAAAGAAAATCTCTGTTACTCTTTTACTTGTATCTGTCTTATTTTGGCACAGGTCTCTGGAAACTCAAACAGAACTCTGCAACCTAGATAGTAAATAATCTCCAGGCTTTTCCTCAGGTTGCTCAGAGACTCTGTGCAGCAGAAGTCAAAGGTATCTCTATGAGAAGAGCACTTGATAACATTTGTTCAAGCTGCACTTCCAGTTTCACATTCCTTTAAGCTTTTCAAACTCAGTATTCCTTTAGCAATGTCAGAGCTTCTTGTGATGCAAAGCAGCATTAGCAGCATTTAAAGAGCAACAGGAATGCTTTTCAATATTCATTACTGGACAATTCTCAGCCACACCATGTCTTCATTTTAATAGATCCATCTGTACAGTATCTATTTTCACAAACACAACACTGAAAGCAATTGTCATAGCACCTTCCTCTTCAACTCATTCTCCCGATGGCATCCTGAGGGAGATAACCAGAACTTTGCTGTAGCATCACCTTCAGCTGTTTGAGTGTCAGACTCAGTTCACACCTGAGGAGTTTCCTTTGAGCTTTTCTAGTTCATATTATCAACTACAGAGTGCAGGCATCCAATTCAGGATTGAATCTCCCCTTAAGGGCCTCTAACACTGTACTTGAGAAATACTTTACCATAGCCTCAGGGACAGGACACAGCTCTGATTTGTGGCTGCACAGAGAAGGATCTTGACAAGGGAATTTTGATGCTACCCAAGTATGTGAATCCTGGGGATAGTTTGGATACTCAAAGATCGGTAGAGTTGAAATTCTTTTGATAAAACAACTAGCAGATAAATTCCAATGTGTATTCTCATAACCATAAACTAACCTTGATCTGCTAATCCCTGCCTTCACTGAGAAAACTGCTGCTGTTAGACTCAAAGATTGCAAGTTTTGTCCAGCAAACATAGCAGTTACAGGAGACAAGAAGCATGTAAGAGGCTGTTTGGGCCACACTCCATCATCTCCCTCTTCAATGTCAAACCAACCTATTTCATAGAATCATGGAATCATAGAATTGATTGTTGGAAAAGGCCTCTACAATCATCAAGTCCAAGCATTATCTAACTCCACCAAATCTGGTGCTAAACCACATCACTCAGCACCACATCTCTGTCTTTTAAACACCTCCAGGGACAGCGAATCAACCACCTCCCTGGAAAGCCTACTCCAGTGTTTAAGAGCTCTTCCAGTGAAGAAGTTTTTTTCCTAATATCCAATCTAAACTTCCCCTAATGCAACTTAAGGGCATTGCCTTTCATCCTGTCACTTGCTACTAGGGGGAAGAGACCAACCCCTGTCTCTCTCTGGAACTTCCTTTCAGGGAGTTGCAGACAGCAAGATCTCCCTGAGCCTTTCTTTTCACCAGAGTATTTCTCTAGTCCCTAGGGCAAGCCCTGACCTAGCCTGGAAGCAGAAGAGAGAAAGCCAAGAGTCCCATTAAAGCAGAGTCTCTGCACTACAAAGCTTTGACAGAGAAGCAAAAAGGAAGCAGTTCTGAGGTGCTTTAGCAATCCAGTGCAGCTGGCCAATCTAAGAGCAGAAAACAGCAGCAGCTAATGCATAGCAGCATGAGCTTCTCCACAGCAAGAAGCCAAAGGAGAGGCTGCACTACTCAGGACACAATTCTTTCTGTCTTTACTGAGCAGAATCGAGCTGTGAATGGCTGGAGCAGAATCCATGCTTTAACTTCTGGCTCTCAGTGGGAGCTGCATCAGTCCTCATTTGGGCTTTTCCAGCTATCTCATCCCAGTAAAATTAAACTCCATCGAAAACAAAAGGCAGTAAAAATATTAAACAGTAATTAGTCAATAGAAGCAAGGGTAGGAAACCATTTATTATGAGAATTAACTGAATGATTCACAATGAATAATTTATCTAACAAATTTAGTTTGGTGTTTGATGGTTGTTGTTTCTTCTTTTTCTTTATTTCCTTTTTTCCTCTGCTGGGAGAGAATTCAGCTAGCTGCTTTAATTCTGTGGCTTGGTCCCCAGCAGTTGGCTGTTTAAACTAGTTGTGACCTAGCAAGAAGTCTAGCTTATACAATGGGGCAGATGGAACTAAAATAAACGTTCTTATGCATCTTCTTAACCACATATACTTATTTACTAATGCTTGCTTAGCATAAAGGTTATTGTCTCATGACCACTTTGAGCCTGACATGGCAGTACTCCTTCCTTCCCCTTCTTTCATGTAGAAAATGACAGCAAAGCTCAGCATCCTTCATGCCAGATGAAAGACTAGAACCAAAGAGGAGTCATTATCGTCTGCAATACTGAACAGAAGGCACAAATAACTCCCAGACAACAATACTGTAGATTCCAGCCTTTCCTTCATATTTCATTGCTCAAAGGAGAAACAAATGAAACTATCAGAGTTCTGAGGATGCCTCATGAAGTGGAAATATTGCAGATAGAAGAAATAAAACATTTTTATTTTAGTTAATAGCACAGAGTGACTAGAGTTATATTAGAAGATTCTCCTATTTGATTTGGGTTTAGACTCTCTCTGAGTGGTCCCACCTTTCTTTTCAGCAAAACATTTGATCTAGCATTCCTCACCTGAGGGGTTCACAACAGCTTTGCCCTACACTCAGCTTCAAGAGGGCCAAAGACAAGACAAAAGCTCCTGCAGCATACAGAAGGGCTTCCCAAGCTGCAGGACCTGAATGGTAATCCACGCACTCAATGCTCAAACTTCATCGCAGTTTGAGCATTGCAGCACAGCTGGAGCCTGAGCCCCATGACCAGAGGTAGGGAAGGCTACCACTGCTCCTCCTGACCTTCACTGGTGGTGGTGGCACATTTGGATAATTAGACTGACCTGCCCCACAGAATTTACCCAACCAAACACACCATTGTCTTAACATGAGCAGAATTACTCTGTCAGCAGCAGCTATGAAAATGATGACAAGACAGGAGCATCTCTCTGATGAGGAAAGGCTGTGAGGTCCGGGGATGTTTAGCCTGGAGAAGAGAAGACTCAGAGGAAATCTTCCTAATGCTTATCAATACCTAAAGGGCAGGATGCAAGAGGATAGGCCCAGACTCTTCTCAGTAGTGGTCAGCATCAGGAAAAGAGGTGACAGGCACAAACTGGAACACAGGAGATTCCATCTGAATGTGAGGAAAAACTTCCTGTGAGGCTACCCAGAGAGGTTGTGGAGTATCGTTCTCTACAGAGATTCCAACTCCTGGCTGGACACAATCCTGACCAGGTTTCTCTGGATACCCCTGCTTTAGCAGGGTGGTTGGACTAGATGATCTCCAAACATCCCTTCAAACCCTCACCATGTTGAGATTCTGTGATTTGGTGAAATGAGGTTACAATGGAAGGTGAAAAAGGATGAGGATTCCGCTGTCAAATGCATTCTTCTGTTTTCAGGTACTGACAATGGTCTTGCAGTTACACACAAAAACACCCCTCACATGCATGCATTTTGGAACACTCACTGCTGCTCTTTAAGCACTCCCTTTGACTGGCATGCCTGAAAGACACATCAGCTTTCATATATGCTAAGCAGTCCTTCTCCTGATTAGACTCTTTTTTTTTCTATTCATAGATCAGATAACATTGAAAATACCTGCACACAGAAATTGAAAAGGCATTTGAAGGTTTAGCCCTGCTCCTCCTCCTCCTCCTCTGAAGGTGATAAACTCCAATACAGCATTTCATTAGGAGGCTCAGTACGTGTCTTCCTATATCAACAAAATGCTTCTGAAGAGCTGTACAGCTCTTAGATATTCCCCAGAAATTCAAAGTAAAACCTGCTCTGAAGCCCTCAACTCACAGTATGTCATTTGCAACAGTGTCTTCATGTTAACACTCCAATGCCACAGGACACAAACGGATAGTTTGGCCAGAAAACCTCAGCAAAATGAATTATTCCACAGCCAAGCTTATAAAGGTAAACACAGAGCAGCAAGCGCAAGAGTCTCCTCAAGCAGAAGGTCAGGCCAGAGTGCCCTCGGTACACACAGGGCTTGGGGAGCTTTAAATAGCAGAGATACTGGCAGTGATTGTGCAGCTAAAGACCTGCTGCATCTGGCTTCTCTTCTAAGGACTTTCCTTCAAACCATTTTTTTTCTTTTTGATTGGAAGGAAAGGCATGATGAAAATGCAACAAAAAATACGGGATCCAGAAATGTGCTGTCATGGCCAAGAAGAACAAAGATATCCTAAGACACATAAAAAAGAGTGTGGCCATCAGGTTAAGGGAGGTTCTCCTTCCCCTCTGCCCTAGTAAGGCCACAACTGGAGTATTGTGTTGAGTTCTGGGCTCCCCAGTTCAAGAGAAACAGGGAACTACTTGACAGTGTCCGGCCAAGGCTGCAAAGATGCTAAGGCATCTAGAGCATCTCTCTGAGGAGGAAAGGCTGAGAGACCTGCAGCCATTTAGCCTGGAAAACAGAAGACTTAGAGGGGATCTTTTTAATATTTATTAACGTCTAAAGTATTGGAGGCAAGAAGATGGGGCCAGACTCTTTTCAGTGGTGCCCAAAGACAGGACAAGGGCCAACAAACCCATGTGCCCAGTAGGCTGCTTCTAAATGCAGGGTGCCCAATGCTCCACCTCAGCTGCATAAATCACAGCTCAAAAAGCATATCAAAAGTACCCATCAATTCACTAAGTTACTGCTGTCCTGGGTGGAAAAGGACCTGTGGGTGCTAGTCAGCAGCTGGCTGAGTATGAGCCAAAACAGGCCAATATCATTCTGGCTTGGATCAGCAAGAGCATTGCCAGCAGGACTAGGGCAGTGTTTATCCCCCTGTACCCAGCAATGGTTAGCCCACATCTTGAACACTGGGTTCAGTTTTGGGGCCCTCAGTACAAGAAGGATATTGAGATGCTGGAGCACACCTGAAGATAGTGAAGGGTCTAGAGCACAAGTCTTTGGAGAAGCAGCTGAAGAAACTGGTATTGTTCCCTCTGGAGAAAACGAGGTTCAGGAGAGATCTTCTCACTGTCTTACAATTCCCTGAAAGGAGGTTGGAGTGAGGTGGGTGTCGGTTACTTCTTTCAGGTAACAAGTGACAGGACAAGAGGAAATGGTCTTAAGTTGTGACAGGGGAGGTTTAGATATGATATCAGGAAAATCCTCTTCACTGAAAGAGTGGTTAAGCCCTGACACAGGCTGTCTGGGGAACTGGTGGTATTGTCACGCCTCAAAGTGTTCCAAAAAACGTGTAGATGCGGTGCTAAGGTCACCACTAGGTGGCCTGACAGTGCTAGGTTACCATCTGGACTCAACGACCTTGAAGGCCTTTTCCAACCTCTAGGATTCTATGACTCTACCATTAATGCCTTTACTACACCACTGGAACATTGTCAGCCCAGATGATTAACTTAAAATAGGCACATACTGCAAGATTTCTTTGTGGAGACAAAGCGAAACAGTTAGGTGATATCATCTGAGTCTTCCTCTTTAAGCTGAAATGACAGAGCCTTGTTTTCATTTGCATTTTAGCAGGAAGATTGCTGATGCATAGTGGGCATCCCACAATAAAAGCAGGCAAGGATTCCATCCTCAAAAATACCACTGATGCTTCAAACAAAAAGCTAATGATTTAATTTCCAATGCTTTCAAAGCATGAAATCACTGAAAAAAAACCCTTCATAGTGAATGCAAGAGGATGATGCTCTTGAGATCTGCTTTTTTCCTCCACTTCTGTGACAGAATTCTTTTTAGGCTTTGGGAAAGAAAAGTTTTTTATTCCTTTCTCCAATTCTCATAAAGCATAAATCAACCCTTGGCACTCTTAACACAATTAACATCAGATCCAAAACTACAGAATGCTAATGCTTTAAGGCAGTTCTTAGGCATGTTAATCACAGCTACCGATTTCTCAAGACAGACTGGAGTTTATCAGTACCCTGAGAATCAGATATATTCCCATGTTTGTGGCAGCAGGATCTCTGCCCTACACTTCATCTGTCTACCAAACCACAGACAATTTTTACTCTCCCATTTTATTTTATTGTGGCGGTTGTTTCTTTGGTTTGGGCTTTGTTGCAGTGCCCTGTTTGCTGATCACACACCAGCTTGCTGTCTGGGAGAGCATTGTTTGATTTCAGCATCTGTTGCTGTTCAGAAGGGGCTGACAAATGACACATGGCTGCCAGGGTTCCTCCTCCAGGTACTAGCTCCCCAGGAGCTAAGTGGGGCATGTGTCACAGCAGAGGAGACAGCCACTGCCCAAAGCACCATGTGAAGGGGCTGAGATGCATCAGAGGGATGCAGACAAGAGAAGAGGATCTGACGAAGCTGGTGTATGGGTAGACAGAATGCTGCTAGACAAAGGAATTCTTGCTGCCAAATTAAACTTGCAAATTCCCTACCTTGCAGGGCTGGCATTGTAATTCAGACTCTGTGTCACTGAAAGTTAATGATTTACTGCTCCTCACAACCCACATGGACTGACACCAGAGATTTGTGAGCAATTAATTGATAGCGCATTACAATCTGAGGTAAGTAATAAGCACTTCTACTCACAAAGCTGCCAGCATGCATTGCAGAGCTTCCTGATTTGGCCCAATCAGGGAAATATACACCGAACTGCATCTGTAATCGTGTTACCCACCACCTAATTATCATTATTTGCATTTATGATAGGTTAAATGTAGCGAGTGAATGGGATCTGACACACAGGAAGCACTAAGCTCTGGGGATACAGAAATAGTAAAAGAGAGATCTCATTTAAAGAAATTGACAATGCCAAATAAAGCCCACATTTTGGTCTAAAATATAATGGCAGAGACAATAAAACCAGAAACTAAAGCAATAAACCAAGGAATGCAATGCCTTGGGATGCTAGTGTTCTTCTCGATTGAATTAAAAGACCCAGGTGGAGAAACAAGAAATGAGGAAGCAAATGGAGCAAGACTCTAGATCTTAACCTTCCACCCTTGTCAGTAGCACCAATTCAAGTTGCTCCCACTTATCCTTGCCCAGCCCAATTGGCATTCTCATTTTCTGTGCAGGTCTCTTCTAAAGAATCAGGAACAAGTACTGCCAAATCCCAGATCCAGCAAGCATATCTTAAAATTTACACTTTTATCAAGTATCAGAGAAGTGAGAAAATTATAAATCACCCAGCCTGGGAATTCCCTCTCTAGGCCTGAAGACTTGGCTGAGCAGTAGAGGTAAAACAAAGCTTACTGTCAGAGCAAGAAAGAGGGCTTCAGACATGTTTTGCCCATTGCACATATCCTGTGTTAAACCACTTTGAAGAAAATATATGGAAAGTCCTAGGAGTAGGGACCAAGGTGGCCCCTGCCAAAGGAAAATCCCAAATCACTAGGGCACCCTTTGCTTTACAAACATGTCCTGCACACTTCAATTTATGGTGCTCTGGACAAGGTTGCAGAGAGTGTGAGTGCGGCTGTGGCACTTCCTGGGCTCCTGGCTCCCCGCAACCCGCACCAAGAGACCTGCTGAAATGCCTCTCAGCTCTCTCACTTCATTTGCCCATGGATTCCCCCAGAAGTAAACCAGGACATATAAAGTGACAGATTTAATCAGCTATGTGGTGAACAGGATTGTGAGCCACAGCACAGAGCCATCCACAGACACAGCCCCATTGCCCTGAGCTGGCCTAGAAAAACACAAACTGAAAGTGAAATGTGAGGTTCTGACTTTCACTACCAGGAAGAGAAACATTTATCTTCCTCATTCTAACTTTCTTGCCATAAGGCAGCTGTGCAAAAGGTCCATACCACCAACATGACTCTTCTGGAGAGAAATACGGAATGAGGCCGAGCAATTTCTGTAAGAAAAGGCTGAGGCAGTTTCCTTCCTGGGCCATAAATCCCAAGGAGAGAGAGGCACCTCCTGGTAGCACTGGGGAAAGCACCTGTATGTCCTGCCACTCAAGAGCTCGATGCACCCTCGCCCTCATCCCTGTATTTATTTGAGGTTAGCATTGACTTTGACGCCATGGAATCAGTCTTGAAGTACCCAGACCCTCACCCTCACTTCCAAGCACCTGGCTCGGAGCCATCACTAATTCCCCACTGCCTTGCAGTCAGTGGCTCCCATCCTGGTGAGTTTGAGATCCAAACTCTCTGCCTGTTTCCAAACAGAAAAAGCAGCTCTACCCCTTCTCCCTCTGAGTGGTTTTGTGGCACAGATGTGTATTTGGAGGTGATTCTGCACTGCTCTGGTGAGACCACATCTGCAGTGCTGTGCCCAGCTCTGGAGTCCTTAGCACAAGAATTGGAGTGGGTCCAGAAGAAGCCGCAAAAGCGATCCAAGGGCTGGTACCCCTCTGCTGTGAGGACAGGCTGAGAGAGCTGGGCTTGTTCAGACTGGAGAAAAGAGGGCTGCAATGAGACTTTATTATGGCTTTTCAGTACTTAAATGGGCCAAGAAGAAAGATGGAGACAGACTTTTTATCAGGGCCTTTTGTGACAGGACACAGGATGGTGATTTTAAACTTCAAGAGGGAAAATTTAAACTAGGTACAGGGAACACATTTTTTACTCTGAAGGTGATGAGACACTGTCCCAAGCTACAAAGAAAGGACAAGGAACACTGGGTACAAGCTGGAACACAGGAGGTTCCACCTCAGCACAAGGAGGCACTTCTTTATGGTCAGGACGATGGAGCTTTGGAACAGGCTGTCCAGAGATGCTGGGGAGTCTCCTCCTCTGGAGACTTTCAAAACCCTCCTGGGTGTGTTCTGTGCAGCCTGCCCTAGGTGCTTTGGCAGGGTGGTTGGACTTGATGATCTCTGGAGGTCTCTGCCATGATTCTGTGGTAGATGCCACATCCCTGCAAACATTCCACGTCAGGTTGTTCGGGGCTCTGAGAATCTTGCACTAGTTGAAGATGTTTACTACAGACGGTTGGACTAAATGACCTTTAAAGGTCCCTTCCTTCTCTGAATCTACAGTTCAAAGACTACTGGCCAAGCAGATCCAGCAGTAATGAAAATTGTGCAGACACCAAGGGTAGCTGATAAAACACTGGCATAAATTCATCCCCGCACCTGCAGGGATCTTGGCACACAAGGTGCTTCATCACAGGCTGAAATCATTATGGAGAGGTCAAGTCAAGCTCCCGCAAAAGAGCTCAACCAGGCAGGTGAGGACACACAAGCATCCTTCAGCCAGCAACACTAATGAGACAAACAAGCATGTCCACTGGGATGACCGAAGTGCATGTGAGCTAAGGTCCTGGAAGAAGCTGCCTTTCTGATCATCTTCCATTTAAACGTTTGCTAAGCCAAGCAGGATCACTAGGACAGGGCCACACCACCTTGGAATGGAGTGTTCTTCATTTCTAGCTAGTCACAGGAACCGTCATGCTTCTAATGCAGCAATTATGCCGTTTCATATCAATTTGCTTTGCAGGAATTCTGCACCAATCTGTGTGTGCAACCTGAGCAAAATAAATGTATTTAAATATCCTCTCACCACAGATGCTGCTTTGGTGGTCACACCTGCCATGGAGTTGTAAAGAGAACTGTAGAACAAAGAGATAAGTACTACAACAGTACAAATCCAGCCTTGACCTTCCCTCAGCTCCAGTCAACAATGACAGCAAATAATTTCACTAGCCCTAGCAACCTCAAGCTGTATATTTCAATGGACAATCAGGTTCAAGGAATCTTACTGGGAATCTGGAGGCCAGGGAGCAGGGATACACCTAACAACCAGAGAAGGAATTAACTGTCATTACATGTCTTCATTAGCAGTTATCATTAAAGAACATGTATTTAACTTGTTCCATATGTATTAAACCTAAAATGAAAATACTGAATTTATTCCTAGTTGGAAAGGAGAACAGATTATTTTAAAATATACCAGCTGATAAATTTCACTCTCATTGTCACACCAAAATTCCACCAACACCAGATAGCAGCAAAACGCCAGGGAGGGGGTTCATTGTCACACCAGATCTCTAAAGAAATCACTGCCAGAGAATAGCTATAGCTGATAGAACGAGCCACACATATGCTAGTGACAGTGGCTCATGACATCCTGCTTGTGTCAAGGTCTGAAGATTCGGGCCTTACTGCTGTGTAAGCTGGCAAATGCCAATAAACAAAAGTTACTTTTAAAATGTGATTTCTACTCTACCTTTTACTTTCAGAATCCCAGCATAGAAGGGGTTGGAAGGGAACTCTAGAAAGAACCTTGTCCCATTCCCCTGCCAAAGCAGAGTCACTTACAGCACCTTGCCCAGCATCACAATGTCCAGGTGGATTTGGAATCTCTTCAGAGAAGGAGGCTCCACAACCTCTCTGGGCAGCCTGGTCCAGCGCTCCAGCACCCTCACAGGAAAGATTTTCCTCATATTCAGATGGAACCTCCTGGGTCGCAGCTTGTGTCCATTGCCCCTTGCCCTATGACTGGGGACCACTAGGCCCTTTAGATATTGATAAGCATTGAGAAGATCCCCTCTTAGTCTTCTCCAGCCCTAACAGCTGTTCTAAACAACCTCAGGTCTATCCATCTTTCCTTATCAAAGAGATGCCCCAGTCCCCTTACCATCCCCATAGCCTTCCAATAGACTCTTCAGTAGTTTTTTGTGTCTCTTGAACTGCAGAACTGGACTCAGTACTTCAGATGTGATTTCACCAGGGCAGAAGAGAGGGGAAGGGCAACCTCCTTCTCCCTGCTGGTCACACTCTTCAGTACCTCCTTTGAGTCTGATGTACTTTTCCACAGTGCTTTCAGGCAGCTAATGAGACTGTCCATCTACCTAAATGTTTAGATTTTGACTGTACTGCATTGCACTGGTACATATACAAAGCATTTTTGTCACTTGGTGCATTTAGGACACTGTTCTACCAACCCCTGAAGCAGAAACCCCCAAGCTATATGAACTCTGTCATTGTTTGCAGTATGTTAATTATTTCACTTTCAGGGATAATCATGCACACATTGCAGTTTGCATCTGTGCCAAAGCAGACACCAGCTCACACGTGAAAATGCCCATACTATCGAAGTTTGTGTGCCCTCAGCTTCTCTTGGAAGGGAATTTATGTTCCTCCAGTGCAGATGTTTCCCTTTCCTTCAATGAAATCCCTCTCTAAAAAGACACCAAAGGGAAAGAGGAAGAAACATCATAATTCTGGGTCTTTTAATGTACAAGAAGGCATCTCTCCAGGATTACAGCCTAGTGCTCAGCTCTGTAATGAATTATTTATCCTAGGAAAACAAAAATGCTTTATTTAAGATGACAGAGAGCCTGTAAATTTGCTTCTTATATATGCATTGACTAATTAGATTAATTAAGCATGCATACACTTCTGAACAATCAGGCAGGTGGCAAATCACATTTAAGATGACTTATAGGATTCATTCTCTCATCTTCACCCTTGACAAATGACATCCATTCTGGCATGAAACCTAGGCAGAAACCAGACTTCTGCTTGCTGTTATTTTCCTGTTGTATTTACTTTTTTACAAGATACTCCAAGACAAATAAACAGTCTTCAGCAGCTAATCCTCTTTCAAATGAGTGCCCAGAAATAGAATTCACTGTACTGCATTAAAATAGCTAACCCAGTAAAACTATTAACACTGTGACACAAGATCATAGAATTATAGAATTATGGAATGATTTAGCTTGGAAGGGACCTTAAAGGTCACCTAGTTCCAACCCACCTGCCATGGACAGGGACACCTCCTACTAGACTAGCTTGCTCAAGGCCCCATCCATCCTGACTGTGAACACTTCCAGGCTCGGACCCTCCACAAATTCTCTGGGCAACCTGATCTAGAGTGCCACCACCATTATGAGGAGTAATTCCCTCCTAATGTCTAATATAAATATATCTTCCAGTTCAAAGCCATTATTCCCTTGTCCTGTCACTATATGAATCTTTGAGATGAAGGAACTTGATTGTAAGGTTTTCATAGTTGTTCTAAGCTGAAGTTCTTGCACAGAGTACTGGGAAACAGAGAACCATGCAACTTTTCCTTTTCTCTTCAAAGAAAGGGTGACAGCTGGAAATTTCTTTCCTGGGTCTGCAGTTTTGCTGCTTTAGATGGCTGCAAGCACACTTGGAGGTCCCTGGGACTCAATAGCCTGGATAAAAGGAACTGCAGAACACTGAACTCTTCCAAAGATAGAAGCCCTGTGCTGATGCCCCTGCACACCCCACACCAGGAAGAGATAGGCTAATGGCTTCAGTAACTTTTCTGCCAATGATGCTGCAGATGAGATTCATCATTCATAGTAGGTGAGCACTACCCTTCTCAGTCCAAGCACCAGACATAATTCATGCCCCCAGATCAATCAGCTGAGTGGCAAATCCCAACTCCAGCTTCAGGAACCTTGAACCCTCCACAATGTCACTGGTGACAAAGCCTGCAGCACCAACCAGAGCAATGATACCGGGAACTCAGAGGTAACAAAAGCTCTGCCAGGATGGGAGGATAAACAACACTTGAATCAGTTATTTCCATAAACTGAGGCGGGCACCAAAAAAACACCTCAAATGGATGGATCCAAATGGAAAGGATTTGAGCCAGCAATGTGCTCTCATGGCCAGGAGGACAAATACCATTCTGGGGTGTATTAGAAGGGATGTGGCTAGTAGGTCAAGAGAGGTTCTCCTGCCCCTCTACTCTGCCCTGTTGAGGCCACATCTGGAGTATTGTGTCCAGTTCTGAGCTCCCCAGTTCAGGAGGAACATTGAACTGCTTGAGAGAGTCCAGTACAGAGCCACAAAGATGATGAAGGAAATGGAACACCTCTCTTACGAGGAGAGATTGAGGGAGCTGGGGCTCTTTAGCTTGGAGAACAGGAGACTGAAAGGTGACTTCATCAATGTTTATAAATATGTAAACAAGAGGACAGAGCCAAGTTCTTTTCGATGATGTCTGATGACAGGACAAGGGGCAGTAGGTGGAAGCTGAGGCATAGGAAGTTTCATTTAAACCTGAGAATGAATTTTTCACTGTGAGGGTAACAGAACACTGGAACAGGCTGCCCAGGGGAGTTGTGGAGTCTCCCTCTCTGGAGATACTCAAAACCCGTTGGACACATTCCTGTGTGATCTGATATAGGTGATCCTGCTCTGACAGGGGGATTGGACTGGATGATCTTTCGAGGTCCCTTCCAGGCTCTGACATTCTGTGATTCTGTGAGTCTATCCTCATCTTTATGAGCTTAAATGCTGAGGCTTTCACTGAAAGTTAATGACTGGTTTGCACGATTTCTTTCTTTGTGTGCTCTGTCACTAATCAGGAGCAGTGAGCTACCTCAAAGCCTCATTACTAGCCAACAAAAAAGTCAATGAATCCTCAAACAGAAGTTTTGCTGCAGTGGCATATTGCCATTTAGCTAGAAGGAGGCAGGAGAAAGCAAGCCAGCAGTGACATATTCTGTGCAGCCAGCTGGGAGAAAAAGAAAACCCAAGGATAATACCGCATCTTATCGGAAGTAGTTAATCTGACATAACTTACTTCCCAAAAATTACAGTCTATTAAGAAGGCATGTAAGCAATGCAGCTGAAAACAAGTCTACACGGGAATCAGCCAGCATAATTATCGCTGGCTAGAAAATGGGAGAGACAGAAGAAAAAACTGCACATAATTTCCCAGCTGACAAATGTTAATGACAAATAGAGAACAGGTCCTTGACAAAGACAAAATAATAGCTGCTCACTTCATGGTTTCACTTCAGAACTCTAATGTTTTTTGTCAGAGGGGAAAAAAAAAATCCTATCTTGCATCTTAACAGATCAGCACAAAGTAGGAGTGTCTCAGTGAGATGGGTTAGCACTTTGGTGTCGTACTGGTTACACTTGGGTTGCACGTGAAGAAATACATTTGATCCTGCAGTCATGTGAGATGAATATTTCTCTCCATCTCCTAATAAGATAATCACACGCATTGTGTAACGCTAAGCATACGAGCAGCCCTTTTGGAGCCACGCTTGAAATTCAGGACACACTGAGCTACTTTGTTGAGATGGAGCCATGGGGAATGCCACAGGGACTGAGCTGGATGTTTTCAGCTGACAGATAAGAGGGCTGGAGGATTTCAGTGTTACATCCCACTACCCACAAATACTTCTCATTACAGTGTAGGGAAAACAGTCATTGTCATTTTCAGGTGTTACATTTTTGTCGCTTAGCTTTTGGATAATTTAATCTTTTGAATTGCAACAGAGTGATTCCAGCACAGCAGCCTTCAAATACACATCTTTAAGATGGCCCTCACAGAGGCTGGATCTTCCATGCTCCTTAATACACACTTTATTTCCCTCTCAAATTAAAGGCAGTCAACACTAGTCACAGCCACATAAAAATTAATCCTGGATGGGAATTGAGGGAATCTTTTTGCCTTAGCAAAAGGAAAACTAAAACTGAAGATTCTGGGCCATGAGGCACTGGACAATTCAAGGCACAGAAGACAGGCATAGAAAGAAGAGAGCAACAGATTTTACAGTATCAAAAACATTCAGAGTTCTCTTCTGAAGGTGACATGCTAGAAAACAATCTCAGGCCAAGACTCGATAGCAGCTTGATTGGCACCTAATAGGCAGCTAGTAGGGTTTCTTGCATCATTAGGCCTCTAAATGCCATGGCCTGAGGAAGAAAACACGTTGATTGTGATCTAGAATGTAGTCCATGTGCTCTGCTCTGGAGTGCCTATGAGATCTTGCCCAGGTGGCCAAGAAGAACAAGGGAATTCTGGCCTGTATCAAGAAGAACATGACAAGAAAGGTCAAGGAAGTGATTTTCCTCCTATACTCAGCAGTGCTGAGACCACAACTTGGGCATTATATTCACTTTTGGGGCCCTGACTACAAGAAAGGTGTAGTGGGTTCAGAGAAGGGCAAGAAAGCTGGTGAAGAATAAGTCTCATGAGGAGCAGTACTCTGCAAAAAGGAGGCTCAGGAGAGACCCTCTCATTCTCTATAACTACCTAAAAGGAGGCAGTAGTGAGGTGGGGGTTGGTCTCTCCTCCCTAGTAAGGAATAAGGCAAAAAGAAACAGCCTCAAGTTGCGCTGAAGGAGGTTTAGATTGGATATTAGAAGAAAATTCTTCACTGAAAGGTTTGTCAAATGCTGAAATAGGCTGCCCAACGAGGTGGTTGAATCACCATCCCTGGAAACATTTAATAGAAGCATAGATATGCTGCTGAGGCACATGGTTTAACACCAGACTTGGTAGTGTTAGGGAATGGTTGTACTTGATGGTCTTAAAGGTCTTTTGCAACTGAAACAGTTCTATGATTGCATGGTCTGACTGTCACCTAGATGAACACATGCTTGAGGTAAATTTTGATTCCATATTCATCTGGTGGATGCAAGTGGTTTGATCACACCTTTTTAAAAAGGTCTGTGGCACTATTGCCTAAATGTCAGTGACTAAGACCTAAGTAACTGAATTAATTTGTTATCTGGAAAAAAAAATATCTAGAATTTATTTTACATGCACATAGTTTTACATACACATATTCACATGGTCTTTAAGGAGCTGAATTTTCCAGAGAAGAAAGCATTAGCAGTACTCAAAATTGTTACTCATGATTTGTTTAAAAAGCGCCTTACTAGACACCTAAATGCAGGTTTCTCTTTGTAGGAGATACTGGGTAAGAGAAATCTTGATTAGGGAAGGAAGGGATAAAGGACTAAATTGAATTTGAAACAAGCAGGACATCTGAAAATGAGTTGTAATCCACAGCAGCAACCCACAGAAAGAGAGGGCAGGGCAGCAAGACTGAGGCATAGAAGCCCCAGTCTGAGATGGGTGGTGTCTGCCTAAGCCTATGGACAGACAAGCCAACTCACAGCCAGCTGTGTCAGCTCAGCCTTCAATCTCATCTACCAGGGCAAACACAGTGTGAGTGACAGCACTCTATCTTGTTATTCAGAAAGCTCACACTCTTCCACACTGCTGAAATGGATGTCACAGAAGGCTCTGAGGATTCCTAGGGGTGCTCAGGCCTTGGGAGATAAGCAATTTACAGAACAATTCCCATCTATTTTTTCAAGACAAAATAATGGATTATTTATTACCAAAAGGTATTTTGGAGGAGTGAAATATCTGGTGACCACAAGAAGGTTTTTCTGGAGCAAACAAACCCTCGTCATGCATTTATCCATCCAGAAAAGAATGGGGTTAGTAAGCATGGGAGGAGGAGGCCCTGGATAGCAGATACCATCCAGTTTACCATTCTCCATCTTACTATTCTCACCCTGCATCTTCCCCACCTTTACCCAACACCGCAAAGTGTGTTTTGACAGCCTCTAATAAACACAAGGAATGAAGTACAAGCATTACAAATATCTGTTGACACAACACATACCTGATAACCTTGACAATTTTGCTCTGTATACTCTTGCTCTCAAATGTTGTTCCTCTGGCTTCACGAAGCACGCTACCTCCAGCACGAACACTGTAGGTTTCACCAGCTGGGATCTTTAAATCTCTCCCCCCTCTCCTTTAGAGGTCAGTCTCTCAAGTAATAGCTATTGCATTTTAGCTGTCAGCAATATTTCCTCCTCTTTTCTCCTGCTGCTCAGGTCAATCATCTTTTCCCACTGAGGCTGGAAAACCTGCCTGCTCCTTTGCTTTCTAATTATAATCTCCAATTCATCTTCCTTCACTTTCATTCAATTCTTAAACCACGTTGGTCTTTTTCTTCCTCTCTCTGCCACTTGAATATGATTTTTCTCTTGTCTCAGGAGTTTTAATGCAGCTAACCAGGATGATATGTAACCAGTAAGTATCATTTAGTTCTATTCACAAGATCCTTGTCCCTTTCTAAGTGTCACCCTGCCAGTTAAGCGCACACAGCTGCACATTTATTATGTGACAAAAGCTGCGAGCAATTTCAGCCTGCAGCAGAGGACCACACGTGTTGTGCCTTCAAAGTCTCACTCCTTTTCTGGCCTCCCAAGGCAACCACAGGTCTCCCCATGTCGGGCAGCCAGAGGAGACTGCCATTCCTGTCAGGGATGCTACCTGCTTCACAGAGGGGCTACTAACACACCCAGCAAGAAGTCACCAGAGAAATGACCTAATGGTGCACACAGCAGTGTCGTATCAGGTCCTACAACCCCAGGAAGGATCCTACCATTTTAGTACTGACAGTGCTAGCAGCAGTCTTGCAAGAGGGCTTTGAAAAGATTCAAGACACCTCAGTACATCAGCTCTCCATGCCAGAGAATTTAATGGTCTGATTTGTTAATAACTTGATCAATATAGATGTATATTAAAGCTTTCCTGGGTATATACATTTCTATCTCATGAAGCAAATTAGCCTTGGGAATTGCCAACAGACAAATAATTCTTTTTAATCCTTGTCTTTTCAAGTTCTCATTAGTTTTTATAAATAGCACAACCAACACATTGATGTTATTTAAGGGAATTTAATCTCTGAGTGTTTCTCAAAGACATGTTACATTTAATTGACTTCATGCATCACATCCAGAGCCTTCTGAAATTATTAGCAGGCTGGCCAGTGAAAGTTTAACTAGAAAATCCCTGTCAGAAACAGCACCACCACCCCTCAGGCTGTTAGGTCACAGTGAATGTCAGGATAATTTTTACAAAGGCATGTAGTGACAGGACACAGGGTAATGGCTTCAAACTGGAACAAGACAGATTTAAATTGAACGATAGGAAGGAATTCTTCCCTATGAGGGTGGTGAGGCACTGAGACAGGCTGCCTAGAGAAGTTGTGTAGGCTCTAAGCCTTAAAAGTGTTTAAAGTGAGCAACGTGGTCCCCAGCCATGGTAGAGGGTTTGAAACTAGATGATCTTTATGGTTCCTCCCAATCCAAACCATTCTGTAATCCTATGATTCCTCATCTGTCACAAGCACTGCAACTCCATTCAGCAGTCACTACTCAAGCAGCTCAGTCAATTCAGGCAGCACGGGAAGGAGCTGTATTTTTAACGTGTGTCCTGAAAACCTTTGTTCTGAGGGGTAAGCGGGAATGAAGATGATTATCAGCTTCACAGACCTAACCTGGGTACCCACCAAGACACCTAACAGAAATTTCCATCACTTCCAATCCTGTAGCACCCACCACAGGACATGTATCTTCTCCCAAGCACTGGGGAAGGAAGGGTCTTTCCATACAACTGTGCAGCTTCTCTCCCTTATCACCTGAGCAACCTGATTCCATGCAGCCTAGGAGGAGAGGGCAGCAGCAGCTTGTGCTTGAGGGGACAGTAAAGAAACACCAAGTATCTATTCAGAACTCTTTCTGGAGCCAGCTGTACCAAGCCAGAACTCGATTCTCAATCTGTTAGGGTCATTTCCCCTCCCTACCCCCAACAATTAAAGCCAATATAAAGACTTTTATCAGCCCCTTGGAGCCAACAAGTCCAGAGATCTCAGTGTTACGACAAATACAAGATGCATTAGTGTGTCTATACTGCTTTAAAGCAGTCAAAGAGGCTTCAGGAGCATCAAGAATCAGGAAATCTGACCACAAGGGTTTCTTTAACCCTTTTTTATTAAAATCAAAGTTCTTTCCATGATGCATTTTTCTTTTAAAATGAACAGAATATTGCCATCATCTGTGGTTGTAAAATGGAGAAGAGTGAAAACAAACACCACCTCTCATGTGGGTGCTTTTCCTGGACTATAGTTCTATGCAAAGTTCTCTTTAACACTCAAAAAGATTTGAGGTAACAGTAGCTTGCACAGGGTTAGGAGAAACCGGAATTCATCCCTTCAATGTATTCTCAAGGTACTTTCAATCAAAACAACATTCCTTTGGTAAGTCTTAAAAGAGAAAAAAGTTGTGGTAAGTGCCAAAGATCAGAAGCTCCAGAGAAAGTCATGGAAGGCACATTTACATGTCCTCTGTGGAAACACTGGAATAAAACATCACATGGAGGTGATGATTCCAGTTCCCAGTCAAGACATTAGGCATTCCTAATTATTACAGTGGAAAGAGGTTTCCACACAATTTCTAAGTGCTGAGGGGGTTGGGTTTGCATTTGTTTGTACCTGTTTCATTTTATTTATATTATTTCCATCAAACTTGGGTTAGTTTTCTTTCCCCACATATCAGTCTCTCAGTCTCTCTCCCATATTGCCTTTCTCTTCCTCTTTGGGAGGGAAGGGGGGTCCACAAAAAGCATCTGTGATTCATCTGGTGGCCAGCCCAGCCCTAACACTTGACATCACAGAACAGGACAATAAGTATCGAAATACATTATAAACTGGTCATCACAAGTTACAGGAAAGCAGCAGAGACAATAAGTCCAAGGCAATGCCCAGAAGATATTTTCAGAGAGCAAAGGAAACAGAGCAAACCACATCAAATCTCTACTGAGTGTTTCTAGCAGGTTAATTCCAAATAATAATCGATTTTCAAAATTGGGCTGTGCAGGCAGGTGTCATCGTCACCAGGACTCTAAAGCACCAGTGTTCAAAGCTTAATTTAAATCTCAAGCAGAATTCATATTAAAAGACATGTTAGGTGGTCTCTGTTAGACTGCTGTGAACTTTCTATTATATAAAGTAGTCTGTAAAATATTTTCCAGTACACTGCTGTCTTAATTATACAGTGTGATATATAATCTATATCATTCGTAGTTCATTCTCTCCCCAGTGGTTTTCCAGCAGGAGAATAATAAACCCATTGTGTGTTTGCAAGTCAATAAATAGCTCAAAAATAAAATTAAAAAGAATTACTTTAAAGATCCGTCTCTCCTCTTTTGTTTGTGTTTTTTAAAAAGAAAGCTTTTGAATCTGATAGAGATTAAATAAGAACCAAACCCAACGTCTAAGTCTATCAGATCTAGGAGTGAAAATTCTCAGAGATTGTGAAATACGGTTTGGGGGTGTTGTGCTTAAAGCTGAAATTGTTTGGGTTCAAAGGACAGCAAATTCATTAAAGTAGTGACTAACAAAGATCATTCAGGCCTTATATTTAGTTTCTAATATAAAAATTATTTGACATTTGCATTACGAGCTCCGACCTCCCTCAGGGAACAGTCATTTCTCCGGATATAGGGTAAGCCCTCTGGAACACGGAAAGGTTATGGTGAAGGTGATCAATCATGCCAACAGCCTCACAGCCTTGTAAACAAGCAAACCCGTTAGCTTCAGGTTCCCTCGCAGCTGCTTTTCGATTTGGGCAGTGCATAAATACATATGTATAATCAATATTTTCATTGCATTCCCACCTTCTAATTCTTGGCAGATTAATTCCTGAAGTACTGCTACCTGGAAAGAACACAAGACGATATCGACAGCTCAGGGCTTCTTGGGGCCATCAGACAAATGCTGTCAGTCATAAACAGGCTACTTGTGCCACAATGATGGCTGGTTAGTGGCTCCATCACTGCTGTCAGGTGGTTGCAGCTGGTTTTATTTTATGTAGATCATAGGATCATTGAACGGTTAAGGTCAGAAGAGACTTTAAAGATCATATATTTCAAATCCCCCTGTCATGGGAAGAAATTTCTCCCACTAGACCAGGTTTCTTGGGTCCCAACCCAACTCAGCTTTGATGTTAGGTTGATTAGAATAAAATGGCAAGAGTCACAGTATTGGGAAAATAGGGACCATGCTCCTGCCCCAGACCATGGGATAGAGCTTGGCCATGCTCCCAAGCTGCTGTTGCAGCTCTAAGCCCTGGTAATTCCTACAGCTGTGCAGGAGGGAAAGGTGAGACAGGAAGAAATACTCCATGCTGGATAAAAAGCTTGCATAAGTAGCAGTTCACGTGAATTTCAAGCAATTTCTCAGTCATCAGTTCATGGCTCTAGCTCTGCTTAAGTAGGAGCTTCACTGGGACACATCCCTCAGAAGTTTCAGGTTGTTTGCCAGTGCCAAGGTTTGGAGAAGCAAGCACAGTTTGCCATCACACTATGACCACACATAATATTTTGTGAACTTCAAAGTATACGCAAATTGAATTATTTGAAACCAAAAATATTTGTGACACTATTTTGGGGAGTCATAGTAAAGAACAGTAAAAGCAAGAGAAACTCACTCTTCATGGAGGTGGTTATTTGGGGATAAGGAAAAAGTTGTTTAAAAATCCAAGTAAAAAATCTACTCAAAGTATTTTCAAACCTAAGAGTCAAGTACTGAATAAAAAGAAAAATCACCATTCCTCATTTTACAGACAGGTAAATAGAAGGTTAATGGACTTACTGAGATCCAACCTAGAACTGGAGGATAAGTGGGAAGAGGACCTATTTCACAAGTCTAGCAAAATACTTTCTTAAAAAATAGAGCTCTCAGATCTAAAATAAAAACATCTACAGCATCCTGTTAGACCTCTGTAAGGTGTCCTGGTTGGAGCTGGAACAGAACCAAATCTGTTCAAAAATTTGAATTCTCAGCTCGGTCTCTTTTCAGTGATGGTAATTTCTGAAGTTCCCAGCATCTTCTGGCAGTGACAATGCTGGTGTTCAGAGTTAGTTACCAAGGGCTGGGGTGCAGACCAAGGTGACTGCTAAAGTGATCTCATGTGTTATGCTGGGAAGCAGTAAGAGGTGGAACCTGCGGTTAGAAATTGACAGATGAGGAAATCCTGAACTGATCAACAAAGGATTCAATTCCATGAAAATCATACATAGGATCATAAGGGTCAAACATCTTCTTAACAGCCAGCGTCCAAGGAGGACTCTGTCCATTTTGCCTTTGTTCACTTTGGTTGCAAAAGGCTTTTAAGATCATCAAGTACAACCATCATCCAACACTGCCAAGTCTGGTGTTAAACCACATTCCTCAGCACAACCCCTTTGCATCTTTGAAACACTTCCAGGGAAAGGGATTCAACCACCTCCCTGGGGAGCTTCTTCCACTCTTCAGTAACCCTTTCAGTGAAGAAGTTTCTTCTAACATCACTTCAATCCAGACCCCTCCAGCACACCTTGAGGCTATTTTCTCTTGTCCTGTCACTTGTTACTAAGGAGAAGAGACCAATGCCCACCTCGCTACAGCCTCCTTTCAGGGAGTTTTAGACAGTCAACCTCAGCCTCCCCTCAGTCTCCTTTTCTCCAGACTACCTCAGCTGCTTCTTGAAAGGTCTGTTCTCCAAAACCTTTATCAGCTTAGTTGCCCTTCTCTGGACCTGCTCCAGCACCTCAATACCCTTCTTGGAGTGAGGGGCTATCAAATGAAGGGCTATTATCAATTGTTTTCTGCCTCCACATCCAAACTGTTCTAATTCATCAGGGATCAACATTTACTAAAAGTAAATTGCTCTGTAGGCAGTGATCTGTCTTCTGCCATCTTTATTCATTACCAGAGAGATCATGTTTCTCCCAATAAAATCAGCAGCAGTCTCCCATTCACCAGCACTAACAAAAGAGAATACTTCTAAAGGCATCCAGACAAGTGAGCACACCTTGCACTGCAGACAAGGCAAATCACTCAGGGCTGTGTCAGCAACCCAACTCTCATCTCACCTCTGGCAACTGCACCTCAAAATAACTCGATTCTCTTCAGAGAAGTTGCTATAATGCATGTCAGTATAAATGAGATCAGGAACAGTGTGACATTGAACAGCAAAACAGGCTGGTGACAACAACCACTTGGAATAAAATGTTTTTACTTACATCCGGGAGTATTATTTTGCATGCTGTACAAAGAGTATAAAGCATTTTACATATTCTTTATCTATTTAAAGATTGTTATAGAGATTTAAGCTGCAAAAAAATATCAAGAGGGAAGGATAGCTAGACTGAAAATACCTCTGGATTTTCTTTGAAAAGTACTTTTTATCATCTCTTTATCACTTTATTTTACTTTATTTGAAAGCAAGTGCATTCAGGTGATGAATCACTGCCCCAGCAGAGATTTTACAGTCCATGATTGAGTCATAAAGGAGAACAAAGCTGAGTACTGAGCCCAGGGAGCTGAAAGTTGAGAGGACGGGGACACAGGCAGCAGGCTGTGGGTGAAAACATACCAACACGGCACAAAGGATAAAAGAACAATTATCAAGGCCAAATAGAGACATTCAGCTCTGTCAGCCCAGCCCTGTGAGACTGAATATCAGCTTTTCTCTTTTTTTACATGCTTCATTCTAATATGATATTGACAAAGATTTTTATGTCCTCTGATGTTTCCCCTGAAAAAGCCTAATGCCCTTTCAAAATCAGTGTTTCATGTTACATATCTCCATGTTTTGCAGGAAACACAGAAGTTTTCCTCCTTCAAAAGCTTCACACAGGTTTTGCATTGTCCCAGATTTCGACTTGCACATCACTCGAGCAAAGATCATGTCCAACAGACTTTCCCCCTGTTTGTTTAAGGGATGTTTTAAGAACTGAAAGTCTGTATTCTTCTTTGGAGGAGGGGGCATATTTTATATCTTCTCAGTCCTAGACCTTCTCATTGCCCAATCTATTTTTTCTACTTACTTCAAGCCATCAGCCTATCTCTGTCATTAGCTCTGATTTATAACACCCAGGAACATAATCCAATTGTGAATCTTCCTTGGAAATGCTAGAACAACATGAGAGAAGAACCCCATTTAGTGCTCTTTTCAGGGTATGAAACATAAAGTTTCCCGAGCTATCAAAGCCATGAGAGGCTCTTTTGTCTGATAGTCCCATTTCAGTCCCTGCAACAAATCAACTCTGCAGAGAGAAAGCCCATCAGGCACTTCCAGGTAGAGAGGAAAAGGATTTCCTCTTTGTCAAAATTAACATTTCAAAACATTCCCTTCCCACAACTGGATTTAACAGAGACATTTTCCCTGAAAGAAAAAATAAAGTCCAGTTTACTCAGCTGGTCAAAAACTAGGATGAGTAAGATCCAGAGCTTAAACTCACAATGTGAATGGGGCAGGGTAGGTCTCACTTCTACAAATCAATTGGGTCACTCAGAAGTCTCTGGACAGCAATCCCTCACAAATTCCCAATTTCCAGTTAAGGAACCTGGTCATTTCCTATCTCTATTTGGAAATTAAAAAAAAAAAAATTTCCACCCAAACACCTCTTCTTGTTTGTTGTCAGCCCATGCTTTTGACCCATATTTCACAGGATGACTATAAGATGGGATAATGGCTGGAAAGCCTTGCCCCAAGAGACCCCAAAACTTGCAAAATCAGGACTGCGAACAAAGAGAGCAGGATTTATTTATTCAGCCCACTGGACAATCTCACTAACATTACTGCTTACTTTTCCCTGTCGTTATCAGTCGGCCACTTCTGCTGTAAATCATCTACACATAGTGGAGGAGGGTTGTAAAATGATCTCAGAATTTATTACAAGGCTTTTTGCAGGATAAGGGTCTGTAATGCAGTATACAGAAGTTTCCTACGGAAACATGAGCCCTCTTTGGTCATTTTTGATCTTTTCAGATAAAACTTTCCGAAGCCATATAAGTGACATAGGAGCCCAGCCTCACTAGGTTTCAGTGCTGCTTGTACCTAACTAAATATTGCCTTTGAAAAGGGAGTTTAGAATAAAGATATAATCAATGCTATGTAAAAATATCAAACACAGTTCACTCAGAATTTGCTAGGAGAGTTTTGCAATATACTTTTATAGCCAAGAGTCACCATTCCATTAGACAATAGGAAGCAATTCTTCCCCTGCGAGGGTGGTGAGGCATTGGGGCAGATTGCCCAGAAGTTGTGGAGGCTCCAAACCTGGAAGTGTTCAAAGCCAGGCTGCATGGGGCTGAGAGCAAGCTGGTCTAGTAGAAGGTATCCATGCCCATGGCAGATGGGTTGGAATTAGATAATTTTTAAGATTACATCCAACCCAAACCATTCTACAATTCCATGATTTCAGTCTGAAAAACTTTAGAGAGGAAGTGTCCTATACTCCACTGCAATTTCACATTATCTTCTCCAGAACACCAACAAAGAGTCATCTTGGCCACTGTAGCACAATGAGCAGCAAATTAATATATAGTGAGATGCCACTTGTCATAAAAAGCCTTGCCAACCATCCTCACACATCTCGTCTCTATTGTTTTGTCTAATCAATAAAAAGACTCATCTCTGACTTTTACATGGAAATGGAAAAGGGTGGATACTTAGCCATCTTGTAAAGCTCAGTGCTCTTCTGAGAAATGTTTGGCAGACACTGTTTCTTACAGTAATACTTTGCTTTAATGGCACTTTAATGCTGAATTGACAGTGGAAGTCCCCTAGAAATGTTCAAGGCATCCACATTAATGTTAAATAAAAGTCATTATGATTTTACAGATATGCCAGGACAGAAATATCCATTCTGGCAGTCTCCCTGTGCGCCTGAGTGGGAGATGCTCGCTAACCTTTTGATGCAATGATCTCTTACATGTACACAGCACTTTCCTCACCAGCTTTCCTCTTGACTGTCCTTGGCTGCTTCACATTTACTATTAAAATCAAAGTTGCTCTCAGGGTCATTTCTGGGGCGAAGGGGCAGCAGACAGACAGGCAACAGGAACATGATACATAAACAGCACCGGTGCTAACGGAGATGTTTCACCAAGGATGAGCTCTGGGAAGGCTCCTTCAGTAGCTTTACAACAGAAAGAAATCTTGCTCTTGCAAGCTAATTGTTTCTCTTAAATGTGCAAGAAAGAAATACAGCATAAAATTTGCTGAGATTTGTGATGGAATTCAAACTTAATGTGTTTAAATCTTTCATGATTTGAATCCCTAACTAGAACACAGAAAATCTGAGTCAGTGCCTGGATTTATTCCTCTATCCTGTCTGCCTCTGTGTTTTCCCCTAAATGAATCAGTCCTTGACATTCCCTTGATCCAGGGAGGGGACACGTATCTTACCTAGATACAGCCTTCCCCAGCACAAGAAGTACATTAACCTGTTGGGGCAGGGTCCAAGGAAACCACAAAAATTATCCAAGGGCTGGAACCCCTCTCCTGTGACAACAGGCTGAGAGTTGGGCTTGTTCAACCTGGAGAAGTGAAAGCTCCCAGGAGACCTTACTGTGATCTTTCAGTATTTAAAGGGGTCTATAAGAAAGACTGGGACAGACTTTTTATCAGGGTCTGTTGCGACAGGACAAGGGGTGATGGTTTTATACTAAAAGAGCAAAGATTCAGACTAGACAGAAGAAATAAAATTTTTATGCTGAGGGTGGTGAGACACTGACCCAGGATGCCCATATAGATGGCAGAAGTTGCATCCCTGCAAACATTTCAGGTCAGGTCGTCTGGAGCTCTGAGCAACCTGATGTAAATGAAGATGCCTCTGCTCACTGCAAGGAGGTTGGACTAGATAACCTTTAGAGGAGCCTTCCAACCCAGTTTAGTCTATCATTGTATGATTCTAAATAACAAATACAACTGCACTTTCATAGCCTTGTACAGAGAAGAGATGCATTAACACCAGTGCTGTTTAACATCTTTGTCAGGGATATGGACAATGGAACTCACACGCTCTCAGCAAGCTTGCAGATGACACCAAGCTGTGTGGTCCATTTGACACCCTGGAGGGAAGGGATGCCATCCAGAGGGACTTGGACAGGTCAAGTTGACAGAAGTTCAACAAGGTCAGGCACAGGGTCATACACCTGGGTCAGGGCAATCCTAAGCACAAGTATAGGTTTTGCAAGAAGTGGCAAAAGACCAGTGTGCTGGTTTGAGGCTAATTGGATTATTTTAATGAGAGAAATTAGATCACTGGCTGTGAAAAGACAATATTCATGATGTCTGCATCACTCATTTTTTCTGGTGAGAGATACAAGAAAGATAAACAAAAGTCAGTCTGTCTGGCTGCCACTTGCTTCACTAATTCCTCTGCCTGGACCCATATAACTCGAACTAATTATTCTTTGTCTAACTCCTTATCTGGCTTCCTGCATCTCACTGCTTGCCTGTAAGAGATTATGAGATAAGGGAGGGTGGAAAGAAGGATGGGAGTTGGTTTGAAAGTCCTCCTGGATGGTTCTGCTGTTTGGGAGGGGTTTTGTATTTCTTTATTACTTTTAACTTGTATATAGTTGTAAATGTCTATATATATTTTGCATATATGCTTGTATATTTGTGCCACACTGTAAATAGAGCTTCATTCCTTAACTTCCAGCCAGCTGAGTTAATCTGGTGAATTCAGGGAGGGGCAGGAAACTCCCAAACTACCACAAACAGTTTCAAGGATAAGGACTTTGGGGTGCCAGTTAATGAAAAACTCAACATGAGTTAGCAATGTGCACTTGCAGCCCAGTAGGCAACTGTGTCCTGAGATGCATCAAAAGAATTATGACCAGCAGAACAAGGGAGGTGATTCTACCCTTCTACTCTGCTCTCATGAGACCCCCCACCTGGAGTACTGCATCCAGTTCTGGTGCCTCCAGCACAAGAAGGAATTTAACTGCTAGAGAAGGTCCAGAAGAGGGCCATGAAGTGATGAGAGGGCTGGAACACTTCTCCTATGAAGATGGGCTGTGAAAGTTAGACTGTTCAGCCTGAAGAAGAGAAGGCTTTGGGCACCTTATGGTGCCCTTTCAGTACCTGAAAAGGGCCTACAAGAAAGGCAGGAAAGGGACATTTTAGAAGCACTTGTAGTGATAAGAAAAGATAGAATGGATTGAAGCTTGAGGAGAGGAGATATTAGGAAGATATTCTTTACAGTGAGAGTGGTAAGACACTGAAACAGGTTGCCCAGGGAGGTTGTGAATGCCACCTTCCCAGAGATGTTCAGTCCCAAGTTGGATGAGGCCTTGAACGACCTGGTCTAGTGAAGGGTGTCCCCGCCAATGGCGGGTGGGTTCTAACTATACGATCTTCAAAGTCCCTTCAGGCCAAACCCTTCTACGAATCTATGAATCATGGAACACACTAGGACGTTTAACATAGCCAAAAAAGAAAAAAAAAAATAAAAAAGGAAAAAAAAAGACTGTTTTAGAGATGGTGAACCAAGCTACAAGGGCCAAGACTAGAGGCACAAACTGGCTGTATTTACATCAGTGTGAGTTTTCCCTTCATTCCACACACACCTGCACAGGTACAAAGAAGTGAATGGCTTCAGGAAGGGTCCAAAAAAAAGTCGTTCTCTCATTTCTTGTTTTATTCCCACAAAGTCAAAGACAGGTTGTTAAGAAGCAAAAGTGTATGTGCCTGCACCAGACAAAAGCGAGATCATGCAGCTACTCAGGGGAGTTCCACCTTTGGAACAAAGATTAGGTTGGGCCCTGAAGCACGTAAGTTAATTTTTCCTTCCCAAACTTGTCCTTTAAATGCTAAATGTGGTTAACCTTGACACCCATATTTATATCAAATTGCACTTTTAATCTGACTCATCTCCTACTCTTCAAATAAAGTGCTCTCTCTTAAGCCAACCCCACACAAACCATCAGTTTTCTAAGTCAGTCATGTGTAAAAATCACCAGTTAGAAGTGGAAAAGCTCCAGCTGCTTGGAACAGATCAGCCTCATGTTTCAGCCTGACTTCATGGGCAAGGAGTAGCCTGATGTGGGATTTCCCATCATCTTCCTGCCCCACAAAGCTTCTCCTATGAGGCTGCTGGATATTTAGAGCTCAGATAAACAGGGAAAAATAATCTCTAAGTTTCTTCCAGGCAAATTTCTGTGCTGCGAAAGAGAAAATTACTCAGAGAAGGCAGGCTTATGCAGCCCTTACTGCAACACCATTTCTGATCACTAGCTACTATAACACTGGTAGGAAAATACTGCCAATTCTGAAGATCTGAGCAGCTTAATTAAACCACTTCCATTTCAAATAATAAAGATCAAAAGTAATTAATAAAAAGGATGTGGCAGTCTCTGCAATAATATTTCACATTTACTGTGGGAGAAATAATCCTTTAAAAAGGTTAAATGGGCTCCAAAGGTGCAACAGAAAAGAATAAATCCTGAGGCAAGTTCAAATTCAGTTATGGGCTGCAGAGCAGGTTCCAGGCAATGTCTGTATGGCGAGACAGCTTCCTCGTTTGCAATAACTACAGAGACAGCTTCTCCATCTGCAAAGGAGATAATGGTGTTGACCTTCTTTGTGCATTCCTCTGACATCTACTGATGAAAAAGATGCCATAATAAATACACTTTCTTCTTAGACTGTAATCCTCTGAAGTTTGTGTGCAACAGCAACCAGAATTTTATCTTTTCTACCTCAGCATACAGAGACTGCCCTTGAGAACAAGTGAAAGAATGTAGAGAAGAAAATACCCTACTAGAAAGCTTCGATATTCTGTGCTAATCACAAAAATAGCAGCTAGGATCTAGCACAACTACCAGTGTTGCATCACTACCTGGGAGTGCTGGTGGGCAAGAAGTTCCCCATAAGCCAGAAATGTGCCCCTGTGGACAAAAAAGCCAACAGTGTCCCAGGGTATATTAACAAGAATGTGACCAGCAGGTTGAGAGAGGTTCTCCTTCCACTGTCTGCATCTGGGGAACTGTGTCCAGTGCTAAGCTCTCCAGTTCAAGAGAGACAAGTAGCTACTGGAAAGAGTCCACTGGAGGTTTACAAAGATGATGAGGGGACTGGAGCATCTCTCTGACAATGAAAGGCAAAGAGATCTGGGGCTGTTTAGCCTGGAGAAGATTGAAAGGGCAATATCTAATGGGCAAGGGGGAAGTGAAATGGGACTAGACTCTTTCCAGGGGTGCCCACCAACAGGGCAAAGGGCAACAGGAACAAACTGGAACCCAGGAGGTTCCATTTGAACATGAGGAAAAACTTATTTCCTATGAGGGTGCTGGAGCTCCAGACCAGGCTGTCCAGACAAGTTGTGGATCCTCCTTCTCTGGAGAGACTCCAAACCCACCTGAACATCGCAAGCCTGGGCAACCTGCTGTGTGACTCTGCTTCAGTGAGAGGTAGGACTAGCTGATCTCCAAAGGTCCCTTCCCTCTCCCACAATGCTGCCATTCTGTGAACCACCTCCATTTCACTGAACAAGCCTGAATGTGAACAGCAGTTCATGGTTCGTGGATTTAGCTTTCTATACAGTTTGCAAATGCTTAAGTTTTAAAACTTGAAAAAGTTGGATGTTCTTTTCTGCAACCACAGCAGACCCCAGCAGGTAATATGAGAGTTGTGCCTCTTACTAGACAGGAAAAAAAAAAAAAAGTAGGAGCTAGAATATCATCATCCTTCATTTCACAAGCAGAAAACCAAGGCAAAGACTGTTAGAAATATCTTCCAGAAGAAAAGAGCGCAGCCCTGGGGCACACCCACTGCAGACCAGTGTCTCAGTTAGGTTCACCTTCAGCACAGGCCCAGAACTAAAAAATTCCTCCTGAACACAGGAGGACAAGCTAGCACACATTTTAGGACCTCTCTTTTTATAAACATCTTTTAAAATGGTTAAAATTTAATTCTTTACTGAGAGGCACAAAGTGTTTTGCATCAGGGATTGACCATTAAAGTGCTATTTTACAGATGTCCCGACTGATTCAATTCTTCTAAGCAGCCCACAGATAGAGATTTAAAGGCCATCAAACCTTTATTGTGACTAAGAAGTTGAAGCCACAAAGCACGTTAAGAGGCTAGGAAATAAATCATAGAGCTCATTTAAAATAGACGTGAAACAGTTCCAACTTCTCTGCAAGCACAGAGAGGGAATATCTGTCAAGTTGTTTTACTGACTACACCACCTTCCTTTGCTTTGCTTGATGAAAAGTTGAAGCACGTAGTGAAGGTCCTAAAATACTTAACCCAAAGAACAGGAATGTCACTAATAGTAGTGGAGCAAGTATTTAGAGACAATCTCTTTGGAATATGCTTGAGCTGTGAGCTGAACGGGATCAGGACTTCTGAAGCAGGGAAATCAACCCATTCTTCATGCCTCACCCATGCCACAGTAGCCTTCATCTGAGGCCACCAGGAGCAGAGTCTCACAAGTCCCTTTTCCTTATGTCCACCTAAAGCAGCTGCAGCATGTGATGTTTTTCTCTTATAAATGTGGGGCATGCATATACTGCAAGTCCAGCTCCATTTACCCACTGGAAACTGTCCCATTGATTTAACAAGAAACAACTCCCCCAAAAAACACTTTATTTTTCTTTTCTTATTCCGGTCTGCAAGATTTCTTCCCTCAGTTTCAAATAGAGGAGCTTGAGGCTCCTAAGGAGAAAATTTATTTGCTAGGAACCTGATTTCTACAGCTTTTCAAGACATAAGGAAAAAAAGCCAATAAAAGAGACGATGGAAAGGGAAGGCAGCAAAGCAGACAAGTTGGCGTATTTGGAATGGTATTATCCCAAACCACAGTTCTTACATTACAGTGTTGCACAAACTCTGTCCAGCCTCAGCAAATTATTAGGCCCAAATTTGATAGTTTAATAGCAGAGATTACAACAACTCACATAAAACCCCAGCAGTTGGGAAGTAAAGAAATTCCTATATAGTCATTCCTTTCCCGCATGAGATACATTCTTGTGGAAGGTAATGTTAAACTTGCCAGGAGAAGGTCAAGACCACACAGCGCCAATAAATCACAGCATCGCTATGTGGACCTGTCTAAAGGTTAAGGATCTAAAGAACATGCAGATACTCTAAAATATAAACAGCCCCCTGGGGATAATTACTTAACCAACTCCATTTGAACAGTCCTGAACAGATGGTTTAGTAGGTATATGGACTAGAGCTCTGTTTTGTGAAACTATTTATCACCTGCTGAGGCTGGGAACAAATGATACTGTAGATGTGTAGATGTGTAGCTGGTTATCTCTCTAATCCCATGTATCCCTGCAGTATCTAGTGACCCAGAAATAGATTCCCAGAACCATCTCCCACAGGTGGCAGCTACATACAGTAATATCAGATAATGTCCTGTAGGTATCAAGGCTGAACAGATAAAGCACAAAACAGGTTGCTTGGCTGAATTTTCCAGCCACTGTAAATCCTAGTGACTGCTGTACTGAGAAAGGCACCTGAGATGATACTGAAGTTGCTGGAAGCATATAAAAGACTCATCAAGTTTATGCTTGGCAGTGAATGCAGGGCCTGTGGCTCAGCTACTGGCCTGATTTTCTTCAGCCACAAATACTATTCCACTTCTTCCAGACATCACACATACCAGTGTGGTATATTTTGCCTGAATTTCTTCCAGCTCAGACAGAGAAAAGGATCACAGAAGTTTATTTAGTGGCAGTGTGACCATGGTGAAGGGAGGGAAGGACAAGCACTACATCCTCATCCCGGGAAGGGACTGGAGACACATCTTTTAAACCCCTCCAGGGATGGTGACTCCACCAATGCCCTGGGCAGGCTGTTGCAGGGCTTGACAAAGCTTTTGGTGGGGAAATTGTTCCTCATGTCCAATCTAAACCTCCCCTGCAGCAAAACCAAGAAGGAATCCTGCTGACACAGGTGGCCTAAGCCAAGTTGATGCCTCACTGGCTTCCCACCCTATTGCAAGAACAGTAGCAAATTGGGCTAGGCTCCTGTCCTGTTACAAGCCTAAGATAATTCAGTAGTTTGAACAGAATGCATAGTAGGTGGGCTGGGCACAAGTTAGAATCTGTCAGCTCAGAGAATTTTTACTGGGACAGTGACTTTTCAGCAGTGATCTCAAAAAACCTTGTAGTCATGTCCTGCAATTCAGCTTTACAATAATTTTCTAGGGCCAACTCTCTTAGAGTTCTTAATTCATATCAAACTCCTACAATTTGCAGTTTTGATCTTTGTCATCTACGCTTCAGATTTGTAAAACAAGTACACTAAAGATCACCCCTTCCCAGCACAGCCACGACCAATACTTCATCTCCTCTCTGTAATAGACCCAGCTTTCCCAAGGGAAAATTTTGATCACAAAAAAAAAAAATCTGGAGTTTGATGTTTGGTTGTGACTTTTGGACATCTGGCTTGCACAAGGGTCTTCCACAAAGCTGGAAAGCTCAGACACTCCTACAGCATACAGACAGTACACCTGAGCCTGTCCAGCAGGAAAGAGGATTTACTGTGGCCAGACTGATGATTCACGTGATCTGACACATCCCAAGGCATCACTTTCATAATACATGTGTGGACCATATGTGTGGTATGTGACAGTGCTCCCTAGAAGGGTCACGTCTACTATGAATGAGATATATGGCACATGGACAGAAATATCTGGAAGCCTCAGCTCTCCTCCTGGCCCGTCCATCACAAGCTGCAAATTAGGCAGAGAAACGTGCTAGTGATGGCAGAGAGTCTCATGCAGAGGAACAATAACAAGCTGCTGTTACTTAATCCATGAGACACCAGATCAAGTCACTAGTGAGTAAACCTACATGCCACTTCCTCCAGGGACAGGGCCTGCTGCTAATTACAGCTTTTGCATTTATGATGAGTACAGGCAGCGACGCTTCAAGCTGCCCTTAAAACCCAAAGAGCAAGCAGTGTAGCCTGCTCTTCATAAATGGGAACTGGTAATCCTGGCACTTCCATAAAATAGTATTAGTTGGAAGATTCTTTTCAAACCATCAAGTCCAACTGTTAACATAGCACCACTAAGTCATCACTAAACCACGTATCTCAGCACCACATCTACACCTTTTAAATCCCTTCAAGGATGGTGACTTCAACCTGTTCCAAACTTTGACAATCCTTTCACTTAAAAAAAAAATATTCCTAACATCTAGTCTCGACCTGCCCAGGTGCAACGTGAGGCCATTTCCTCTTGTCCTATCAATTGTTCCTTGAGAAGAGGCAAACCTCCAATTCACTACAACTTCTTTTCAGGAAGTTGTAGAGAGCGAGGTCTCCCCTGAACCTCTTTATCTCCAGGCTGAACAACCCCAGTTCCCTGCATATACAGATTTCACAGTTACTTACCTTAATCAGGGGGGAACGTTATACTTTGACACGCCAAAGCATCACTGGAGGGGCAGGACAAACGATCAGAGTCATGAAGGCAAATAAAAGAACCTGGCCAGATGTTAGTTTGGGTTACTAAGAGAGGAAAAGAATTCACAGCTGCAGTACAAAGTAATGTGCCTCCAAAGAGCACCCATGACATCAACAGAAGATGAAGAGTTAATTTTATTAAAGGTAGATCAAACAGAGCTTAGAAGAAAAAAACTGTTGAATATTTGAGATCCTTGGTTTCAGGTTCTGTGCAAGCACTAGGAACAAAATTCTCAAAGCTCATGCTTTAGGTCTCAAGTGGCTGGGACAGATACTTAGCTCTTAAATTGATAAATTGGGCTCCACATGGCCTGTAATCAGTGTCTTACACAGAGGGAATGTCACCACCCCTGCCCGTTTATCACCTTCCCCCATGAACAGACTTTCCTTTTTCTTTCTTTTCTAAGCTGATGCAAGAAAATGGCTGCTAAAAAAGAATTCAGAGCCCTGGAAATTTGGACAGCCTTCCACTAATCTTCCCTTCAGGGTGCCCACAATCCTTTAAAGCATGACAAACTGACAGAGAGAGCTCCTTTATAGTTGCTGGGCTCAATATCTTTATAAACTGAGCTCTTCTGTATGCAGCAGAAAACCCGGGAAGGAAGACACTGTACAAAGGAAGGTGGAAAGAGGCGCTTTTAAGAATGTTTGAGGGGAGACCAGATGAAAGGAAATTATCTGGGAACAATAATATGACTCTTTAGGTACAGAGGGGAAGAAAGCTACTGTGATTTTGTTGAAGAAGGATCCCACATGCCTGCTCATCTACCTACCAAGGGTTACATTAATAACAAAAATCTGGAAGGCACTCAAGGCAAAAATAATAAGCTTACCAGAGAGCACAGCCCTGCCCTCCTCACTTCTCTGCTGTTTAGATGTTATTTGTAACACAGCCAAACTGATATGCCCTTGGCACGTGCAGAACGTTACTGCTCCAGGCAGCTTTCAGTGAAGCAGGGTTGAGAAAATTGTGCAATGACAACTGAGTTCATTCTCCCCTCCTTTGTTTTGTTTAATCTCTTTTGGTAATGCCACCCTGGATGCTTCCAAACTGCTCCTGCAGCACACTAGCCATTAACAAGCCCATTCTGAGCTATATACCTGAGCTAGGTAGATTCTAACACACATCAACTACACCTTCTAAGAAACCAACTCTGACATTTCCAACTGCAAATTTGACACTTAATTTTTCCTGGTACATCTGACACCAGGTGACTCAAAAAATATCCCAGTAATAACCTAGTTACCTGCCTCAGGGTATTTCCACTTCTGAAGGTGACCATGTCCGAGTTCAAATGCTATTTTTCATTTTAGACATCAGTAATAACATCATAACAATTTAGACTCAGTCAACACTATGCTATTGACTAACATACTCTGATTCAGACGTGGGACTGTTTAGGTGATCTGCTCAATACTTATCAATATCCAAAGGGCAGGGGACAAGAGGATGGGGCGAGGCTCTTCTCAGTGCGTCCAGCGACAGGACAAGGGACAGAGGGCACAAACTGAAACCCAAGAAGTTTCATTTGAACATAAGAAAAAACTTTAGTGTGAGGGTGCCAGGGCACTAAAAAAGGCTGCGCAGAGAGGCTGTGGAGTCTCCTTCTCTGGAGAGATTCCAAACTTGCCTGGACATTGCAATCTTGGACATCCTGTTCTGTGTGACTCTGTTTTAGCAGTGGGGTTGGATTAGATGATCTTCAGAAGTCCCTTCCAACCCCCACCATGCTGAGATTCTGTATAACATTCTGTCATGTTCATGTTTCTCAGTCTGCCTGTGGTACAGCACGTAAATAGAAGCAGCTCGCTAGGTAAAGGCAGGTAACTCTGGTCAGGCCACATTCTGCCAGATCATCAAGGCACTTTTTGCCATGGTTATGCTGCATAACTTAAATAAAAATACTTTTCTTTAGAAGATGGAAATGTCTGAACTCTTTCTAGAAAAAAATATAGACATTGCCTTTAAAATGCCTACTTAATTTTAGATGACTCAGATATTAAATTTTTGGTTTTTACACAAATTAACCATTTCCTGTAATTTCTGACAGCACATCCTCAAGAAGAAATAGAAAACATGCTCCAACTTGAAAGCTTTTACCACAGTCTCAATCTAAAGACTAGGATTACCATCAAGGATCAGAATCAAGATCTCTTAGGTAAACTCAGAATTTCAACTGTAACACTAAAGATGTAAATATAGCACAGTACAAAGTAGCATAAAATTGTATGACTGAAGAATAAAACTGTTTCCCAATTAACTATGAACATAAAGATTTGGCACTGTTTCCTAAAGTACCCTCCTGGAGAAACTGGCTGTTATGGCTTAGATGGATGGAGGCTTCACTCAATGAAAAACTGACTGGCCAGGCCCAAAGAGTAGTGGTGGAGTTAAATCCAGTTGGTGGCCAGGCACGAGTGGTGTTCCCCAGGGCTCACTGCTGCAGTCAGTTCTCTTTAACATCTTTACCCATGAACTGGACGAGGAGATTCACAACATCCTCATCAAGTTTGCACATTACACTAAGCTGGGTGTGAGTGTTGATCTGCTAGAGGGTAGGAAAAACTCTACAGATGGACCCAAACAGCATGAATCAATGGGCCAAGGCCAATTGTATCAAATTCAACCAGGCCAAATGCCCAGTCTTGCATGTGGGTCACAATAACCCAATGAATGCTCCAGGTTTGGAGAAGAGTGGCTGGAAATTTCCTAACAGACAAAAACACAGGAGTATTGGTCAACAGCTGGCTGAAAATTAGCCTGTGTGTGCTCAGGTGGCCAAGAAAGCCAACAGTATCCCAGCCTGGATCAGGAATATTGTGACAAGTAGAACCAAAGTGTCTGTTCCCCTGTACCAGGTACTGGTGAGGTCATACTTGAGTACTGGGTTTTTGGGTTCTCCCAACCGAAAAAACCATCAAGGTGCTGGACTGGGTCCAGATAAGGGCAACAGTGAAGGGTCTCGAGAGGAAATCTTGTGAGGAGCTGAAGAAAGTGGGGTTGTTTGGCCAGGAGAAAACAAGGCTCAGGGAAGACCTTGCTCTCAAGAATTCTCTGAAAGGAGGTGGGAGTCAGTCTGTTCTGCCTAATAATGAGTAATAGGATGAAAAGAAATGGCCTCAAGTTGCATTGGGTGAGGTTTAGATTGGATAAGCTCACTGGAATAAGCTCACTGGAATAAGCTCTCCAGGGAGGTAGTTGTAGATGTTTAAAAGACAGAGATGTGGTGCTAAGGGACATGGTTTAGCACCAGACTTGGTAGAGTTAGATAAAGGTTGGACTTGATGATCTCTCCCAACCAAAACAATTCTATGATTCTATGAACTCTCACAGCATTCCCAATTGACAGTTATGCTTATTACAATAAGCATAAACAAACAAACAAAAAAAAAAAAAAAAAACCAAAAGGGGGCGGGGGGAATGGGTGTCTGAAAATAGGACCCCTCAGTTAATACAGTAATTTTCAAACCTCTTCATTTACTTGGAGGCTTTTAAAAATTATTATTATGGCAATAAATTTTGAATATGTCAGTAAACACACGTGCAGCACTTGTGAGAAAGCAGGATTAAGGTGAACACCTATGCTTAAAAAAAGATTCCTTTAAAGATTATCATTCATGAGCTGTGCATACTAATGCTACTTCATCCTTCTCAGCAATTACCAAGATGAAAAGCAAGACTGACTAAACAAATAGACTTTGAAGCATCCTTTAATCTATTTAAGAAACTGCTGGAATCTGATTGCCATCACTTTGCTGTGTTTTACAGCTTCCTGAGAACCTTAAGTAAAATATCAATCTCCTTGGAGCAAGTCCTACAGGTATTTTGCAAATCAGAAATACCTGAAAGTTTATCATCTCCCACTTATTCATACAGCTCTTGACAAATATGATTGGAAAAGATTGATATTTTCTCTCCTTATTTCCTGTACTTGAAAGACATTTTCTCTGTGAGTCACTAATATCACAATTCACTCCCTAAGCCCAGGGCAAGAAAGAACAGCTCCAACCAGAAACCAGCCCCTCATAATGAATGGACAGGAGAAATCCAGAGCTGGAATCACCTGGGAGGACAGTCACCTGGGAAATGATACTGTAAGCTGAATGAATCCTGAGGGGGAAAAAAGTGCTATTATAGCACACTGAAAATAAAAAATAAAACCTAAGAACATCTAAGGAGGGCTAAATCCACCTGTTTTGTGTTCCAGAATGTGCAGCAATTAAGCTACCATCAATTACAGGAGCAGTAAGCACTGTACTGCACATGTGTAAAGGTCATAGAAATGCAGAATCGTTTGGGTTGGAAGGAACCTTTAAGCCTCATCTAGTCCAATCATTCTGCAGTGAGCAGGGACATATGCAACTAAATCAGGTTGATCAGAGCCCCAAACAACCTGACCTAGAATTTTCCCACAGGCGAGGCTTCTGTGACATCTCTGGGCAACCTGAGAGTATCTCACCACACTCAGTGTAAAACAATTTCTTCTTTCTCTCTAGTCTAAATCTTCCCTCAGTTTAAAACCATCACCCCTGTCCTGTCACAACAGGCCCTTCTAGAAAGTCTGTCCCCATCTTTCTCATAGGCCCCTTTAAGTACAAGGTCTTTTCTGAGCCTTCTCTTTTCCACGACAAACAACTCCAGTCTCTCAGACTGTCTTCACAGAAGATGATTTTTGTGGCCTCCTCTAGACCTGCTCCAACAGGTCCTTTCCTATGCTCAGGACTCCAGAGCTGTACAAAGCACTGCAGGTTGGGCTATCACCAGAGCAGAGTAGCATAACAGTCTCCTGATATAAAGAAAATAAGATATAGCAATATGTAAATAACCTCAGAGGGAAAGCACAGCACTGCTGCTTCTACCAAGAAACTAATTTAAAACACTTTTACTCTTATTTGCCTTCATTTGGGAAACTTTTAGGTTGGGGTTTAGCAGAAATGAGCATCGAGATACATGTAAGTATTTAATAAGTGAAAATGGGAAATAAAAGAGAGATTTTTTTAAAACTGTCCTTACAAAACGTAGAAAGACTTTAAATGAATCTCGACGTTCACACTGTGACTAGGAGACAAGAAGGGAAAAGCAAATAGTGAGAGAAAGGAAAGAAAATCCTCAATGGACTCTGACACTCTTCAGAAATTCAAAGTCTCAGCAGTCTGCTCAGGGATGCAAAATGGATGTTACCAGTGTGACCCCCCCCATACCCCCTCTGTGTGCAGGGCAAAGCCCAGGTGAGGGCTGGGGCAAGGCTGACACCGGGATTCAAAACCAGGTAGTGAAGAGCTGTTCCTGCAGAGCACTTAAGGCTGCACAATTTAAGTGGCCCCATATTTAAATGCTCTGCTGAAAGAAGGCTTTTGTTTTGAAAGTTCCTGCCAGTGCTCTCTTTTAATAGGAAATCAATATATCATTTGTTTGCTAGAAAGCAGACACCAGTCCTTCAGGACCTGTGCAGCCAAGTTTAGCTCTCCTGGAAAATTGAGTAGTTTTGACCTAACTTTTCTTTTTCTGTGAATGTCACTCTCCTTACCCTGGGGACAGGAGGCGAGCAAAGGGAATTAACATCACTGTATAAGTTATACCTAACTTATATACTAACCACGGATGAAGTATCAGCTCTTACTTTTTTTTTTTTTTTTAGTGATGATGGCAAAGGAGAAATCCCAATGTGAGCTAAAAAAGCAATGAAAGGATAAGAAAAATGCAATATCTCTCCCTGTGTTTGGCTTTTAGACTAAAAGAAAGTTGGTAGGGCTGGTTGCCAAGAGCTCTGCCCTGCAAGTAGGCACATATGGGGGTTGGTAAAGACTTGGCAACAGGAGAGTCTTGGAGCCATCTCTTTTAATATCAATTCAGGACACATAAAAGTGACTCTTGATAACAAAAAATAAAGAACTAAAGTGTTTTACTCTTCCCTAGAACAAAGAGAAGAGTTCTTGAGGTTTCTGGCAGGAATTGAGTTACAAGAAACAAGAAAGGAGACAAGGAGGGTGCTCTGGTCTGTTCCTAGGCACATGGGGTACATCACTTAAGGCAGATTGTACCATAAAAGCAGCCTGAAGAAAACAGCTTAGTTCTTTCCTTCTCTTCCTTCCTGAATCAAAGGCAAAAACATGGTCTTGATTCAAGATGTTCATTTACAGATGTTTGGATTAGAATGAAAACAAGCACCTTGTAAAAAAGCTGCTTGATGGCTTTCCATTATATATAGAAAGCTTAGCACTGCTTCAGTAGGTACTCAGTAATGCCAAAATATCCTGAATTAAATCTGATATAATCATTATCCCTTCCATGGAAAACTGATGTTCAAAAAATGATAGAACATCAGATCTGCAATCTTAGCAGGAGATAAATCCGTGAAGAGTAAGTAAGAACAATTTCCAAAGCTGCCATTTGTCTTCACTCAGTAGGTGTGCTGAAGGAGTAAAAACACAGTAAATAGCAGCTGCATAGTCAAACTTAGGAAATCCCCGTCTAAAAGGGAGGCACTGTAGATTCAAACACTGAAATGAATACAGAGCACTGGATCACTCTTCAGTCACAAGCTAGATTGCTTGCCTGATTTCTTTGCTTTTTGTCATTGCTACTATTTAAATTCATAAGCTGGTCCCTATGGCACAGACTGCAGACAGAATTTTCTCCCTTGGTTCACTGACCACATCATACTCCTGATGTGGCAGATGTAAATATCTGCTGTTATTTGTGTTACTGTTCACAGCATGAAGTTCCAGTGCAGAGCTGATGCACTGATGTATATCTGGTTAGAACTGTTCAATCCAGATTCCAAGGAGCTTGCTTTTCCAAACCTCCTACAGCTTGACACTTGAAGGTCTCTGAATTTCAATATAAAAGCAACAGGATGCTCTGTACTAGGTAGAACCAGTCTTCCTCGTACCACACAACCACACTCTGTGCCTGGAGCAGAAGCAGCAGCACAGACATGTGGTCCTGCTGCAGCTGGTTGCTGGAAAATGCTATAGCACAGACCCCAGCACCGGTGCTACTTTCTCAAAACAATGATAGGTCTTCACAAATCCCAAACAAGCGATAGTTAAGCTGTTGGCCTAGATCTAATTGAGGAAGAGAGGAGACAAACTGAAACACTTTGCAACACACTTCTGAAAAGCTCAGCATGTGAACATGAACACGTTTAAGTATCACATAAACTAGAACTTTAAACCATTCAAGTTAGCTTCTAGAGCTGAAGCTAAATGACCTCTTGACTTTACAACAAGGCTCTACCAGCAGGAGCGTATCTATTTACTCCACAATTTAAACTAGTCAACTTGTGCAAACACAGATGCACCTACACAGGACTGAAACACACTCAGATTTGTTTGCCAGGATAAACTAAGGTATTTAAATGCACTGCTATTAAAGATCAACATCAGTTTAAGTAGATCAGATTTTAATCCAGTTGTTAAATCTGCTTCAATTTTTTGCACACGTAGTATAAAGTTGAAGTTTCTTTACCATCCCTTTCCAAGCACTTCCATCACAACTGGCAAAAACCTGATTAACATGCCAGAACTGCCATGTTCCTACAAGTCTTTTGTATGGTCTGACTGCAGCTCTCAAGTATTTAGCCTGCTTTCACCTTACTGCTGCCTTGCTCTTGGCTGTTAATTCCCAAAGTAATAATCTCCGACCTTAACTTGTTCCGATTTCTTTTTTGTTTTGCCTCAGGTTATTCACTTTCCACTACTACACAACTTCAAGGAATAATTTCCCCTCCCAGATTTCTTCAGTAACACTGTCATGCAATCATTCCAACGGAGAAGTAAAAGGTAAAAGTACCCTAAATGCCAGACATTCACATTCCAAATCATAAAGAATATGTTTTCAGCATTCCAGAAAGCTGCTATGCAAAATTCTGACCTAATTTCCTTTTCACGTGGACAAATGGACAATTCTGACTCCTTTCTATGATCAAAAAAATATTATCATATCAGGGTTTTCCACAGGATGTGTTGGTCATATCAGGGTTTTCCACAGAATGTGTTCGGGGTTCATACTGTGTGCATGGGTTATTTTTAAATTCTACAAAGACTTGTAATTAAGACTGAGGGGACTCTGAACAGGTCCTTGAAAAACTGAAGCAACGTCTCTAGGAAAATGCCTTTAACAGAATTTAATTATAGATATTAAGTAAACATATAGATAGACAGACATACAGACAAATAAATAAATTCCTATTTTGGCAACTTGGTTTTAAAACCTTACAAAAATAAAATCCCAAAGAAAGCAGATTGCTTAGATGTACAACTTAGTTTCTTCTTCCATCATCTCATTTCTGAATCACAGAATTGTTTAGACTGGAAAAGACTTTTAAGATCATTGAATCCACCCAATAATCCACCACTATAAAGTCTATGACTAAACCATGTCCTTCATGACATCCCTTCAGGGACAGTGACTCAATCACTTCCCTAGGCAGCCTGTACAAAACCTTGACAGCCCTTTTAGGGAAGAAATTGTTTCTAAAGTCCATTCTAAACCTCCTCTGGCACAACTTGAGGCCATTTCCTCTTCTGCTATCACCCGTTACTAGGGAGACGACATCCACCTTGTCCAGCTTCCTTTCAGGTAGTTGTAGAGAGCAAGAAGGTCTCCCCTGAGCCTCCTTTTCTCCTGGCTAGACAATCATAGAATCATAGACTGTCAGGGGCTGGAAGGGACATCAAAAGATCATCTAATCCAATGCCCCTATACAAGATCACACAGGAATGTGTCCAACAGGTTTTTAATATCTCCAGAGATGGAGACTCCAAAACTCCCCTGGGCAGCCTCTTCCAGTGTTCTGTCACCCTCACAGTGGAAAAATTCCCTCTCAGGTTTAAATGAAATTTCCTATGCCTCAGATTCCACCCACTGCCCCTTGTCCTGTCATTGGGCATGACTGAAAAGAGCCTGGCTCTGTCCACCTGGCACTCACCCTTTGCATATTAATAAACATTGATAAGGTCTCCTCTCAGTCTCCTGTTTTCCAAGCTAAAGACCCCCAGCTCTCTCAGTCTCTCCTTGTAAGAGAGATGTTCCATTCCCTTCATCATCTTTGTGGCTCTGTACTGGACTCTCTCAAGCAGTTCAATGTCCCTCTTGAACTGGGGGAACCAGAACTAGACACAGTACTCCAGATGTGGCCTCATTAGGGCAGAGTAGAGGGGCAAGAGAACCTCCCTTGACCTACTAGCCACACCCTTTGCAATACACCCTAGAATGGCATTGCCTCTCCTGGCCACATGAGCACATTACTGGCTCATGGTCGACCCCCATTGACTAGGGCCCCCAAATCCTCTTCCCCTTTGCTGCCTTCCAACAGATCAGTCCCCAACCTATACTAATGCCTGGGTTTGTTCTTTCCCACATGCAAGACTCTACACTTGTCCTTGTTGAATTTCATTAACTTTCTCCCTGCCCAACCCTCCAGCCTGTCCAAGTCTCACTGAATGGCAGCACAGCCTTCTGGTGTGGCAGCCACTCCACTCAGCTGGGTGTCATCAGTAAACTTGCTGACAGTGCACTCTGTGCCCTCATCTAGATAATTGATGGATATATTCAACAGAACTAGTCCCACTAATCACAGGCCTCCAACTAGACTCCATCCCATTGACCATATCTCTCTGGCTTCTTTCCTTCAACCAGTTCCCAATCCACCTCACTACCTGATCATCCAGACCACACTGCCTCATGTTCAGCCAGAAGGACACTGTGGGAGACAGTGTCAAATACTTTACTGAAATCAAGATAAACCATATCCACTGCTCTACCATCATCGGTCCACCTGGTTATGTCCTTGGAAAAGGCTATTAGGTTGGTCAAACATGACTTCCCCTTGGTAAAACCATGTTGACCGCCCCTAATGACCCCAGTGTCCATAATATGTTTAAGGACAGCAACGAGGATAAATTTCTCTGTTAACTTTCTGGGGATGGACATGAGGCTCACCACTCTATAGTTACCTGGCTCATCCTTCTCTACCCTTTTGGAAGCCTGGAGTGATGTTTTCCCTCATCCAGTCCCCACACATCTCTCCTGTCCACCATGACTTACTAAAGATGGTAGAGAGTGGTCTTGCAATGACCTCTGCCTGGTCCCTCAGCACCTGTAGGTGCATGCCATCGGGACTCATGGATTTATGGATGTCCAGATTACTTAACTGTTCCTTAACCCAGTTTACATCAACCAGGGAATACTCCTTTGTCAGGCTTTCCTCTGGTGCCCCAGGTGTCAGGGGCTCCTGAGGACAGTCTCCAGCAGTATAGACAGAGACAAAGAAGGCAATCATTCAGTTCCCTTAGGTGCTCCTCAGAAGATGATCTCTAGATCCTTTACCAGCTTTGTTGCCCTTCTCTGGATCCACTCCCCTAGCTCAATGTCCTTCTCAGGGTGAAGGATCCCCAAACTGAACCCAGTACCCAAGGTGTGACCTCAGTAGTACCCAGGTTACAGGGGAGCCATCACTTCTCTAGCCCTGATGACCTATTTCTAGTACAGAAGAAATAATTCAGTTGGAACTGCATTGCTTCGAACACAAGTCTTGAATGCCTGACCCCTAAGGAAGTCGGTCGTTTCATTTTCCCAGTCACTTAAACAATCTATTTTTGTCTTTTTCAAGGGACTACTTCAAACAGAAATTAAAAGGAAGAAGCTAGGAGCTCTCCTTCCATCCTAAATTATTATGTACTCAAAGAATCATCAAGTATTGTATTGGCAAGTATATCACTGAATCATAAAACCAGAAGTCTCCACTGTATGTGAAGAAGTATGGAGAGAGAATAAAAGCTTCCAACTATTCACTATAGAAAATCAAACAAAATCTTCAGAATTTAGTAAGAGGATAACAAAAGGAAACAGGGTATTGTCTCCTATTAAAGGAGGAAAATACAGTAGCAGTGAAACAATTATCAGGTCTTAATATTTTGTGTACAAACCCAAGAAAGCCTCGGAAGAAATTACTTCCAGAGTTGCTGGTAAGTGCTGAAATGTTTCTCCAGTGGAAAGAAGGATAAAAATCCTTATTCTTTCTCTTTGTAGGTGAAGAGGTCACTAAAATACACCCAAACAGAGCCTGCTCAGGCAGAATGCTAAGGAAAAACATTAAAATCTCAGGAGTGGTACTTTCCTTTCATGGTTAAATGAAAGTCACTCATAGAAGCAAGTCTGTTGTTAGGTGCAGGTTCAGCTATCTGTGTGCATAACAACTAGTTTCAGACTGGTGCATTCATTTACTGGGGGAAGGAAAAAAAATAAAGCACACCAGAAAAACGTGAAACCAAAAGACTGTTTTTGAGGACCAATTTGTTTTTGCTGCTACAACTTGTGAAGTCACAGCCTCTGACCAACATAACCTGCAACCTCCTGGTGAGAAGCTGGGTATTAGTAATTGTGAGGTGAGAGTGCGAGAGCGCTAAGATTAAAGCAGAACTTCCTTTGCTGTGGAGAATGCTAGAAAACAAACAAAAAAATACAATAAAACAAACTTTCAGATACTTCCTTATTTGTGTACTTAGTACACTTCTGCCCCACAAGAAACTTAAGAAAGTTTTGGCACCCGTGCTGCTTCACCCAGTCTGCATGGTGCTGGACAAAAGATTCCATTAATATGTCTGAACAAGGCCAGAAAACATCCAGTACCCTATGGCCACCCTGTAGAGTTCATCTTCACAGAAGTACCTACAAATGCATCAGGGCTTTGTTGGTGTTTCCTTCCAGGTTTTGTCCATCAAAGTGCATATGCAGCTCACCATACCAGCACCTGTTTTGGTTATAAAACCATAGAATTGTTTTGATTGGGAAATACCTTTAAGATCATCAAGTCTGACCATTATCTAACTCTACCAAGTCTGGTGCTAAACCACAACTCTCAGCATCACATCTATGGGTCTTTCAAACACCTCCAGGGAAGAGGATCCAGCTACCTCCCTGGTGAGCCTATTCCAGTGTTTGAGAACTGTTTCAATGAAGAAGTTACTTCTAACATCCAACATAAACTTCCCTGATGCAACTTGAGGCCATTTCCTCTTGTCCTATCACTTGTAACTAGGGAAAAGAGACCAACCCTCACCTTGCTATGACCTCCTTTCATGGACTTGAAGAAAGCGAGAAGGTGTCACCTCAGCCTCTTTTTCTTCCGGCTAAAGAACCCCCGTTCTTTCAGTTGCTTCTCAGATGATCTGTTGTCCAGAACCTTCACAGCAGGTTGACACAGTTAAAGAGATGCTGAAAGGTGTTGAGCAGATAAAAGGCAGGAACATGTGTCTCTCTTAATTCTTTAAAGAGGTTTGTAACTTAGGTCAGAGCTGATACAGTGAATGTGAATCAAGACATAGCCTCTTTGGAGGTGCAGTCCTTCACTGACAATGACATAAGCACTGCTAGGAGAAACAATTCAGACTCGATTAACTAAACAAGCTGCAGCATTTAGCAGAATGAAGAGGTCCAGCAGTGATGTATGGTGGTCTTCAAAGAGTTGTGTCTTCAGTTCAACAAATGATTCCTGCCGTTTCACAGAATTTGATTTTTTCAGGTTTGGAGAAGGGATTAATTTTGGAAAAATCAAGACAGCTACAGAAGGGGGTTTGTGCAGGACCATTCAAGCCACCAGTTCTAGTCATTAAGTCTCTTTCTGGAGAAGATCAATGGCCAAGTGGGTTGTTTAAAGACACAGCCAGAACAGCAATGCTAGCAGTCATTCAGCCTTCAAAGTGGTTGCATTTGCACTAAGCAAAACACATGCTGAACAAGAAATAATTCTTTTTAATTCCCAACAACGAAACTTATAAAGCAAAGAGCCATGACTATGTGTGTGTCTATCATCTGATGAAAATTACAGCTTTGCTCACAGAAATAAACTGGGAATCATCCAATCAATTTCATCACTGTTATTGGCTCTGTTTCCACAGGCTTAATAGATACTAACTGCAGAGCAAGACTCATGCCACGTTCACATTTCCTTATTTTTCCACACTAAAATCAAAGGTGGGGGGAGTAGAAAGAGTAACAAGAGGGCTTGAGAAGAGTAGGTAGGAGACAGGTAAGAAAATCCTTGTGCCAGTGACATGACACTATCTAGATCATAACCTTCACCATGAAAAATCTCCAGGTACAAGTAACGTGAGGAGACAAGGCAATTTGTATCTATTTAAACAGAAGGTGACACTGGCAAATCAGGCTATGAAATTCGGACATATCAACAGATAGCCACAAAGCACTTCAGCTCCTTGAATGTCTACATCCACCAAGTATCAGATGTGGCAATTCCCAGTGATGCAACTCCCAGAGGCAGCATCTTCCTGTCCACCCACAACAGATAATGTGGATTTTCATAGTGGCTATTCCTTGCACTGTGGCACATATTTAAAGAGAGAGGCAGATCTGACTCTGGACCTCACTGAACCTTTCTCCAGAGAAGAGGGCTCACCAACAAGTCAGAAGTCAGCAACAAGACGGACAAATAAAAGCCATGTAATTGGAACCATGGCAGCCCTGGCTAGTGGGTAGCAGACCTGACTTCTGGCTGTGGTTCAAAGCAGAGAGCAGGGAACATTCGTGAGAAATTGGCATCACACTCCTGTCTTTGCCTCACCTTTCAATGGGGACCACTGGGTCCTTAGGACACCCTTTGGCATATTCTGTCTTTGCACTGAGCCAGAGCTTTCCAGTCCCTCAGCTCTTGAAGATTAACAGCATTTCCTTGTAACATTGCCCATGGAGTCAGGAACCCAAGACAAGTACTCACAAGAACCACAGCCATCCTTCATAAAAACAGTTTGGCTTATTTCTTGTTTGGATATTGCTGCACTACAAACAGGACTTTCCAAGAAAGTTCTGTTCCATTGCAGACCTCCTCAAACCTATTTTCTGTGGGGTTTAATTTTTTTGTTTGTTTGTTTGTTTATAAAGGTATAGCCAAAATCACAAACCCTTGAAGTCACCCAAGAGGCCAGTCCAAGACTAACATGTGAGCAGAAGAGCAGATCACTACAGCCTACAAAGCACTTGCCCAAGGGTGCTGGGAATTCAGAAAGTGGCCTTCACACATTTGCCATGATATGGGGGCAAATACTGGTGTGGCCTCTAGAATACTAATAGTTTGCGATTCCTATTCTTTTTCTTGCCTTTTTCCCCCCTCCCCTCTCTTTTTCTTCTTCTTCGTAAAATCATAATCTTTCATCCACAACATCTCTTATCAGGCTTGCAGAAATAAAATATTACCAAAACCACAAAGCACAAGAAAAATGTCTCAAGCACAAGAAAAAAGTCTCAAGATCTTCTGCAGGAAATACAGAACCAGATTTGGTGACTATACTAAATACAAACTAAATCCCACCAGTCAGTCATGACCAGGTGAAGTTTTTGTGATGTCATGAAAATAAAGCTATTTTGAACAAAGAAAAAAATGCAGTAGATGAAAATTTGAAAGACAAACGTGCAGAGAGTTTTAAATACAGTTCTGTGGCTAACTCATGTAGCTTAAATTTTGATTTATTCCACATTTTCTGGGAAACTTCAATGTTTATTTGATGTTATTGGCAGAATAGGTAGTCAGCCCTAAGCCTTCCAATTTGCTCTGCCTTAAGAAGCATGACTCAGCTGTGGATCTTTCCTTTCTGAGCTCACAGAAAAGAGGTCTGGGCAGGAGTTCAAGAGGTCTGCCAGTCAGTCTCTGTGTTTTATTATTACAGGATCAAATATTCCACCATCATTCTTGACAAGCATTTAAGAACAGGTTAGACAGATCTCCTTTGTTGGGAACTCCACAATTTTTCAAAGTCCTCTATTCCAGTACAGCAGATGTGATGCTGAAACTGATGTTGTTGCCACCAAATGGCACAAGTGACAGGATGAAGTGTCATTTGACAAACCTAAGTGCAGTTCTTGTTAAAAAGGCTCTTCATCTTACTATTCTAAAAGCACTTCTTTCTTTGTGATTCATTTATGGCAAGCCAGTTACATTTTATCTGAACATTTCATCTGCTTCTCAAGTCAGATTTATAGCATAAACTTGAAATAGTAATAAAAATTGTGAGAAAGATGTCACACAGTTGTACTATAAACCCAAAATCTTAGACACTAGAGTAGACCAATTCTGCAGTGTAAGCAGAATCACAGAACCACAGGGTATATCTGGTTGGAAGAAAGATCAAAGATCATCCAGTCTAACTCTCGACCCATCACAGAAAGGTCAACACTAAATCACATCCCTAAGTACTAGGCCCACATGCCACTTGAACACCCTCAGAGATGGTGACTCCATCACTGCCCTGAGCAGACCATTCCAGTGTTTGAGAACCCTTTCAGTGAAAAAATATTTCCTAACATCCAGCCTAAATCACCCTGGCACAGTTTGTACCCATTTCCTCTAGTCCTGTCACTTGCCACCAAGAAGAGGCTGCCCCCATCCTGCCTCCAACTTCCCTTCAGGTAGTTGTAGAGAGTGATTATGTCTCCCCTTACCCTCCTCTTCTTTAGACGGAACAAGTAGAGTATGCCCCCTCCCACTTTACTCTGCCCTAGTGAGGCCACACCTGGAGTATTATGTTCAGTTCTGGGCTCCCCAGTTCAAGAGAGACAGGGAACTACTGGACAGAGTCCAGCAGGGGCTATGAATACAATCATGAGACCAGAGCATCTCTTTAACAAGGAAAGGCTGAGATACCTGTTCAGCTTGGAGAACAGACAACTGAGAGATCTTTTCAATGCTTACCAATATATAAAGGGCAGCAGGGCAAGCAGGATCTTATCAGTGGTACCCTGTGACAGGACGAAAGACAACAAGCACAAACTGCAACACAAGCAGTTCCAGCTGAAGATTGGGAAAAACCTCCCTGTGAGGGTGCTGGACCAGACTGCCCAGAGAGGTTGTGGAGTCTTCTTCACTGGAGAGATTCCAAATCTGCCTGGACACTGCAATCCAGAGCAACCTGGTCTATGCGATCTTGCTTTATAAGGGGGGTATTGAACTAGATGGTCTCCAGAGGCCCTTTCCAACCCCAACTGTGCTGGGATTTTGGTATATTTTCTTTAAGACACATAATCACTTCGCTCTTTTCAGAACTGCTGCACACCTTTCTGACTCCAATAAAATAAACCAAACATGTCTTTAGTTTGCTTATTATGGTTTTTCTTCTAATGTCCCCCACCTCCCCTTTTTTTTTTTTTTTNACATTTTCACTTGGGGGAAGCTGTTCTCATCATCTTTCTTTCCACGTGGAACTAGCTGAAAGATATTCATGAAAGATTCACTAGGGCAAATTTTCTATGAGTATAGGCAACAGCAACATCAATATTTCAATGTCTAGAAAATGTTGCTATTCTCTTGCCTTGAGTAAATTGCTAGAAATTGTTGTATTTTAACAAACTCAAATTTTCTTGACAGATTCTGCAGCCACCTTGCTTATGAAAATTCATAGGGGGGAAAAGAGGTTATTTTCTAAACAATATTTGGGGACTCTGAACTGCTTGTGTTTTACAATATCCTTATGGTGGTGTAGGTGGAACTGTGACTGCTGATCTTTTCATCATGGTCCTTGTAGACTGCTAGTTTCCCAGGCAGTTTCAGCTGTCACAGTTGCTTAGAGTCCACTGAGCTGTTTTTAGTTACTCATTCAAATATTCATAAGAAGTGAGGGCTGCAGTTTGCTGTCTGGTAACAACTTCATTTTCTGCTCACACTGAGCTTGTCCTTGTGGGCTGCCTCTTCCCACTCAGATTGGCTTTTTCACAGCCACGTGACCCATGAAGGATAATGGAGTTTCCCTGGGAGAAGGGGAAAGAGGCATGTTCTGCCTTTTATCTCTGCTTGGCTGGACGATGAAATTAATTGCAGAAGACAGTTATGGATTACCAAAGAGACATGTGAAATGATCAAACCTGTATCAAGCACTGGTTTCTGCTACTGGAGAAAGCAGCACATGCTTTAATTATTTACCTTGTAGGATGGCTCACGCCTTAGGATGGCCACATTGTGGTGCAAATATTTACTTAACAGTATTGTTCCTGAGCAGAGTAATGAAAATAGGTGTAATTTCATGTAATGTTCCTGGGAAAGACCAATGGAGTGTGACATTTCCCTGCATGGGGGAAATCACTAGAGTGCAATGGCTCTATTATTTCATTAAAACTCTTGCTAAATAACCCTTCAGGGCAGCACATTTCTGCATTTTTAGCTGAAAGAAATAGCTGACGAGGAATCCACAACCACTGCTGGTTAATAATAGCTTGCAGTAGACTTTTTAAAGGAAAATACTACTTAATACTCAGACATGCTTCAATTAAAGCAGTATTTACAGGAAGCTAAGCCGCATCTTGCAGTTGGCAAGGGAAGCTTCCACTCTGCTAGGTGAGAAAGCCCAGGCACTGCCCTTTCCCCTCTGCAAATTCTTGTTCCTGTCTCATTTCTGTCATCTCACTCCTTTGTACCAGTGAAAAGCTTAGGGGCAGCCTCAGCATCCTGATACCAATGCAAGAGATGCTCCTTCTGCCTTCACCTCTCCAGACAACTGAAGCACCAAAGCCTAGAGTATGGGATTTATAGAGAGTTTTAAATGACTGCACAGGCAAGTGTTTCCCTGGGTAACAGTTAAATAAGTTTCAGGGGGGTTAGTGTCAGTGTTTCATGGAACAAGGCTTAATTTCTGTCAACACAACATGCTAGATATAGAGCATCTTAAAATGGCCATCCTTTTGATTACATTGCCATGACACTTTCTTTAAAGATTGTCTCCTTGAAGGCTAAGACTGAACATGTTTATTTACACACTTACTGAACATAAGTACATAACAGCATCAGACAGCAGTGAAATCTCCCACACAAGCTACAGAAAAGATGGAGAAGCTACAACATCAATTTTCCCTGTCTGTCCTGTCCTACTCTAGATTCAAAGCTGGGAGGAAGGGAAAACAAAAAAACAAAAAAACAAACAAAAAAACAAAAAAAAAAAAAACCAAGCAAAATTGTCACAATTTAAGCAAAAAAAAAAATATGGGATTTTACCTAATGAATTACAAAACTATATTTGGAAGAACACAGGGAGAGAGGGGGAAAGCCAAATAGCACCATTTGTTTACACGAGAGAAAAACCCACCACTGGAGCTGTCGTTAAGGTACTGTCAATGTTTCTGTTACAATCCTGTATTTCAAAGGCTTATCATTTGACCATGAGAAGTCACTTGTAAAATTGAATCCAGAATAGAGAACTTAGCTGTATTCTGTATATTATTGTCACCAGATGGACATAAAAAAAAATGTGATAAAAATAAATAAAATCTAAAAAAAACCCAGCTACAAACAAACCAAAACTAGGTATATTGATGAGCTATCAGTGCTATCAGATAGACTTTGTCTCACTGTCTTTAAAACAAGATAAAAAATCTGTATTTTTTGTTTGCTGAACAAGAAAATAATCTGGAATTTGGATTTATTTGTTCCTTTGTGGAGACGTGGAGCAGAAGCTGTTGTGTTGAGCGGGGGGCAGAGGAATCTCACTTGATAGATTCTGACCTTTCATGAAATCCCTTCAGCTTGCTCCACCCACTCTATTTTTCCTTCAAATATTTTTTCCTTCCTAAAGCTTCTGAAGAGCAAAGGTTAATGAAGTAATCTATGACTGAACGCTAACATATGCAATGTATGGACAGAAAAATGCACATCCCATTTTTCACATTTCTCTGGAAACAACTACAGTCTCTTAGAGCTGCAATTTGGAAAGAATGCAATTATAGTCTAGAATTTCAGCTACCTTTGGGCTGAAGCCTCTGGAGACAGACAAAGAATTAGTGTATTGTTGTGTAATACGTTTGTGAAATCACGTCCCTTTAATATTCTCCTCTAAAACTACAGTGTAAACCCTCTCAGTGAAAAAAACTATTCATGCATCTGTCCTTCAGTTGGTAAAAATATCTATTAACAGTCTAAAGGCTTATTTTCAGTGTGCAAAAATAAAATTTTATGTCCCCATTAACTAGCACAAACTAAAGCGAGGAAAGAGGCTGGACTGAGTCAGTTGAACAAGTCTGCATGATGGGCATATCTCATGTGTAAATCTGCATTTTCCATCACAGAATCATTTTGGTTGAAAAAAACCTCTAATATCATAAAATCCAATATTATCTAACTCCACCAAGTCTGATGCTAAACCATGTACCTCAGCACCACATCTCTACACTTTAAATAACTTCAGTAATCGAGGGATGCCATCCAGACAGACCTAGACAGGCTGGAGAGGTGGGCCCAGGCCAACCTCATGAAATGCAACAAGGCCAAATGTAAGGTCCTGCACCTGGGTCGGCACAATCCCAAGCACAACTCCAGGCTGGGTAGTGAATGGCTGAGAGCAGCTCTAAGAAAAAAGGACCTGGGGGTCAGGGTTGACAAAAAGCTCGACACAAGCTGGCAGTGTGAGTGCAGCCCAGACAGCAACTGTGTCCTGGGCTGCATCAAGAGCAGCGTGGCCAGCAGGGCAAGGGAGGGGATTCTCCTCCTTTGCTCTCATCAGACCCCATATGGAGTACTGTGTGCAGCTCTGGAGCCCCCAACACAAGGACAAGGAACTGTTGGAGCGAGTCCAGAGGAAGGCCACAAAGATGATCAGAGGGCTGGAGCACCTCTTCTGTGAGGACAGGTTACAAGACTTGGGGCTCTGCAGCCTGGAGAAGGCTTCAAGGAGACCTTGTAGTAGCCTTTTAGTATCTGAAAGGGACCTACAGGAGGGCTGGGGAGGGACTATTCACATCATCTTGTAATGACAGGATGAGGGGTAATGGGTTTAAAGTGGCAGAGGAGAGGTTTAAACTAGATGTTAGGAGGAAGTTCTTTCCAGTGAGGGTGGTGAAACACTGGAAAAGGTTGCCCAGGGAGGTTGTGGTTGCTCCCTCCCTGGAGGTGTTCAAGGCTAGGTTACATGAGGCCTTGAGTAACCTGTTCTAGTGGGAGGTGTCCCCGTCTATGCAAGGGGTTGGAACTGGATGATCTTTGAGGTCTCTTCCAACCTAAACCATTCTATGATTCTATGACGATTGAACTGCCTCTCTGGTGAGCCTATTTCAGTGTTTGATAACCTTTGCAGTGGAGAAGTTCCTCCTAATACCCAATGTAAACCTGTATTGGAGTGATTTAAGGATGTTTTTTCTCATTCTATCACTTCTTACTAGAAAGAAGAGACTGAACCCCACAGTAACTGACCCTCCTTTAAGGGATCTGTAGGATGCAAGAAGGTCTTCTCCTAAGCATTGTTTTCTGATGGCTAAACAAGACCAGTTCTCTCAGCCATTCCTCACAAGACTTGCTCTCCAAACCCTTTACCAGTTCCCTTGCCCTTCTCTGGACACCCCAATATCCCTCTTAGAGTGATGGACCCAAAAGTGAACTCAGTTTTCGAGCCATGGTCTCATCAATGCCCAGTACAGGGAAACAAACCTTGCCCTGGCTCTGCTGGTCACCCTACTGTTGATAGAAGGTAGGATGCCTCTTGGCCATGTGTGCATGTGCCAGCTCATCTTCAGCCACTGCTGACCAACATCCCCAGGTCCTTTTCCCACCAGAAGGATTTCCAGTTACTTTTCCAGTTACTCTTCCCAAAGTCTGCAGCATTGCACTGGATTGTTGTGACTCAAGCACAGATTATGATCAGACATGACTTAGAGGGCATTAAAATTAATGATGTTTTGATGTTTCCCTTAATGCAAATAACAGTGCATCCAGGGATTAAGCTCATCAGTGGAAGGAAAATCCAGGTATTTGTCTCTTGTCTGTGTAAGCAATTTGATGAAACTGCATCAGGAAGACATCTGTCCCAGCAAGGTCCAAGAGTAAGATGGCTTAGGCTTATTTTATGGATAAGACAAAATAAAGGTGGGCAGGAATTTAAGTACCAGATCTATAGATCAGAATAGCCTGAATTCCTGCCATGGAAACTGGATATCTACTTTATAACCACATTACTTCTAATACCTGTTTTAGCCCAGCTAAGCTTCTGCTCAAGGTGTTTTTACTGACAGCACCAATATTTATGCTACCTAACAAGCAAAGTCAATTGATATCATTTCACTGATAAAACCTTGTCCCTTCCTTAACACAGTTTTGAGTACATTCATGTTACTACAACAGATTCTGCCTATGAGTTTTATCCAAACGCTGGCTGGTCACAGCTTTTCTTGACATTAAAAGAGCAATTTTACAAGCTTTAAAAAAACATTTCACAATTACTAAGCCTGAAGATTTGTGACTAAACTCTATTGTGCATCTTCTAAACTGACATCTATATTCTGAATCCACAGAACTACCTGAAAGTTAATTTCATCTTTCTGAGCTGCAAGAGCATAAAACTTGGGGACTCAATACCCAAAACAACACAGTTCTAAGACTACATGGTTTTCCTTTGCTTTTATCCCCTAGTCATTCCTATAGTCTGAGTAAAGCCTAATTGGTTCATGCAGAAACTAAAGTTCTTCCTGTATTTAAGTCTGCATTTTCCCATATAATCAAAGAATTACCTTTATTCACATTTTTCAGGATGTATCCTCCCCCATCTTTGCAGAAGGTCCCAGGTAAACCATGAGCAGCCTAATAAAACAATTCTATACTTTTTTATTCTACCTGGTGTAACAGCCATCTATTTTCAGAACAGTGGCCTCTGAGAGACTATTTGCAGTAGCAAGCAGCAAACTCCTCCTCTTCCTTTGGCACAACATAAGTATTACATCAAAGTTTCTTCCTGCAGCTTCTTCCATAAGCCCAAACAGAATTATTTCACTAACAACAGCCCAGAAAATACCTTTTTAAATATATAAATGCAAAATTATAAACTGGCAAAACCCATTAAAAAAAAAAACAAAAACAAACAAACAAAAAACTTCTATCTAAATGTAAGAGTCTTGAAAACATTCATTGATATAAAATCTCTACACTACAATATATGAAGGCAGGAACCACCACAATATCATATCCTTACATAGCTTGGCAAAAATGAGCACGGGGGGAGGCAGTGTCAGAAAACAGGTATTTTTAAGCAAGACAAAGGCTTTGTTGTTGTTGTTGTTTTTAAATTATAAACACGTAGGTAGAATATTAAAAAAATCGTGGTTAGTAAGGATTTCACTTTAAGATGCAATATCTACTTTTTGTTTTATTCTGCACACTTCATCCTGAACTGAAGCACTGAATTGTCATAGTGCTACTGGGTTGAAAAAAAATTTTTTAAATAAATAAATAAATAAAAAAGCACACTTGCAATATATGGAATATTCCCAGAAATACAATACGGGTCAGACCACAATCCTTCTGCTCACATTCAGCAGTTACAGCATCACTGAATCAACGGCAGCACTTGCAGAGTAAAACACCAGACAATGCTGCCAGGCTGTTCTGGGGCCCCAGCAGGAGCAATGCCAGCAATACTCAACAGATTTGTAACGGTGAGAATGGGCTGAACCTGTGCTTGTACCTCATGGTCCTTACAGATGCAGGAATCAACACCTGTGCTGTACCATGTAAGCCAGATCTCAGTCCTTGCACACTGCTGCCCGCCCTGACAGCACAAATCACAAGTGTACACCGTGCATCACTGTCAGTAAGGTCAGAAAATTAACCACACACANGCATTTTATAAGAAGGGACTAGTGGCATTTTAGTGGTATTTTAGGACTAGTGACAACAGAAAAAAAAAAAAAAAAAAAAAAAAAAACACCCCACCAAACCAAAAACACAAACCAAACCAAAATCAGGAAATTATTCACCACATCACCACCTCTAAACTATTACATCCGCTTCCACAATAAATAGTTTCTTGGAGAGAAAGAAAGCAGCTTGTGGAGACATGTTTTCCACCTGCAGCACTACCTAACCCTAGAGCACTTACACACAATTCATTCTTCCCTTTTTTTTCCATAGCATTTTCCAGAAAGACATAAAGGTTCCACTAAGAGATGGAAGGGTTTCAGCTGAACACTCCTGACTTTAGTGTTTGCCTGCTCCCTCCCAGTGTATCCTACCGCCAACTTCACATTTCAACATCTTTTTCGTTGTGAAACGCCAGTATGAGCGCATTTTGGCTTGCCTGCGGATGGTAGCGTTCGCCGGGACTGTGAGGCCAGAGAGCGCTTCCTCTGCCGGCTGCCGGGCAGGGAGCAGTGCCGTGACGGCGGCTGCGGGTGCCGGCCGTGCGGTGGGCAGAGGCTGCCACCTAGCGGCCGCTCGCCGCTCCGCACGGCTGGCTGGGCTTGCCCGCCCGCACGGGGAAGGATAAAGCCGCCAAGAAAGCAAGGTAAATCCAGCCAGGCGCTTCCCTTTAAAGCCCCAGGATTTCTTTGAGATTGTTCGGTGATAATTACTTCACGCGTTTTAATCTCTTTCCCTGAAAAAAGGGAAGGAGGGAGGAATGGCAAGAACAGATAAAAAGCCTCCACAGAACCTCTCTTTCCTTTGTACCCTGTGTGTGTCTGTTCATTTAGAGGGTGATTTTCAAAATAACACGGGAACACAAACTTTAAGAACTGTACCACCCCGCCATGCAACAATTGCAAGGATTTCAAACTCCAACCAGCAGTAGCCTTCCTGCTGTGAGCCCTATTGTGCCAAACACATCTCCAAAATTTACAAGAAACAGCCTTTTCTCGCATTTATCTATTAACAATTGCTAATCTCTCAAAAGATTTGACTAGCATATACTGCGTTTTATAGTACTTTGACTAAGACAGATTTTTATTTTTAACTGAGAAAATTAGTCGTCTGAGCAGTGACTGCAACATGAAGCACCCTTGTGGGAATGCCCCCTTATCCATCGAGAAGGATAAGTGGCCCTCTCATGGTGCTTACCTGCGTGTTCTTTGGAGCAGCCACTCTGCGGTGGTGTTACAACAGGGAGCACAGCCTGCTCTCCTCATCTGCTGCACTCTCTAAACACTGTGTATGAAATCTATTTCTAATCACCACCTCACAGTCTTGCACAAAATAAAACTCTTGAGTAAATGATTACACAAACCTGATTTACTTCTAAACCAAGCGCACACACAACTTTCAATCTAAACAAAGTTTGTTAAATCCACCTCCTGAGGGCTGCTCATCAATCTGTCCTCCTTGCCATTCACCATCTGCAATTAATGTCCCGCTGACATGCAAATTAATTTATTCATGGCACTTCGTTTCCATCCCTGTCATCAGATGCCCCCAGGACATGACCTCCTGTGCTGCCTGAAGGTGAGTGTGATGGTGGGCTGCACAACTGAAGCTGGGCAGAAGGTGGGCATCCAGGCACCAACATTAATCCAGATAAGAGAAGATGATGACTGGAAATAAGAAGACTATTCTCATATTACAAAAAAAAAAAAAAAAAAAAACACCAGCACCCCACACTTATTCCAATCCTCACTATTCTGCAAGGAATTTCTCCTCTTCTAGAAAAAAGGTTTCAAGAAGATAAATCACACTTCTTGTTTTCTTCTGCAGTATCTACTAAACCTCACTCTCACCCTCATTTTTGCAAGTTATTTACATACTTTTTCAAAAGAACACAGAGCAGGGGGATTTTTCTCTTTAGAAGGAACATCTTGACCTCATCAAGAGGATCTCCCCCTGCCATGCTCAGTACGAGAACCAAGCTTTCTTCCTCTTTCAAGAGATCCACAAAGTTTCTATAAAAGCAGCCCCAAATGGCATTTGGGATCAGTTTGATTATTACAGGAGAAATTTTTCTATCACAAACACTATTACTTCCTCAGGCTTTATGTGCTGAGGTGAGAAGAGGAACAACTATACAGATAAAGAGGTGTTTGCTCTGAAAGAGTACTGATGCAGGTTTCCAGAGCAGTTTCATTATTAGCACAAGAAGCAAAGAGGATTTATTTTAAATTACCTGACAATTTGTTCTGAGGCTTGGTCTTTTGTGCTTCGGTTAAATCCCACTTATTTTAGACCCATTTTAAGATGAATCCACACAGACTAAGAAGAGATTTTCATTCCCTTCATTTTACACATTTTTGGATTACACAGTTCTTTTGTGTCTCGTGAATTGGATGTCATCTGAATAGCTTAAAGAAACCCAACAACATGAGAAAACCTGCCCTTAAATCACTCTGAATACACTTAAAGAATTGTTCCCCAATAGCAGAGATTCCATTTACAAAGGATACTAGAAGAGATCAGTGTCTCTAGATGCAAGAGATGTATCCATGTTTTCACTCCACCACATTAAAAAGCAATAGACCCTGTAGGCAAAATAACTGAACTCTTCCAAAATTATTCTTGCAAACGGTAGTAGAATAAACCTTCAGCATCTGAGCACTAATTTGAGCAGCCTTCTTTTGTCACCATTCCTATGAGCAAAGAGAATGGCAGAGACCATTCTCGGGCCAGTGCACCTCCACGCTGATCTCCACAGCACAGTACGATCCCTCTTGCTCAGCAGAGCCATCCTTCTGCCTCACACCAGCAGGGCTGTTCCAGGACCATAGCACACTCACGCCTTTTGCATGGGCAAGCTTTCTTGACAGGAGGGTCACAGCCAAGTGACATGCTAGCAAGGGTGAACTTCACACCAATTCCTCACTAGTGAAGAGTTTACTAAGGTTAAACTGAATAAGAGAGGCCTACCCTGAGCATCAGATGTAGATTGGACACTTGCACACATTCCCTCCTCTGCTGTGCATTCAGGTCTAAGAGCTCCAGCCCTCCCCTTGTGCAGGACTGGAAGGTCAGCCTTCAGCTGCAGTCCAGTTCATTTATTTAGGTCTCAGTTCCACGCCTCTCATTACAGCTTTCCCTGTATTTAAAACAGGCAGAAGTTCTCCCTTCAAGGACAACCCTCAGGTTTGCCAGGAGTCTCAGACAGGAAGGATTACAGAGTACAGTGGTTTATTTTCTTACCCTTCTATTAATTTGATCTTTGTGTACGTTTATTATTCTTGAAGAGACAGAATGTCTCCCATGCAAAAAGTGATTTGGGATGCTAGAATGATGTATGACTTTAATCAAAAGAGCTGTGAAAAGGTTCCACTCCAGGAAAAGTTGTACATTAGCAACAGCAGAAGAAAGGAGCAGTTAGGTGAAGACCAGAACTGTTACTGGACATCTAAGTAAAAATAGACTTTTATGACTGGTCTTCTTGCCACAGGAGATCAGTCTTTCCAGCAGCATCACCTAAGCAGATGAGATTCTGCTTGCTCCTCACAGTAGACACTCAGCACAAGAGAGTTGGACACCTTTGTTTTAGTATTTGTGTGCTATTAACTCAGTATTTTTACTACTCTCGCCATCTGTGCCAGCCTCCTAAAGCCATTACCAGGTCACAAATTTAGTTCTACAGAAGACCAGCTCAGTCTTCCTCATAAAACATTTCATCAGCTGAAAATTTCAAAGTTTTCATTACCATCATAAGGAAGCATTAACGGTGATAAAATAATCAGTCAGCAAAAATTCTATTACCTCTCCCTTAGTGAATGTGATCATTACATCCTCACTCAAAAGTTTCTCATTTCCTGAGAGATCAGAGCAACTATTAGCTAAAAAGCACAGTGAAGGTACAACTGACACCCGTTAAATGCATAATCCCGTTGCCATGGAGAAACCCCACTGAAACTGCACCCTGAATGTGTGTTTCAGGTGGATGGTTCAAAGTGTTGCTTCTTTTATTCAGATTATGAACGAAAAATACAGCAGAGAAAGCTGTAGCTGCATAACACAACCCTTCTCTTCTGCTGTCTCTTGTATTTTGTCTTTCTATACATTGAAAAGTTACTCTTTTAACTGGATTAGTTAGTTAAAATGCACAATACCCTTTTAAAGCATTTCTCCATATTTTTCTCTATGGATTACTTTGAAGCATAGCACATCTATTCTTTTGAACAGGTTCACTCTCTTCACAGGTGTTCATTAAAGTGTGCTCAACTCTAATCCCCTGAGCACTGAAGTATGCAGCCTTTAAAAAGGACCTGGGCTACACCATCATTGCCCAGCTCTTCTGTGCTGCAAAAGGCAGATTTTCAAAAAGAAGAATTTCTCTAGTGTCTTAAAGACCACACATGCTCATCCTGGAACAAATACTGACCTACTTAGTTAAGCTGTTTCAAAAATGGCATTTTATCCTCAAGGTTCACAGAGGAGAAACAGTCACACTAGAATACGGTCACTTTGTACATCTCTAGTAGTCGGTGAGAGCGTGCATTGGAAAACCCACCACCCTATAAATAATAGAGGTGATTCTCTCTGCAGTTTGTTTACTGTAAAACTGACTGCATGGAGGAGAAAGGTTGAATAAACAATGAGATTTTAGATGCTTTCCTCACTCTCTTTTGCAAAACATACATGCAGCACTTATGTGAAGGCAGTTCCTCATCCACCGCCCTTCCCAAACTGCCCTAAATTTGCTCCAGGTAGGGTAACATTAGGCTGGGTCCACATCAGCAAGTGGCACAGCAGCGGTGGATAGTCAGGTGAAAGCAGCTGCTTCTTGGCCTCCTGGCATGTCCACTGTGTGTTTCACATTTACTTCCTTTTTAATGTAGTCAGACACCTGGACTAACTCTCCTTAGTACACATGTTGTTTGACGATTTCACCTCTTGGGTCTCCTTTTCCTGAGAAGTAACACACAAATTAAATTCTGATGGGTTTCCTCATAACTGTGCTGCCAACAGTCACCTAGAGATTTTGAGCTCAAGAGACAAGCTCCAACAGCTGAAATGGTATTGTTCTTCAGATGCAGCAGTACCAATAAGGCCTTAAAATTATTCTGATGGAGAGGAAACACTAAGGCTTCTACAGTAAGCTCAGCCAGTGAATGTCTTCCTAAGACACCTATATCAAAGGCCCTCCTTAAATCTAGAACACAAGAATTGCCTCTTCCTCAGTTTTTCTCAGATATTACCTTTTTTGGGTTTTTTGGGGGTTTTTTTTGCCTCTCTAGTGACAGGAATCAGTGAAAAGTTGGACAATTTTTCAGAAAGTTTCTCTTCTTTCACTATTGTTCAAACATCTCCTGCATGAGCCAGTTTGCTTGGGCTAGCAATCTGAAACACAGCAGGAGGCACCTCCTATATGTGCCAGTGCAGTTTTGGAGTGCAAATTTATTTTATAATTCAACAAACATTCCTAGATCTTAGCAAAATTCATTCCTTGTAGGCAGCAGCAGGAGGCATGCACCACCAACTTCCAAAATAACCCTTGGTAGTGCACAGGCAAATTTGTATTCCTTTAAAAAGAGATATGTCTCTTTTCAAGTTCTTGCACCCTTCTTTGAAGATTCCAAAGGATTTAGCAAACACTAAATAATTTTTGTTTATTTGGAGAAAGCAATAGATTCCACTTTCATAGAATCATAGAATCAGTCAGGGTTGGAAGGGACCACAAGGATCATCTAGTTCCAACCCTCCTGCCATGCCCAGGGACACACTACCCTAGATCAGGCTGCCCACAGCCTCATGCAGCCTGGCCTTAAACACCTCCAGGGAAGTGGCCTCAACCACCCTCCTGGGTAACCCATTCCAGGGCTTCTTCACTCTCAGTGTGAAGAACTTCCTCTTCGTGTCCAATCTGAATCTCCCCACCTCCAACTTTGCTCCATTCCCCCTAGTCTTGTCACTACCTGATAGCCTAAAAAGTCCCTCCCCAGCTTTTCTGTAGGCCCCCTTCAGATACTGGAAGGCCACAGTAAGGTCACCTTACCAGCAAGTTTTTGGGAGGGAAAAAAAGGAAAACAAGAGTAAGAATTCCCATTCATACTCCTTGACTTTATCAGTCAATACTCTCTCCAGTAAACCTAGATAACTGCATTTCTTGCCATCGGCTTTCATCTTCTTCCATGCATTATAAATCTACCATTTCCATAAGATATTATTTTTAAAGTAAAAATATGATTGTGGATACAGTCAAGATACCCTTTTGAATTCATCAGACTAACTTAAAAATGAAAGAACTAACAAATCTCCCAGGTAACAAGATACAGGATGAGACAAAACAGTCTCAAGTTGTGGCAAGGAAAGTTTAGTTTGGACACTAGTAAAAACGTTTTCCCCAAAAGGGTTGTCGAGCCCTGGAACAGGCTGCCCAGGGAAGTGGTGGAGTTGTTATCCCTGGAAGTGTTCAAAATACCTGTAGCTGTGCTGCTGAAGGACATGTTATGGTGGTGGACTTGATAGTGCTGGGTTAACCATTGAATTCGATGCCCTTGGAGGTCTTTTCCAACCTTAATGATTCTATGACAAACTACTACAACCTTTATGAAAACAACCCAAGGCAAATACTTCTTTTTACTCTTGACAAAAGTGTTTTCAAAGAACATACAGAGAAAATATTGATTTTTGCAAAGACAGCTTTGCAGCATAAAGTGCCTTACTGTACCTGCTAGCCCCAAGCTTACATAATATGACTGCTGCAGGGGTTTGTGTCAGATTAAGAATTGTCCTAACAAGGTCAGGCTTTTGCATCCCTCAAGAGTGTTCCAGCTTTTATCTGTTCAATCTGATTACTGAAATAAAAGTATGAAACCATCATTCCAAACAGAAAAGAACTACAAAATGAAAATGTCTGTTTCACAACATTACTGGTTCACAGAGCTGAAGAAGAAGAGAAACATATTAGGATTCTTGATGTTAGGCAAAAATCTCTGATCCACCAAAATAAGCCAATAATATTTGAGGAGCTCATTTCTACATCAAGCCTGCCATCTTTTCTAGCTTAAAAATGTGCACATTGGTTTTGTTTCTCAAAAATGAAACTAATTCTAATATAATTTAAAGTGATTCAGATTTTAATTGGAGAAGTAAAAATGACGAAGATATTTCCATAATGGTACAGGTTAAAAATAATTCACTAGTATAGAAGAAAATCACCCCAAGTCATAGACACTGATAGGCCTTCAGTTTCTAACAATTGTGCCAAAAACTTGCCTGTATAAAGTAATAAGCATGGATCTGTTGTGAATGTGCCAATAACCCATTCTCCAGATAAATGTGTTTTAAATTACAAGAACTATTACAGTCACTGGGGGATTTTTTTTTTTTTTGCACCAATTACTTCTAAAAGCAAAATTCATCTAAAGTTTGGTTCTCTTCTCATTATCACATGGTTATTAGTCATAGAATCATGAAATCATTTTGGATGGAAAAGACTTTTAAGATCATCTAATCCAGCCTTTATCTAACTTTACCAGACCTGGTGCTAATCCATGTCCCTCAGCACCACATCTCTGTGTCCTTTAAACACTTCTAGGAAGTGAAGATTCAACCACTTCCTTGGGCAGCCTGCTCTAGTTTTTTATAACCCTTCCAATGAAGATTCTCCTAATAACCAACTAAACCTTCCCTGATGCATTTTAAGGCCATTTTCTCTCATCCTATCACTTGTTAACTGGGGGAAGAGACTGATCCCACTTCACTCCAAGCTCCTTTCTGGTAGCTGTCAATAATAGAAAGGTACGCCCTGAATAGCCTTTTCTCCAGACTAAACAATCCAAGTTCCTTCATGCATTCCTCAGAAGATCTGTTCTCCAAACCCATCAAAGGTCCCTTTAATAAGGAACTGTTAGAGCACTTTTAAAGTTCACTACAGCCACACATGCCACCAGAGACTCGAACTCCTAAGAAGCCTGTGCACACTGTAGAGAGCAGGATTAACAGCATCCTTCACAAGTAGCCCCTTGGTTCCATGCTCCCCAGCAAAGAGCCACACTGACATCTAAATTTCTCTAGAACACCCCTTCAAACACTATTTCACTAATTCTTATGGAGGAGACTGACTTTTTCACACTAATGTAACAAAATCAGACCAATCAGCATTTGGTAGATGTGGTTATAGCTTGCCTGTATGAATTCCTGTAGTCCACATTCACTCTATGGTATGCCCTTATTCTCCTCTTGTTGCCCATACTTTTTTTTTTTTTTTCCCCTGTGGAATGCAGAATGTTGCTACATTACAATGGCTATAAGCCAATATATTCTTCATGCACACCTTCCAATGACTTCTACATTGGTTTTGCTTCTCCACACTTCTGACACATGGAGAATCAAGTGGGTCCTTGAAATCTATGCCAGGATCAGATAATAGTTTCAAGTGGTAGCAAGAGAGTCTGAAACTAATTCAAAGCCGGGTACCTTCAGATTTTCTACAGATTGCTTTCCTAATTACAGCAGAAGTAAACACTTTTCTCCTACCATTTTCCCACCACACACTCACTGAGACATAGAACTGACAATTCTAATGTCATCATCCACTAATTCCACACATTCTCTCATCCCTGAAATGAAAAAGACAATTGCCACATACCCTAATTAGGCTTTTACTACTCCTGATATGAAAAACTGCTCTGCTCATTAGCTTCCCTGATTCTAAAGAGTTATTGAAATTGGTTTTGGAGAAAAGTTTTGCTCCTCACACTACCTCCAAGGCCAGCAATGACAGTAGCTTTGCCACCTACCCCACGAAGCACCAAGTAGGGTCAGAAGCTCCTCCGTTTTCTCTGATTTGAACTGCTGCTTGAAGACAATCAGATGCACCTTCAATCTCCTACAGGCAAGTGAGTGCCTTTTCTGCAAGAGAAGAAAGAGCAAGAGTCAGCTTTGCTACTGAATGGTGCCAATTTCAGCCAGGCCATGCAAGCTGAAATAAAGAGCTGACTGTGCATATGGGAAACCAAAACAGAGGGGAGTCATTATGTAACTCATTTCAGCAGAATTTTTTTTGTGCTGTTTTACTGAAAATACTCTATACTTCCTGCAACTGCTCAGATGTGCTCTCCCATAGCTCTGGTTCTGCATGTTACTTACGTGACAAGTCCCAACTCCTCCAGCTCCCTCTAGTAAAAGGGCCAGCCCCAGCAACCTCCAATGCCTTCTGCTTTTCCAGCTGCCAGGCAGCTGCATGAATTCCCTCCCTGCATAGCTCTGGGATCTTGCACCTGGCTGATTCCCAGGAGTCAGCCAGGTGCAAGTCTGCCGAGCAAAAGTGGAAACTATCAGAAACTATTTCCTCTATTCTCTGCATGGACAGGAGCCAGAAATATACTGGCTCCACACTAACATTTTGCTTCACTTGAACCAAACTGCAGTTTGACCAGACTGGTCAAACTGTCCTAAAAATTAACCCATTCTCTTTTTAACCCTCTTCCAGAAGAGAGCCTGCATTTTTGCAGTCACATTTAGAGAACTAAGATGCCTAATCTCTGTAATTTACCTAACTTCCGACTTCCCATACCTGACCTCACATATCTAATGTAGAGTCATAAAATCACAGAATTATTTCACTTGGAAAGGACCTTAAAAATTACCTAAACATAAAGATTACCTTCCATGAGAAGGGATGCATCCTACTAGACCAGACTGCTGTCAGACTATGATGCTGCTCAGAGAAGTAAGCACCATAGACTCCATGCAATCCAGTGTGAATTAGTGAAAGATCTTTATTACCCCCACCTGTGTTTATATAGACTGAGCACCACACCTACAAATATTCATCTATTAGCATAACCTAGGCAAGCACAACCCCAGTCATTGATATAGATAACCCTAGGCCACCTGCATCCACTATCTCATGTGGGGGCCACTGCCATGTTATGGGAACCAAGGTCAGATGGTCTGTGTACCACTGATTATTTTCCTCAGCTGTGTGAATGAAGGCCAAACTAATTATTTTTCATTCTCATCACATTCCCACAGATTGCTCCAGGTCCCATCAACCTGGCTTTAAATGCTTCCAGTCTTGGAGCCTCCACAAATCTAGGCAACCTGTTCCAGTGCCTCACCACCTCACAGGGATGAATTTCTTCTTAGTGTCTAATCAAAATCAAGCTTATTCCAGTTTGAAACCATTACTGCTCATCCTGTCATTTCGTGCCTTTGCAACAAGTCCCTCTCAAGCCTTGTTCAATACTGGAACACTGCTCTAATGTCTCCCTGGAGTCTTCTCTTCTCCAGGCTAAGAAACCCCAACTGTCTCAGCCCATCTTCATAGGACAGATGCTTCAGACCTCTAATCATCTTTGTGGCCCTCTTCTAGATCTGCTCTAACGCTTCTAACATCCTGAACAGAAAAGCCGTACTCCTCTAGACAATTTCCTTTCAAAAAGGATATGTTTTAAGTACTATAATTAGCACTAGGAAAAGAGTTTCAATGGCCATTTTAGTCAGGTGTTTTATCATGTTGGTACATGTTATTAAAAACCTTTTATTAAAAAAAAGACAGACCAAAAACACATGGCAAAAAGAAACAAAAGCTGTTGGTAAAAGGGAGAGAATAAATTGATATTTACATCTACAGAAAGTAATAGGCAAATATGACTTAATTTAGCCCTTAGGAAAAGCTTTACAGTAGTGAGGATAATTACAGATCACCAAGAGGTTGTGATGTCCTTGGAGGCCTTTTGTAGAATTGAATCCTAAAGATTGGAAAAGATGTCAAAGAGTCCAGCCATTAACCTAACATTGCTAAGTCCACCACTGAGCAACACATCTATACATCTTTTCAATCCCTCCAAGGATGGTGACTTCGCCACATCCCTGGGCAGCTTATTCCAGGGCTCTATTATTTAAGAAGATTTCCTAATGACCAAGTTAAAATTCCCCCAATTTTCACAGGAGCTTGGGCATTATCAGACAAGGTTGCGTTGCCACTGACAATCCCACTTGCTACAGTTGTGTATCTATCTCTGTTTGGACAAAGAAGTCACAGCTCAATTTATCTAGTAGGAATTATGGAGTATCTCCAAGTATGATATAAAGCATCAGATTAATTAATACATGATAATTCAGTAGCACTGAGAAGCTATGGAATGAGTAGTCTGGTGTGCAAGAATATGGATGAGACAAACATACCCTTGAGTGTGACTCATGACTCCACTAACCTCTAACTGCCCTCTGGCCTGGCAGCAGGGTAGGGAAACAGCAGCATGTCAGAGGCCTGTGTGCTAGTTATGGCTATTATTTAATAAACATTTCTCATTTTTTTATTCTTAACTTGTTTATTCAGATCAGTTTGTGGTCAACATAGCAGCAACTGTAAAACACTTGTAACAAACTAAACCATGTCCTGCAGAGGGCATGGCAGACGTGAGTGAAAACTTGCACCAAGTATATCTTTGGACTTTGATTACTTGTCTTCTGATTCTTCTGGTCTACCTCTTCTGCTCTTCCCTGCCCTGATGAAGATAATTGCTCCCCTACAGGACCTGTCCACATTTGCAGGAGTCATGTGACATTTCACTTTTCTCTTTGCTTATTTTACTTATTAACCAAAAAAAAAAAAATCACAAATCTCCTCTTGGCATTGCCCACAGCAGCCAGTCACCTGCTAGCAACTGGTGGAGACTGGATGGATGCTTTAACTTTTGCTAATCATTCCGAGATGGCACAAACGAATGACAGAGAGCAAAATGTCCCAGAGTCTCCTCAAATAAACCTGGTGAAATGCCCTTCATCAAATTGCTGCCACCTTTGCAAGTCAAAGAAGCCTAAACCAAATTAAAATTTTGACTGCCAGCTGCAGTGTGCAGAATACATGACTTCAGCCTTTCCCAGAATCACCCTGTTACTGAACACTAGAGAGCAGCCTTCCTCCAGGATATTAAGAATTACACAGCACTTTTTCCTCTGCTGTCTGATGGTGAGAGACAAATTACAGAATCACAGAATGGTGGCAGTTGGAAGGGACCTCTCGAGACTATCTAGTCCAACCCCTCTGCTAAGGTAGGGTCACCCACAGCAGGTTGCCCAGGATCATATCCCATCTCCTCCAAAGAAGAAGATTTGGCAACCTCTCTGGGCAGCCTGTTTGACCCCTAATTCAGTGTACTCCACAGAGAAAAAGTATTCTGATATCTGATCAGACTGGATTACACCCTGAAGTTGCTGGACAACACATATGCTTCCTAAAGATATCAGCTGATGATGTTTTGCACCCAGCCTTCAGACTCATGTATTTTTATTACAGACTTTATCTTCTCATTGGGTTCTCTGTTATCACAGAACTTCAGACTGAAAACAGTCATGGCTCCAAAGGGAACCTGAAACTTATCATAAAATGCTTCAGAACTGGCTTCAGCTTTGGGGCCCTTACTGTAAGAAGGATACTGAGGTGCTGGAGCAAGTCCAAAGAATGGCAAGAAAGCTAGTGAAAGACCTGAAGCAGAAGTCTTAGGAGTAGCTGAGAGAACTTGAGCTGCTTAGCATGGAGAAAAAGAGACAGAAAAGAGACCTTCTCCCTCTCTTCCACTACCTGAAAGGATGCCATAGTGAGGTGGGTAACAGCCTCTTCTCACAAATAAGAAGCAATAGGACAAGAAGAAACTGCTTCAAGCTGCATCAGAGGAGGTCAAGGTTGGACATTAGAAACTATTTCTTCCCCAAAATGGTTGTCAAGCCCTGGAAGTGATAGAGCCATCATCCCTGGAGGCGCTTAAAAGCTGTGTAGATGTGGTGCCAAGGAATATGGTTTAGCACGGGGTTAGTTAATGATTTGACTTCATGATCTTAAAGGTCTTCTCCAACCAAAACAATTCTATGATTTTCTGTATAAAATTTTGTTATAATAAGACTTACACTTAAAGAAAGCACTAGTATTAATAAGAACACTTACTGAATCACCATTATTGTACACAATTGTCACCATGACCATCAGATAACCCACATTCTGGAAGCAGCGAAGACAGAAGCACAGATCTCCAATAGGAAAACCACAGATCTCTATCACTCCTGTTCAGTCCATGCCTGATACCCCCATTTTGAGTAAGGCTATCACTCTCCTTGAGGTTTGACAGCAATAGTAACTCCTTACAGCTCTGCCCCTGCATCATATTGTTACTTATATTTGTTCTCCTGTTTTGAATTGAAACATTAAGTACAGGGCAGAGTGGTTTTGCTGAATGCCTGGCACAAAAGCCTTGTAGGGCTGTGACTCAAGCTGCCACACAAACCCTTAACTGGTGGTTTGATAGAAAGAAATTTCTAGGTAGTCCCATCCCACAAGCTCTTCAGGGTAACATAATCATCTCTATGTAAGTAAGATTTTCAACCCAAATGTTCTCTGAAAAATAATTATTAACAGAAACATTGCTACATCACATGAAATTAGGTCACACAACAAGGCCAAATTTGATCCATTTGCAAGGATATAGAACAAACCACACTGTAGGTTGAGCCTGGCCACCTTGTTAGCCACTAACAGCTCCATTTAAATTAGTAATATATTTGGAATCTTATCCCTAGAAAACAGATACAGCTAGTCTGTCTTTTGTGATCTGGTTCCTTCCCTCTCTGTTCCTGATAAACCCATCATGCTGCAGCTGAGTATCAGGTGAAGAGATCTGAATCAGAACCAGTCCCAGTAAGGTCCTCACCCACAGCCAGCCAAAGGAGGAACCACCCACCGTGCGTTAGTAACAGCACATCCACATGTGAAGATAAAAAAAAATAATAATTTTTAAAAATCTATGAGGCTGTCCTCATTTGAGCTAGAACAGGATTCTTTTCAGTGATTTGACTTTTCAGCTCAATCTCTTCAACACCTTCTATTCCTAAATCCAGCTCTTGAATCCAGTTTCCATCTTCTACTGAGTCCAGTGTGGGACTTCCCCAGTGCCTGCTCACAGCATCAGTGTTGATGGTGGCATCAGTACCGTCAAGGGGTTTGGGCCTGATATTGTTTTGTATCTATAGGTATCTATTTCATTTTATTGTTACCACTTCCATTAAAGCTGTTATGGTTTCTTTTCCAATCCATCAGTCTCTCTCCCTTATTGCCTTTCTCTTCTCTTCTCTTTGGGAAAGGAGAGGGGTTCATAGAGAGTGTCTATCACTCATTTTGTGGCTGGCCCAGCTCTAACCCTTGACAGAGGCAAAAGAGGTATTGAAGACAAGAAACATAACACTGTGAGATTTACAGATAGATTAAATCTATGGGAAGCTGAGACCAGAACCAAAGTGTTCTAGACATTAAACCCTGCTCAGAAGACCTTAGCTCCCTTTGATATTACATTGATAATACTTAAACACTCATCCTTCCCTTGCCTGAAATACTATAAAATTAGAAGTTGCACTGTATGCCCCAATGAGCAGCAGTCTTCAGAGTTCCTGATATCTTCCTGGATGCAAAACCAATGAAATTCAGCTCAGACACATTTTTACTGTTCCACCAGACAAAGAAACAGTTAAAGGAAGGAAACATCTAATTTGCATAATTTTAGTTCTACAGTAATTACTGTATGTGAGAAAACATTTACTGACATGTAAACAAGAAGAACTGAGGCTATTTGGTTTGAAATATGGAAATGGAAGATAAAAATGGGGTGCAAGGAAAAAAATAAATAAAGTGAGGGTAATAAGTTTGATTGTTCCCTCACTGAAACAGGGATGTTAAACACCCTCAATTAGTCAAGTTTCAAATTCAAACAAAAACTTTTAATTAATTCTACAACTGCAAAACACAAAGCACACAAAGTTGATAAGAAATTACTGGAAGTCCTCTTGTGGCAAATGAAGATAGCAGAAAGAGAGTTGCCCAGTTTTAAAGTGTTGTGCTGTGGGTTTTTTTGGTGGGGGGTTCGGTGGGGGGTTTGGTTGGGGTTTGAATATAAGCAAAGAACCCAAAGTTTCTTTTGATCTTTTCTTTCCCTTCCTATTCAGTGTTTTTTTTTTCTGCTGGAGAGCAGAATATCTGAACCAGAACATAACTTAAATTACAATGGCTTTTAAAATTCACGTGTCCTGGTTTGAGCTAGAACAGAACTAATTCTGTTCAGGGATTTTTCTTCTCAGCTCAGCCTCTTCTCAGTGATGGTACTTTCTGAAGTTCACTGCACATTCTTACAGACAGGAGCTGCTTCTAGCAGTGAGAACACTGATGGTTAGTGCAGTGAGGCTCTTGCTGATACTTGCTGTTGTGCAGAACAAAGCCATGCTAAATCTTGTGGCACCTGCATAGAGTAACAGACAGAAGAGGTGACCCTAAACTGACTCTCAAAGGATTCCATTCCATGGGGACCATATACATGATAAAGCTGAGGGATCACCAGGGTCAAGCTGCTTCTTCAATGGTTGGTGTACAAGGAAGACTGCACCTTCTGCCTTCAATCCCAACCTCTGTGTCCCTGAATCCAGTTCCCATCTGCCACCAAGTCCTGCTTTAGACTTTCCTGGTCTAGGAAGTGGTGAAGGTGGTGAAGGTGAAAACCATTGCCATCAGAGTTTGTACTTTATATTAGTTTGTATCTATTTAGAATCATAGAATGGTCTAGGTTGGAAGGGACCTCAAAGATCATCCAGTTCCAACCCCCTGCCATAGGCAGGGACACCTCCCACTAGATCAGGTCACTCAAGTCCTCATCCAGCCTGGCCTTGAACACCTCCAGGGAGGGAGCAACCACAATCTCCCTGGGCAATTTGTTCCAGTATCTCACCACCCTCACTGTAAAGAACTTCCTTTAAATCCCCTTTAAATCTCCCCTCTGCCAGTTTAAACCCATTACCCCTCATCCTGTCACTACAAGACCTTGTAAATAGTTCCTCTCCAGCCTTCCTGTAGGCCCCTTTCAGATACTAAAAGGCTGCTACAAGGTGTCCTCAAAGCCTTCTCTTCCCCAAGATGGAGAGCCCCAACTCTCTCAGCCTGTCCTCATAGCAGAGGTACTCCAGCCCTCTGATCATCTTCATGGCCCTCCTCTGGATTCGCTCCAACAGTTCCTTGTCCTTGTTGTGTTGGGGGCTCCAGAACTGTACACAGTACTCCAGGTGGGGTCTGAGGAGAGCAGAGTAAAGGAGGAGAATCACCTCTCTTCCTCTGCTGGCCACACTGCTCTTGATGCAGCCCAGGACACAGTTGCTGTCTGGGCTGTACTCACACTGCAGGCTCATGTTGAGCTTTTCACCAACCCAGACCCCCAGGTCCTTTTCCTCAGGACTGCTTTCCAGCCGCTTGCCATTGAGCCTGGAATTCTTCTTGTGATTACATCAACCCAGGTGCAGGACCTTACACTTGGCCTTGTCGAATTTCATGAGGTTGGCCTGGGTTCACCTCTCCAGCCTGTCCAGGTCTCTCTGGTTTCGTGACTAGGATGTCATGTGGGACAGAGTCAAAGGCCTTACTCAGGTCCAGGTAGATGACATCAGTTGCTCTTCCCTTGTCCACTGTTGCCATGACGTCATCATGAAAAGCCACCAAATTTGTCAGGCATGATTTGCCCTTGGTGAAGCCATGCTGGTTACTACCAATCACCTCTTCTTGGTTTTCCATTGGCCTTAGGAGGGCCTTCAGAAGGATCTGCTCCACGATTTTGCCAGGCACAGTGGTGAGACTGACTGGTCTGTAGTTCCCAGAGTCATCCTTTTTTCCCTTCTTGAAGATGTGTGTTACATTTGGCCTTTTCCAGTCAGCAGGAACTTCACCAGTCTACTATAACTTTTCAAATACAATGGACAGTGGTTTAGCAACTTTATCTGCCCTCTGGGACTTAGACATTGTGGCTGGAGCCCTTGCTGTTGAAAACTGAGGCAAAGAAGTCATTGTGCACCTCAGCCTTATCATATCCTTTGTCACCAGCTCTCCATTCCCCTTCTTGAAGGGTCCCACATTCTCCCTAGTCCTCCTTTTCTCACTGATATATCTGAAGAAATTCTTCTTGTTCCCCTTATTGTCCCTAGCCAGATTCAGCTCTAGCTGTGCTTCAGCTTTCCTAACCTGATCTTTGCTTGCACAAACAATTTCTTTGTATTCGCTCCAGGTTACCTGTCCTTGCTTTCACTCTCTGTAAGCTTTCTTCTTGCATCTAAGTGTGTCCAGGAGCTCTGCTTTTATCCATGCAGGCCTCCTGGCATTCTTACCTGCTTTCCTCCTTTTTGGAGATGTGTTGCTCCTGGGCCTGGAGAAGGTGGGGGAGGGGGGTCATAGAGAGCACCTATCACTCATCTGTTGGCCAGCCCAACTCTAATCCTTGACATTACATTATAAGGAAATAACCAGTGCAATCTTATAAACTATTCTGATAAGGATGAAACAAAGAATGTCTGAATATTTCATTTTATAAAGATATATTTTTGCTTTCATTCCGGGTGAAAACAGTAGACGGAAATGCAACTTCTCAGTCAGCTGTTAACAACAACTTCGCTAAATGTTCTTGAATCCAGTAGGAATCTTTTATTAGTTTAAAGAAGCTCTAAACCAGGCCATGGAAACTCAGAATAGCCATCAATTGTGTGCCTCAGTCTTAAAGCACTTCTGAAGAGCTGGATTCCCTACAGTATGTGCTCATTACAGAACTGTAGGACTGCTGCCCTCCAGTTCTGCTGTCAGAATAGGGATTGATCCTTCTTACATGGGTGAGATTTGCACCTAAAATATTACAGGTCAGATAATAACTGATGGACAAGATCTAGTCTTTCTTTCACTGCCCCTATCTCAATATACTGGAAAGGAATTATCATGTAAGATCCATCAAGCAGTACTTAAATTCCTATTTTGACTTTTTCTTGACCTCATTTCACCCCTTGACATATCATTGATCATTTTTTCTACCTTAGTGTTGGTTTACTCATTCATAATATGTGAAGATATCTGTTAACTTTGAATGTCAGGAGTAGATCTGTGGAGAGAAGACCTTCACTAAGCACTAGTGACAACAGTAAGACTTATAACTTTGTTTAATTTGTCAGGACAATTATCAGCTTAATGAAAACAACTTCTTTGCAGAGCCATCATGAAAGGGTTTTTTCTACAATTTCCTTCTATTTATGGACAAAAAAAAATTGGGGCTTTCAACCTAGACTACCTGAAAGCAAGGAAGACAGCTTGCTTTGGGGGACATTAAAGCCCTTTATTTTTCAGCCAGGATGCAAAGTCTAATGAGAGCCCTTCAATACCTCCCACAGGGCTTTAGAGCTCTGGACACTATACTAGTCTGTCCCACCTGTTCATTGCTAAGAAGCATCAAAGGATCTCAGCATACAAGAATACTAAGGTTTATGACATAAACAACCTCCAATTCCCAGAACTATGTATTACAGTACAGTTTTATTTTCTTTAGTGTGCACAAAGTTAAGGATGTGATAATTGTCAATAAAGTAACTTTTTTTTTTCCTCTGTAACATCCAGTTTCATCTTGGTTGTCATTAGGACCTTTGTTACTGTGTGTTCTTTCAGCAGATGGAAGAGAAAAATAAATCTGTGCAGCAAATTCAATCCTTCTTACACCTGAGCGGAGATTTGTCTTGCTCCATCCAATGGGAAAATCCTGGAAAAACTTTCCTCATACTTTAGGTGCCTCAAAGTGTCTAAACTCAGATGGGATGTCAAGCTAATGCTGTAATTTCAGCATGGTTAAAAGCATCACTCACTGTGTTCTGCAGATTGCCTGTTTTAATCCATCAACATCTGAAATCTTTACAGACAAGAGTGCAAAAGATGTCATCTTATCAGATGAAAAGGAGCACAGGCCAACCAGATACCATTTATAGAGAGTAAGCATCAGAAGTGACAGCCAAAGCCAAGGCTCCTGGGGGAGGGAATGTTGGTTTGTCCTATAATTAAATTCACCCTCCCTTTGCCAAGCTCCCTAATCCTGTTTGGAGCTGGAGTCATTTTCCGACAGGGAAAATAACATATATGGGATCAAACAGGTTGCTTCAGGCAGAGCAGAGCAGGAGGCAAGGGTGGGAAGCACACTCTTCAAATAGTTTCCACTCCTGCTCTCTGCCCACTGACCACAAGCTATTGTGATGGATGTGAACTGCACAAGAGGCTGCAAGGACCCACTTGACCAACCAGCCATTGTGCCATGGCTCCTTTCTGCCTAGCTTGCTTCCACTGGAGAACACTCCAGGGGACAGGAAACGAGGCAGCCAGCTAGTTTAAATGCACGGTTGGTTGACTCAAATACCCTTTGCGAAAAGGACACGAGAGCCCTCAATGCAAGTGTACAACCAAGGCCCTTGAAGCCCTTAAAGATTTTTAAAACCCTTAGGATTTGTTTTCAAGACCAAACACACTATTCCCAGTCTCGATCTTGTCACTGACTTCCTTGGTGGTTCTGTAGAGTCTTGTCTCTTGCATGGCTGTATCACAACACTGATTGAACTTCCCTTCCCAAAGAGTTGATACATAGCACATCCTCTAAATCCTGCATGATTTTCTCGTCAGGGCACACGGTGACACCTAAAATAGACTGGTTTTCTTGCTAAGATCAATTTAATGCTCAGGAGCTTATCATAAATGGGTGCAACCCAAACCAGGGGGTAGTGACTTCCTTTGCTTTGCTCAAAATGAAGCTTCAACAGGGATTCTTGTTCTGATTTTGAAAGGCATTGACTATGAGATGCTTCCAACTAGTTTTATGGAAGTACACTGAGAAAGCTGCTTGGAGCTTTTCCTTGAATCAAAATAGTTTAAGGATCCGTTTCTGATGGCTGATAGTTCTGTCTGCTGTTTAAGTGAAAAGTTAAACTTTTTAAGTCCACTTGTACAATAAAGCAAAGGCAGAAAGACTCAGTTCAGAACTTCTTTCCAATAATAGCCATCTAACAAGAAAACAAGTTGAGTCCTTGCTTCATGCATGAGTTGTTCTCACTGTTGTTTATTGGGTAACATTTGGCACTTCTCCAACACAGCTGACAGCTAAATAATATATAATCTGGTTTTCAGCAAAGCAATTACTAAGTAAACTTGAAGACACTGAAGGAGTAAACGACAGGTTACAACACCTAGAACAAGATGCCACACCTGAAAAAGCTAATATTACCTGAATGACTATTATCTGTAATCACCAGAATATGCTGAAATTATTGCTTTATTTAGTGGAAGATTAAGCCACCTGCTCTTAAATATACATGCTAGGTACTTGTTTACTGCTTCCCCCCCCTCCTCACACACACTTAAGAGATGCCATAATCAGTCTGATAGCACATTACTGGAAATGAATTGTGAACCTCACGTTTCAGGGCTGATTGTTCCTAGGGACAAAGTGCTCTTTAGTTAAGCTACTCACTCCTCTTAAAAAGCAAAGCAGAGAGTTAGAGCTCATCACTAGAACTGTATGAATACTAGATTTTTAGAAAAAGAAGATAATCTGAACTGAAAAATGTTCCACCTTTACACTGAAATAAGCCCTCCAATTCCTCACTGTCAGAAAAACCAGTTAGAGAAGATCAAACAAAACACTGAAGGCAAAACTCAGAACTTCATAGTCTGTCCCGGCCATAAATCAGAGTAGGTTGCCCAGAACAATGTTCAGGCAGTTTTGGAATCTCTCCAAAGGATGAATAGGGATTGAAATTTTAAATCCATTAATTAGAGAATTGCTATTATCTCTCCCACATTGTGTTGAAAATTAATAAATAAATACATTTAATGCGTATGTTCTGAGCTTTTACATTCATTCCCACCAACAAATGAAAAAATTATTACTTGATGTTATTTCTTCACTATACTTGTGATAAGTACAACAAACCACCAAGCTGTCCTTTAAGTCACCCTCCCAGCGTTGAATTTCACTGGAGTGCTATTGAGAACAAGTCATCATCATCAATAGATCTCCTCAATCAAACCATTTAGAAACAAACTACAACGATAATAACCAATGCAAAAAGCTGTGAAAGGAGAAGACACAAATTGCTACTTCCCTTCCATCCTCTGCCAGTATAATGTTACGATAATTAAGCTGGAAAGCCCAGCACATCATATAACCATGATTATGGCAACTGGGCTATTTGAATGTACCATATGTGCCTTGTAAAGAGAGAGACTCATTCCATTAAGGTATTCATATAATCCCAAGGTTGGAAAAGACCTACAAGATCATTAAGTCCACCTGTTAACCCAGCACTACCAAGCTGGCACTAAACTATGCCATACAACATTACATCTTCATATTCTCTGAACCTTTCCAGGGACAGTAACTCCACTTCCCTCTACAGCCTGTTCCAGAGCTTGACAACCCTTTCATAGGGAAGAAATTTTTCCTAATGTCCAATGTAAACCTCTCCTGGAGTGACTTGAGGCCACTTCCTTTAAACCTGTCACTTGTTACCTGGGAGAAGACACCAACACCCATCTTACTCCAACCTCCTTCGGGGAGTTGTAGAGAGTGAGGTCTCCCCTGAGCCTCCTTGTCTCCAGGCTAAATGATCCAGTTCCCTTAGCCATTCCTCATAGGAATTCTGCTTTAGACCCTCCACCAGTTTCTTTGCACATCTCTGGACATGCTCCAGAACCTCGAAATCCTTCTTGCATTGAGAAGTCCAAAACTGAAAGACTGAACCTAGTATTCAAGATGTGGCCTCACCAGTGTGCCCTAGTCGTGCTGGCCACGTTGTTACTGGTACAGGCCAGGATGCTGCTGGCCTTCTTAGCACCTGGGCACATGCTGGCTCATCAGGATTTTTCTGAAGTTATGTGTCTGATATGAAAATTACTACACCAGAGTAATAAATACATCTTAAAGCAATTAAACACATTTGTATAGTCTTCAAAGACAAGATATTCTACCATCTCATTCATAAAATAAGTATCTGGAATAAACATGCTATTGTAAAAGGAATTGAACCAAAACCAGATTGCAGATTCTAACCAATTTGATAAAGTTTTGACCCAGTTTTGCACTTCCCAGCAAGCATCTTCCCCTCTAATAGGCCAGATGTAGAGAATTTGGCCATCATCTTTTGCAGACAGATATGAACAAGATTTGCCTTTGCCACAAGCAGCTTCCACAGAATTCTTCTGGCATAAGCAGGATGCAATGCCAATGGCAACACCTTGCCCTTCAGCACCACTCATCTCCTCAGGGCGAGCACTGTAAAGCTGTGGCAGCACAGCTTCTCATCTGGGAATTGCACACACATGGTTGAACCACTTAAGTGCCCATTTACACATTGCCTCCAGATCTTCCTTAAAAGTCCTCTGCCAAACACCTCTGCACTTCAGCAACTCCCATTCTAAATCCAGACTTGGCTCTCAGCTTCAGCCCGTTCCTGAGTGACTGAAGTACAGCACATGTGCATCACAAACAGGCTTACACTGGCCCTAATCCTGTACTTACTCCTACCCACTACTCCCACTAAAGTTGGCTGTATTCCCTCATCCCAGAAAAGAGGTCAGGGCACATGAGCCTTTTCTTTCAAAGCTGGGAACCTCACTTCCATGTTAACATCATGTCTTTATCCTCTATTTGCTGCAAATATGAGTAACAATGGAGTTCATACAGCTCTTTTTAATTACCTGCCCTTATGGAAATTTTTTCTATTCCTCATGTGTCTTTTAATATCATGGTTTTTATTTGTGCCCCCTCTAGGGGTGCATCATCTGCCATTATGAGCTGCTGAGTGGACTGAAGTATTTTGTGATGAAGGGAGGCAGAGAAACCTGAGGCTGTTTAGCCTGGAGAAGACTGAGAGGGTATTTTATCAACACTTATCAGTATATAATAGGCAGGGGGCAAGAGGGTGGGTCCAGACTCTTTACAGTGTTGCCCATCAACAGGACAAGGATAAACGGGCACAAATTGGAACCCAGTAGTTTCCATTTGTACATGAGGAACACTGTTGCCAGTGCACTGGACCAGGCTGCCTACAGAGGCTGTGGGACCTCCCTCTCTGGAGAGACTCCAAACTCACCTGAATATTGTGAGCAACCTACTCTGAGTGACCCTGTTTTAGCACATTATCTCCAGAGGTTCCTTTCAACCCCTATCATTCTGCAATTCTGTGATTACTGGGGACTGAAAGAATCTCTTCTCCCCCAGACATTTTAATAGCTACTTTCTATTTACTTGGATAAGTCACATTCTGAACTGCATTAAAAGCATGGATATCAGGTTAAGTACCTGTTTACTAATCATGAATTATTTATTTTATGATTTTATTTCTTTATTGCTTTGCAGACATCTTTTTAAGGCATGTTTCTTAGAATTCCTTACCTTTTCAGAAAGTAAGAGTTCTATATTTCACTCAGAACATTGTATGCAGGAACACTAATTTTTATCATAACTTTGTCATGAGAGGACTCCTTACAAAGTTAATTTATTTTGGGGAAGAGTCACAGAAAGCCCAGCAAAAAATAATCAACAAATATTTCAAGCTTTTAAAAACTGATATCAATGTGCAAAGCTCTTAGTAAGTGGGCCTTATCAGTTTAAATCTCTCATGTGAATTCATTAAAAAAAAACCAAAAACAAACAAACATAAAAACCCACCCACAACCAAAAACCCTAGTTAAATATTTCAAAGGATTCCAGATTTAATGATGATGATTTCAACAAGCTAACACTTTATAATTGAACATCAGGGTTTTGCTTCCTGTTATTAAAAATACAGCTCCAATCTCTTGCCTGCTGGACACTGTCTTCCATTCCTGACACTCTCCCTCGACTGACTTGCTCAATGTCACATTCAAGTGTCTCGTCCTCACGTAGAAGTCCTTCACAGAAATAACCTTCTGCTACCACTTCTGTTTATAATTGCTTCTCTGACCCTTCACGATTCACCATTGGGGTCAGCGGAATGGATGTGTTTACAGCCTCATCTACTCTACACTTTGCTCTGTGCTGCCTGCAGGATGCAGGTACATCCATAAAGCAACACTTGCAGCTCTCTCTCTCTGACTAAGTCTTAACTAACAAAGAAAAGGGCAATCCATCTGTCTTTTAAAACTGATAACATTTGTGTTTCTGTAGTATTTCAGCAGGGCCTGCTATGACAGTTCAAGGAGCGATGGTTTTAAACCAAAAGAGGGCAGATTCAAACTAGATATAAGGAAGAATTGTCATACGCTGAATGTGATGAAGCACTGGACCAGGATGGCCAGAGATGCAGTAGATGCCCCATCCCTGGACACATTCCAGGTCAGGTTGGACAGTGATCTGAGCAACCTGCTCTAATTGAAGATGTCCCTCCTTACTGCAGAGGAGTTGGACTAGATGACCTATAAATGTCACTCCCAATGCAAAATATTCTGTGATTCTATTTACTAAAAAGCACTACGAGTTCAAGACACACATATTGTATTCAAAGACACTCTAGTATTTCACTGGGACTATGCACTTGCTAGAGAACAGGAACACACCAAAGTCTTTCAGGACCAACTGTGTGACTCAAACATCCTATGCATATTGCATCCTGCTTGTGGTTCTAAAGCACAAGAGTAGCTCAAACTGTCAAAAGCAGATGAAGTTTTAGATGCAAAATTTTTTTGCATGTCGAGACAGTGAACAAAGCTTTCCAAAGGGAAGTTTGTGTGTCAACAACACCGTGCAAAGCAGCAAGTACACAGGAACAGAGCTGTGCTTGCAACCTCTTCCAAAACACAACCAGGCTTTATTTTCAAAACATTTTTTTTTCTACAAATGTTTAATATTTTATTTTCCTGTCTGACGAAATTGACATTCTCAGCCTCCCCACCACTGTTTTCCCCCTCTCTATTGCTGCTCAGAACTTTTCTACAGCAAAGCACTTGAAAGCATCAGCGTCAGACCAAGAAACAACTCCTTTTCTTTCCTTCAGTACCGGGAAAGAAGACACTCAGGGAGAATAAAACTCCCCACCAACACTCTCAAGCTTCCAGCTGCATTCAGAGACCGAAAAAACTTTTCTGAGAATAGCTGATGTCAAAGTCCTCCAAGCCTGGAAAAAGCAGTGGGAGGAGTGCTCTAAAGACAGGACTTTCCCACTACTTAAAGTGCTATCTCAAAGGCAGCTCCCGAGAAACTGAGGCAGGGGGCTCAGCACAGAACAGCTTGTGCAGCCTTAGTCAACAAACACAACCTGGCACAGCCTAAACACAAAATAGTAGGGGTTGGAAGAGACCTCAGGGTCTCATCTAGTCTAACTCTTCTGCTAAAGCAGGTTGCCCAGGATCAAATCTGTGTGGGTTTGGAATCTCTTCAGAAAAGGACACTCTGCAACCACTCTGGGAAGCCTGGTCCAGGGCTCAGGCACTCTCACAAGAAAGATTTTCTTCCCTTATGTTCAGATGGAATATACTGGGTTAAAGTTTGCATCTTTTGCCCTTTGTGCTATGTCTGGGCACATCTGAAAAGAGTCTGACCCTGTGCTTTTGACCCTAACCCTTTAGATATTGCTGAGCATTGAGAAAATCCCCTTTCAATCTTCTCTAGGCTAAACAGCCTCAAGTCTCTTCACCTTTTCTCATCAGAGAAATGCTTCAGTCTCCTCAGCATCTTTGTAGCTTCTGCTGGAGTCTCTCCAGTAGTTCCTTGTCTCTTTTGAAGCATGGAGTCCAGTTCTTTCTCCTGCACTTTGCTGATGTGCTCTCACTAATAACAGGAGTGCTTGAAACCTACCATGTCAGAGCAGGCTGAAACAGTCACATATACTTCAGCCCTTGCAATTCCTGGGTAGAGAATATGTCTGTTGTCCTGTCAGAGGAATGGACCTTGCAGTCCTACCTTAAAGCCTCCAATAACACAACAAAACATCAAACCAGTCATTTCCCAGACTTTCATCTTTGCTTTACAATTCCCTTCTGCAAAAAAAACTGGAGCAGACAGACATGACCTGACCAAAGATTTCTAGCTCTGTTATTCTGTATGGTGGGAAGCACAAGGAGTGTAAAGATTTATGTTTGATACATAACTCTGATTCTTGACAGCTTCATCTTCCTCACTGTGGAGCTTAGAGGGGTTTGGTTGGAGTTTTAAGATGTCCTTTCCTGGCACATATTTTTCTCATCCACAACAGGGATGCAACCTCCTCTGCTTTCATCTGCTCCAACCAGAACAATCCCTTTTCCTTCCTTAACCTCATAGCTCTCTTTTTTCTTCTCCCAAACTTCCTTGTTTCTCAAGCCCTTATCAGACACTACTGACAATTACTTATCCCATTTGCCACTCTACTCTCTGCTCTTCAGAGCAGTCTTTAACACAGCTCCTTTGTTCTTTGCCACCTTGACACACCCTTTAGTAAGCTAGGCAGATTTCTTACAATTTTCATGTGTCACGCCAGTCTGCCCACTCACCACCAGGCACAGACACAGCTCCCACAGTTCCAGAGAAACACCAGACTGGAAATTTGGACACAATTTTGCTACATTTTGGACTAGATGCTTTTCCAGTCCTTCTCACTATGTACTGCCTGAATGAAAGTAGATCACAGGGGTGGCAACAAGGGATCCCAGGCAGGAGAGAAGAGCAGTTTTGTTCCTGAGGCAGCAGTATCTGTTGGTGCTGGCTGAACCCACACAGTTACAACCATTTCAAATCCGAAGAATGGATAAATGCCATGAACTCAAAGGTACGTTCACATGCTGGCCAGTATAAACAAAAAAAATTCTACAATAATTTTTACTCCAGTCAGTGAAAAACTACTTGCACACCCGATTCTTACCAAGTGCCATTGAATTCTCTCCAGAAAGCCTCTTAACATTTGATCTTTATAGGGAAGATGTAGGGTTAAATTTGCATGCCTTGATGGCCTTTGCTCTTCTAATGATTACATACCTTCTTTAGATAACAACATGATGGCCTGTACTCTATCACACTCGGAGACAATACTGTTACACAGACCATTTGGTGGTTTTCCCCTCGTTGAACAAACCATGTGTCATTCCTAGGACTTCCCGTAAGCTTTTTGCCAGCTGTAATAGCACAGAGTAACTCCAAGGCGAATTACTCATCGCTTGCCTTTGCTAAGCACAGCTCTGGAGCTGCTGATGGTGTGCTGCACTTCTGACTGCGTGTGGCACTCTAGCATCTGCAATGTGAAATGCTGAAGGGAAAGTCTGCTGATAGGACCTGGCAGCTAGCAGGATCACAGGATGTCAGGGGTTGGAAGGGACCCAAAGAGATCATCAAGTCCAACCCACCTGCCAGAGTGAACCATACAATCTAGCTCAGGTCACAGAGGAACGCATCCAGACAGGCCTTGTAAGTCTCCAGAGGAGGAGACTCCACATCCTCCCTGGGGAGCCTGTGCCAGTGCTCTCTGATCCCTACAGTAAAGAAGTTCCCCCTTGTGTTAAGGTGGAACCTCCTGTGCTGCAGCTTACATCCCTTGCTCCTTGTCCTATCACAGGGAGCAAGTGAGAAGGGCCTCCCTCCTGACCCCCAGCCCTCAGTTATTTATAAACATTTATTAAATCACCTCTCAATCTTCTCCAGACTAAAAAGCCCCAGGTCCCTCTGCCTCTCCTCATCAGGCAGTGCTCCAGTCCCCTATTCATCCTTGTAGCCCTCTGCTGGACCCTCTCCAGCAGATCCCTGTCCCTCTTAAACGGGGGAGACCAAAACTGAACACAGTACTCAAGATGAGGTCTCACCAGAGCAGAGTAGAGGTGGAGGAGAACCTCTTTTGATCTGCTGGATACACTGTTCTTAATACACCCCAGAATCCCACTGGCCTTCTTGGCCACAAGTGCACATTGCTGTCTCATGGATAACTTGTGAGCCACCAGCACTCCCAGGTCCCTCTTCACAGGGCTGCTCTCCAGCAGATCACCTCCCAACCTGTACTGGTGCAGTTTGCTGTTCCTCCCCAGACACAGGACTCTGCACTTGTCCTTGTTGAACCTCATCTGGTTCCTCAGTGCCCAGCTCTCCAGTCTGTCCAGGTCTTGCTGGATGACTGCACAGCCTGCAGCTATATCAGCCAAGCCTCCCAGTCTGGTGTCATCAGCAAACTTGCTATGACACTGTCCCCTAAATACAGACAACGTTGCAGTTGTGGAAGCTGTCCCATTAGGTTTCATTGATGAAGACCAGAAGGATGGAGACCAGAGAAGAGGATGACAAACACTTCATTAGGTACATCTTTGGTTTGATTCTAGGAAGATAATTATAGTGTCACAGAATCATTAACGTTGGAAAAGACCTCCAAAGTCACCGAGTTCAACCATTAACTAAGCACTGCCAAGTACACCTTTGAAATTCTGTCATCACTACTCTCTGCCACCCTTTCAACATACACCAAGAAGAAAGTATCAAACTGGACTTTAACAACGCAAAGTCTCTTTGGAAGGGGAAGTCAGCAATTCTTTTACCTCATTACAGAAAGGATTATGAGATATGCATTTGATTCTAGTTGCAGCTGATTTTTGACATGTAATTTTAAATTTTAAAGTATTCATTGATAAGGGAACACTTTCTGCTTTTGTAAATACACCTGGGAAAGTCACAGCTAATTCTATTACATAGGCATCAGCCATTCACAAGCAGTAGCAGCTTTTGAGCATCATGTTTTTATCCAAAACTAGTTACAATAGCCAATCACAGGGGGAAAATGCCCACATCATGGCAGGGAGAGGGGAGAGGGAAATGACTGCCATTCCTACATTGATAACGTTAAGATTTAAGTTCATGAACCTGACCAAGATCTCCTTTGCTTGCTTTCATCCCCAGCTCCTCCCAAAGGATCTCATAAGCATATCCAAAGAATTACTGACAAATTTTAGATGTTAGGAAGTATTTGAAGATCCTCTCTACATTAACAATTTTCAATTGCTGACAGGCACTCACAATTTTCAACTGCTGAGGCTGATGGTGCTATTGGTTAATTCAGCCAATTTGTAGTCTGTTCTCACACAGGCAAGAAGCCAAATGAAACACAAACTAATCCAGGAGAGGCAGGAAAAACAATTGTCAGCATTATGTAGATAAGGGAGCATTTTGCACCTGTCAGATTTGAGTCCTGCTAAATTATTGAAAGACCAGTTAAAACTAACATAAAATGAAGATGCAAGGATGGAAAATGGTGAGTTTGAGTGCAGCTGTGTATCACAGAGTTTGACAGACAGAAATCTCTCAGATGCACTTCATCTTGGCTCTGTTATACCTGTTGTCACTGCAGCTATGTGAGGTGTGAGCACCACATGGGACAATTAAGGTTAACAGCAAAGAAATCTTGGAACACTGTAAAGGCATTCAGGGCTAGTAAAGCTCCACAAGACACCTCCTAATTTGCAGAGTTCTAGTTATATAACTAGAGAGTTCTACAGCACCAAAGGATGAGCAATGGCCTGGTTTTGTCACAGAATGGTTTGGGCTGGAAGTGACCTTGAAAATCACCTGGTTCCAACTCCCCTGCCATGGGCAGGGACACCTCCTACTAGACCATGTTGCTCAAGGGCCCCTCCAACCTGTCTTTAAACACTTTGAGGCTTGAAGTGCCCACTAGATCTGTGGGCAACCTGTTTCAGTAGCACACCACCTCATGGCAAAGAATTTCTTCCTAATGTGTAATTAAAATTGAGCTTCTTCCAGTTTGAAACCATTACACTTCATACTGTCCCTGCCTTTGTAACATGTCCATCTTCAGCTATCTTGCAGGCTCTCTTCAAATACTAGAAGGCTGCTCTAAAGCTTCTCCAAAGCCTTCTCTTCTCCAGTCTAAGCAATTCCAGCTCTCTCAGCCTGTCTTCATAGGAGAGGTGCTCCAACTCTCCGATCATCTTCACGGCCCTCCTCTAGGATACAGAACTGTTAGAGTGGGTCCAATGTGGCACGTCCAATGTTTTAATGAAATACAATTAAGAACTGTCTCTTACAACACCACAGCATAAAGCAGTTCTTTCAAGAAACAGTTTGTGACGAATGTCTTCAGTGGCCACAAGGAGTCAGGACAGCCATTGGAAAAGATATTGAGGCTGCACACAGCCACAGCAGGAAAGGCACTTCATGCCATACTCCTGCACATCACACAAGTGACTTACTGCGTGACATTAAGAATATCTTGTAATTCAGCCAACAAGCAGAACAACCAAGATTGCAGGTTTCTTCTCAGCTGTATCAGGGGTTTACTGGGAAGCTTCACAGAGGTTCTTCCAGGAAAATATTAGTGGTCCTTAGTATCTGAAGACTTTCACTCAAATCCCACAAGTCCTTCTGTGGCAGTGAAAGGCTACAGCTTCCACAGATACTGTTCACAGTCTGACCCTGACCATTTACCAATTTCCTTAAGAGACAAATTAAAAAAAAAAATTTTAAAAAAATTAAAAAAAACAGATTTGCACTTGCAGGGTGTCAGGATAACAGGATAAGGAGATATTCAATATTTCTCCTTAGCTGAGGGAATCTATATGCTAACCCGTTTATTCTGTGGGTGGCTTGTCTGGCAGCCTAACTATATATCATCATTCATAGAATCACAGAATACTTTAGGCTAGAAAAGACCTCTAAATCATTGAATCCAACCATTCACCCAACACTATCAAGTCTGGAATTAAATCACATCTTTCAGCTTTTAAAGACCTTCAGGAATGGTGACCCCAGCACTGCCATGGTCAGCCCTTTCCAGCATTTTACAACACTTTGGGGGAAAAAATTGTTTCCCATGTTCAACCTAAACCTCCCCAGCTCAACTTGAGGCCATTTCCTCTAGTCTTGTCACTCACTGCTTGGCAGAAGGGATCAACACCCACCTCACCGCAACCTCCTTTCAGGTAGTTGTAGACAGTGAGGTGGTCGCCCCTCAGCCTTCTTTTCTACAGGCTGAGCAAGCCCAGTTCTCTCAGCTGCTCCTGACCATATTTTTTCTCTAGATCATTCATCAGCCTTTTTGTCTTTCTCTGGACCTGCTCAAGCAGCTTAAACTCCTTCTTGTAGTGAGAGGCCCAAAACTAAACCCAGTATCATCTCAGGTGTATTCATGTTACTGCTTTCAATCTGAACCTGTCAGCTAGGCAATGAGGATGGGAAAGGCCTCAGTGAGAAGCTCTGCAGTAGAAGACACAGAACAACTGTAAAATAAACTATAGTGAGAGGAATAAAGCCTGCATTTATGCCTTGTTTTGGTGTAATGCCACTGCTAAGATTTATTACCCTGGGTGTATCTTGTGTCATGTGAGAAACTCTGTGCCTGGGAAGAAAGTGGTTGTATAGCTGGACAAAAAAGTGTGATGGCTGATGAACTGATTAGTCAGAACACAGTTGGGTTTTTTTTTCTTTCCCCTGAAGTCTTTTCTTCGCTTTTCCCAGACACTTAACACTCTTATGCCTGTCCACATGAGCTTATCTAACCTTGTACTCATACGTTGCCATCCCATTAAATACATTGTCCCCAGTTGAGATAATTTCCCATGGGCTATGTAAATACACACAGCAGTTTAATGTATAGCTGTCCATGACACGAGTGAGTAAATTAAGCTCATATATATTTCTGAGCAGCAAAAACTTCAGTTTGGCAAAAATTAAGCCACATTCTCCACACATGTGTCTTTCTGTGCAATTCTTTTTTTTTCCTGTCATCTGAACTAAAAAATTAACTGGTTCATATATTTCACTTACCCTTCCACCTGATGATGGTACCTCTCAATTTGGAAAGCCCAAGGAGTCGCTTGAGTTCAAGGAAGACCTTCAACTGGCAGACCCACAAAGCCTGTGGGCCACAAAGGTGCCTTCACAACTTTGTCTCTAAACTAGTACCTAAATTCCAGTCACAGAACATAATAAACCTGTTCTACCTTCTCTCATAATTAAGGAGAAAACAAAAGACTTCCAGTGAGACCCTACAGCAGCCTTTCAGTATTTGAAAGAAGCCTACAAGATAGATGGAGAAGGACCTGTTACAAAGTATGTAGCGACTAAATGAGAGCTAATGTCTGAAAACTGGGAAGTTAGACTGACATTAGACATTAGGAAGAAATTCTTCCCCATAAGGGTGGTGAAGCATTACAACAAGCTGCCCAGAGAAGCTGCAGAGATAGCAAACCTGGAAGTGTTTGAAGCCAGGTTAGATGGGGCCTTGAGTAATCTGGTCTAGCAGGAGGTGTCCCTGCAAGGGGATTGGAACTAGGCAATCTTTAAGGTCACTTCCAACCCAAGCTATTCTATGATTCTGTAATGGACAGTTACAAGCATAGAGTTTTTTTGGTGGGTGTAATTTGTATACTGACTACAAATACATCAGCTTTTGTTCCATATCTAAGACACCCAAAAACCCAAGCCATCCTGGCTTACATGTAAAACAGCCTTTACCACAACCGCACTGCATCAGTAAAAGCCATGTGCTGCCAGGCCACCGCAAACCGCTGCTGCAGGTGGGCCTCCAACTTTAAGATCTTCTGCCAAGAAGACACAGTTGTACTATTCAACACAAACAGCTTCTTTACAGAAAAGAATTGTCTGATGATACAGCTAGACAGACAAGTGAAGTCCCTAAAATCTTACTGATTGTTTGGAAATAGATTTAATCTCTAAGAGTAAGAAGGCTGTAGATTGTTTATTACAAACTAGAGGGGCTTATGGTTTCATTTTTCCCTTCTTCTGTTAATAAAGCAGATCCAACACAGACAAAATTCACTTTGCTTCCTGTTTTATCCTCAAAATTGAAAACAAGGAAGATCTCTCATCCACACAGGCATCACCAGGGTTTGGAGTAAGCTCTTCCAAGCTGTGATGAAATAAAAAGGATGCTCGAAGTAGCAGCTACTCTTCTGCCTCCAAAAGCAGAGTCTTGGTGTTTGTAAAACCACATTATATTTTCAAGCTCATTTTTCAGTCCTGAAGAGTGGCACTTCCCATCTCCATAAATTTAATTTATCTTCATACAGAGTGCCTGAAAGTCCTATCCAGTACTTTTAGAGAAAAGAACCTAAAAGGTATCAAATCCTTCTCCAGCCAAATAACAGAAGATAGATTTTGGGTTGCTTTTGTCTGATTTTAGAGTAAAATCAGCCAGTTCCATTATTTCATCCCAATGTAACCATTCAGCCCAACAAGCAGAATTAAAATCATCCACTCAAGTCTCAGAGTACTGGTAAATAGCCTCTTGGTTCTGTTATTCATTCTTTGGTCTTCAAATTTCTCATTAAATAGCAGTGCAGATCTTCTAGACTTTAAGAGGAATGAGGATGCAGTGAAAAATTAATTAACTGCTGGGTATGACCCCTTTTGAACATTCAAAACCATTACAGTTGTCTGGTTTTACCACATTGTAGGAAAATGTGATCCTAAACAAAAATAAACATTACTGTAGTGAGTTTTTTGTACAGGAAACTTTTTACAAGGACCATCCCAATCCAAATTTTAATGAAAAGAACACAAATACTCTTATTGACTTCCCTCCATTTTGGATTTGATCTTACGTGTTCTTTCATTTTCTGATTTATTGAGTGCTAATATTTTCTTCTTCTTCTCCGTGTACAAAAAGGAGTTTACAACCAGTCAAGAATCAGAGGCAAGTTTGACCTGTGTGCCTTAATAAATCACGTGCCAGGACCAGATGGAGAAGGGTCAGGAAGTGTAAAGCCGTTCTTGAATTACAGCAATGGTATACAATCTACTCAAAAATTTTTTGACCTCATGCTACAGGTGTTTGTTTTTAAAGCCTGCAACAGTGGCAATAATGAAATGAGGTCAGAGAGAACATGAGTGGTTGTAGGTCCCATTGAACAAGAATACACAGACTTCACTGGTTTCCATGGCAAGGATTATCCATTCTGCATTATTTTTTGTCAATGTCTAAACATAACCATAAATCTGATCCTTATTTTCTATATATTGTTCCTTCTGCGTTATGGAAAAATGCTGTGAGGACTAAATTCAACATTTTGTTACAAATTTCATTGGAATCATATCAAAAGTCATAACCAAACTTCACAGGGTATGGGATTGGTGTGATTGCTTGAACTTAACATTTCTATTGTGGGCTAAATTTACGCAATTTATTTGGTCTCCAGACCAGATGCCTATTCCTGCATTCATTTCCATCTGTCATATTATCTCTGTACTTGACCTTGGATATTGTTGTGGCTTTGGAATACAACATTTCTGTGGCTTTTTCTCAGGCCACAATTTGAATATGCGTTTTTGTGGTCTCCAGACCAATATGTGGCAGAACAGTCAAGACTCCACACTCCCATGAACAAGAAAAATCAGAAGCTCATGTAAAGGTTTCAATAAAGCCAACAGAAGCAACATGTGGCTATTTGCCAGTGACTTTGAAAGTGCTTCTCTTAGTCATTATTGGAGCGAAAGCAAATTAGCTGGCTTTCATTTGCCACGAAGCAGCTTCTAGCAACACAAAATGTAAAGCAAGTGTATGACAACAGCATCTACTCAAAGAGGATCCTTTCAGACATCACTAACCAAGCCTTCCACTGTCACTTGATTAGTCACAGGTGCAGTTGGTGTAGGGATATGGTTTAGTCAAGGACTTGTCAGTGTTAGGCTAATGATTGCTCTCAGTCTTAAAAGTCTTTTCCAATAATAAGTAATTCTGTGACTAATGCTCCTCCATTCTTGATATAACCTCTTATGATTCAGTTTGCCATACACAGCACCTTAGATTTTCCTCCTTAACAAAAATACTGTCTGGGTGGAGAATGGATGGAGAGCAGTCCTGGGGAGAAGAAATCAGGGTGGGGATGGTGGCTGACAACAAGCTAAATATGAGCAAAGTGCACTCATAGCCCAGAAGCCAACAGTCTCCTGGACTTCAGCCCCAGCAGAGCAGCCAGCAGGTCAAGGGAAGGTATTCTGCCTTTCTGCTCCACTCTGGTGAGACCCCACCTGCAGTGCTGTGCCCAACACTGGAGCCCCTGAAACAAGAAGGACACTGATGTCTTGGAGCAGCTCCAGAGGAAGCCACAGAAATGTTCAGGAGACTAGAACTCCTCTGTTGTGAGGACAGATTGAGAAAGCTGGGGTTGTTTAGCCGGAAGAGAAGGCTCTGGTAAGACCTTAGAGAAGCTTTTCGGTATTTGAAGCAGGCCTACAGGATAGCTGGAGAGAGACTTGCTACAAAGGCATACAGTGCCTGCATGCGAGTTTATGGCTTCAACCTGGAAAAAAATTCCATTTAGATTAGACATTAGGAAGAAATTCTTCCCCATGAGGTGGTGAGACATTGGGACAGGTTGCCTAGAGAAGTTGTGGAAGCCCTAAGCCTGAAAGTGCTCAAAGCTGGCTTGGAGGGGACCTTGAGCAACTTGGTCTAGTAGGAAGTGTCTCTGCCCATGGCAGAAGGATTGGAACCAGATGATTTTTAAGGTCCCTTTCAACCCAAACTATTTTATGATGATTTCCCTGTAACTTTAACTTGTGCATTTAACAAAGAGGTTTGCTTCACTTCTGGCCTAAGTACTACTTTTGTTTCATTGACATTTTTGAAGAGAGTAAATGAGAATTACTTTTAGGGAGAGAACAAAGAAAAATAATTCTCTTTGACATCTGTTCTTTTGATTTCCAGCTAATTACAAAAGCTGTATTGCTGAGTGCTCTTTGTTTGGCGCTGTTTGTCTTAAATATTTTCCAGGATTTCCCATAGTATCTTAGGCTAAAACATCACAGAATCTAAGTGGCTAAGAAGATACGTTTGCTCCTTGCAAGAAAATAGTTTGCTTTGCTTTTGATATATGTATATAGGCATGACAATTAAAAAATTACTAAATAAAATGAAGAAAAACATGTTCTATTGCCTTGACTAGGGCCTGTTTTCTGAAACCAGCAAAAGGGTGAGTTCATGGTTCCTATAGTAGAGCTGATTTTACATAACTAAATAGTTCAACAGTCAGCAAAACCTTCTTGCTGTCTTAGAATGGACCCTCACTGATATTAAAAGCTCTGTGTCACAGCATTCCAGCAGTGGAAGGGAACTAAAAATAAGTGAAAATTAGCTTCCTAATTAGATATATCCAAAAGGGAAGATTTAACAATGGGTTTGAAAAAAATTTTAAAGGCAATAAAATAATTAATTCTTCTTTTACTTCACCAAAGAAGAAATATATTAAGGATGCATTGACACATATTAGAAGAGAAAATAGCTCCACGTAGTGCCAGGAAATATTTAGCCTGATCTTGGAAGAACCTTCCTCACTGAAAGGGTTATCAAACAGTGAAATAAGCTTCCCCATGTGGAGGTGATTAAAAGATGAATAGATATGTGAAGATGAGGAGCATAGTTTAGCATCAGACTTGGTAGAGTTTGATAATGATTTGACTAGTTCTTAAATTTTTTTTCCAACTAAACCAATTCTATGATTCTATGACAATCAATCTGCAGTTCTCTGTACCTCCTGTGTTTACTGCAAAGATTGTGGTCATTCCAAATTTGCCAGTTTTGTGCCTAAAGAGGTGAGCTGAAAACTCAGGACACCAAACTTACCTTTTCTAAATGGATAAAAAATAGCACCAAGAACAATAAAACAAGCTTCACGTTTCTTGAGGATGTTGTTTGGACAGGACTTTCTATACTCTCTCAGTTTTGTGCCAGAGTTTGCCAAGAAGTTTGCAAGTACCAGCTGTAAATCAATGGCAATGTTAGAGACCTACCAGCCCCAGAACACGCGTGTGTGTCACTGCATGGTAAGGTGCACGTGTGTGTGACATCAAAGGAATCATTCATAGTGAAAACAGCTCATGCAACTTATTATGTCCTTGCTGCCAGGCAATTTTTTCAGCTCCTGGAGCACCCTTGCACCAGGATAAGCAAGATTCCTATTACTGCTGTATGCAGAATATTTACAATTAAAGTAGGTTGTTCTCACAATAGCTCTTTACAGCAAGAGATGCTTGTTACACTACAGAGACCCATGTATCTGCTGACTGACCAGACACTGAGTCTAGTGGTTGTACCTTATAGCTGAGATATAAGTGTGAAATAGATAAGTCACTTATATAGGTTTTTTTATGAACATAAAACATGAAGGCCTAAAACCCAAAACTTACTTTTATCATCTGTCCTTTACTGTTGAATTTATAAGAAAGAAAATACAAGGCAGCAAATTCAGTGGAGCCATGAAAGAGAGAGCCATCAGTTACACAGATTACATCACTAGCAGATTTCATCTTCCCCAAAGAATTTGTTCTATTAGGTTTGATGTGCCAGGGCCAGAAATTGGAAAACATATCAAGACAAATATTTTTAAGAGGAAAGTACACATTGTTGCTTTGAGACAGGATTGTTTAAAACACAGTTATGCAAATAAGAAACATATTGCCTGAAATACATGAATTGCAACACACAGTAACCAGCAGAAGTATACTCAGGCAAGCAGATCCTTACTTGGACCTTCTTAGCCTGGTTCCTTTGGTGTTGTGCAGCTATTCCCTTTCTACATGAATTAAAGGCATGGCCCAGGAATACTTACAGAAAAGTCTTACTATTATTAGACAGTACTGGAAACCCAGGTAAATCCTTTTGTTTAATTATGTTTTCTTCTTTCTCTTTCCAACAAAATTCTCTCAATTCCAACAGTACATTCACACAATACATTATCCCTCAAGGCAAATGACATCCATAAGACATTTTTTTCTGGAAAGCAGTAGAGTTTTGAAGAGCTGTAAGAAAGGTAAGGCTACCCTAATCCTGCCTTTCATTGGGATTTGGCTCTCATTTATTAGAGAACTGTAGAATCAATTAAGCTGGAAAAGACCTTCAACATATTCAGATCCAACCAGTAACCCAACACTAGCAAGTCCACCACTGAACATGTGTTTTGAACATCTCTAGGGATAGTAAGTCCACCACCACTTCCACGGGCAGCTCATTCCAGGGCTTGACAACTCTTTCATGGAAGAAATGGTTCCTGATGCACAAACTAAACCTCCCCTAGTGAAACTGAGGCCATTTCCTCTTGTCCTCTTGTTTTTTCTTGGCAAAGGAGAGCAACCACCACCTGGTTTCAATACCCATTCAGGGAGCTGTAGAGAGGAAGAAGGTCTCCCCTCAGCTTCCTTCTCTCCAGGCTAAGAGAAAAAAAAAAAATTTCCTCAGCCACTCCTCACAGGACTTGTTCTCTTGACCCTTTACCAGCTTTGTAGCCCTTCTTTACACCTGCTTCAACACTTCACCTCAGTGTCTTTCTTAAAGTGAGGGGCCTAAAACTGTACCTAGTATTCAAGGTCTGGCCTCAGCAGTGCTGAGTAGAGGAGAATTTTCCTAGTCCTGCTGGTCGCACTACTGCTCATACATGCTAGGTTGCTGTTTGCCTTCTTATCCACTTAAGCACATACTCTTATTTATTATCACAACAGTAAAAACCTCTCCCAGTAAACACCATTCCTCTAGGCTCTGTAAATTAAGGAAGACATGAAGCATTTTGACATGAATAGAATGAAACTGGGAGAAATTATTAGTCTTTATTCAGTTTTCAGCTTCCCTGGAATCTTGGCTGATGGGCTGAGCACAACACAAACAACTGTCTTGAACACAATTGTGAGTGTTCAAGCCTGGTTTGACTGGGTCAGCACTGAGAGCCCAAAACTACTGCTGCTAATAAAGTTTTTGTGGTCCCCCTTGCATGCTGCCCATCACTGTAGCAGCTACCATTTGCTGAAATGACAGTTCAAATAAGTGTGACCAACTCAGATTAGCTCTGCAGCAAAGACTTAAATCCACAGATATCAAAATCCCCTCAAAAAACAAACACAGCTTTTCTGTGTGAACACTGAGGTGCACATGCAATAAAGGCAGCTAACAATCTTATGTCACGAAGCTGCTATAAAGTAAAAGGCACAAAGCAAACTTCAAAATGCAGCTGTGGCATGCAGATCAGATAAAATTTATCCACCCATCAAGTAGCTGAGATGAGCAACAAATTTACACACCCAGCAATGAGAGCAGATAATGACAGTCTGTTCAAAGGAGACTTGAATCTGTTTGTGGAGGAAACTAGAAGCTGAAGCCACCAACTGAACTTCTAAGTTCACAGTGATGATGGATAGGTTGATCAGACTTTTTTTCAGGGTTAATAAGGGCAGGCCTCAATGGGTCAAGAAGCTATTCTCATCTTGTCTGCATACTCCTGGTATGTAAACTAACAACCTTACACAGTCAAAACAACACATTAAAAAACCAAAATGCATGATGAGGCTTATGGGTTCCTTCCTTGTCATGAGGTTAATGTGATAAGTTGTGGATTCTGCAGTGAAGTGTAAGGTAAAACACTGAAAGGTAAAGAGTTTCACTTTGAGCTAAGCACATTTGGGTGGTATAATGATGACAGACATGAAATAAAAGTTAAAATAAAAAGTAAAGAGACAACTGAGAAATATAAAAGCCCAAGGTCTTCACCTTTCTCCCTTCTTTTCTGAGTCATGAAAAATACAAGTCACAAAGAACTTGACACCAGACAAAAGAAACACATCCCCCAGTGTGCCAGGGAAACCAATTTATTTTACTGCAATCTTGCCTAACTGTAAATGGACAGAGTGTGAAAACAGAGCAGAGCTGAAGCAGAAGATTCTCAAGAGAAAGCAACAAGGCAAAATATACAGAAATCATTTGTCCAGGGGTGATCAAACACCTGAAAACCCAGACCTTGAGAAAGATGTAGATCCTTGCATACACCCTTGATTTCACCTCCTGTGATAAGGAGCAGCCTTCAGAGAGATGAAAACCTAGCAGAGAGGGCACCCTCTGAGAGTGAAAGGAAAAGAGGCAGGAAAGGAGAAGGGCTGAAATGTCTTCACTTTACAGCAGCAGTAGTAGGTAGTAGACACTAGCTAGATGCTCAAATAATTAAAAACTAAAGCCCAGGCTGATTTTCAGGCAGAGGCACGCTCTATATTGGTCTTCAGTTTAAGAATTTGCCCCTAAATTGAAGATTAAAGCCCAGTCAGTGTAAACAAAACTTTTGTAACCAAGACCAACTGCAAGTCTGTGCAACAAATTAACTGAACAAGTTACATGGCTCACATCAAGGATGTAACTGGAAGCATTTTCAGAGGTCTACCCTCAATGTTAGTGTACCCAGAGCCAGTGTTTATCTAATCTGTTCTTAAATGACTCCAAGGAAATGGTTTCTTAAGTTTTCAGCTGCTAACTGAACTATCTCTCACATTTTCTGACTGTATTCCAGTTGCTCAGCCAGCCACATTTCAAACACTTTCTAGCAGGAAGCTCTTCCTGAAGCCTTTGAAAGAAAGCTCCGTTACAAAAGTAACTAGATTCAGTAACCACACTTCCACAGTCAATTCCAGTTCTTTAAACCAAGGAAAGTGTTCCTGGAAATATGATTCTTGTTGTTACTTAATGTCGATGAGTTACTCATCCAAAACTAATTAGTTCTCAAATGGAAAACTTGCACATGTGAGTTAGGCAGTCTCTGGAAAAAGCACTGCTTAACATCAGCCCTCCTTTAAGGGGTAAAGGCATGAAATGCAGAGTCTATTTTTGGAGCCTGCAAAATCTGTCCAGGTAATATTGCACCTGTACCTCTGCACTCCGTTAATACAGGGAGAGCAGTGTCCCTACAGTTATTCCTAAAAATAAAAGGGAAAGCAGCAAGCGCAAACAATTACTTCCCTATTTCACAACAGCTGTTTATGGAATGCAAGTCCTTCCAGCTTATCTTTACTTGGCCTGAACACATCAGGGCTGATATATCCAAGTGATTTATGTCAGCAGGTAACGGCAGCCAAGTCCAACAGTCTTCTGCTTTGCCCTCAGTCACACCATGAACTCAGTCCTGGTTGAACGATAGTAGTAAGCTCAAGACACTTTGCAGCTAGGCTGATTACAGTGGAATAAAGGCATTAAACATGAGGGGAAAAAATTCTTTCCTGTAAGGGTGTTGCAGCACTGGACCAGGCTGCCCAGAGAGGTTATGGAGACTCCTTCTCTGGAAAGATTCCAAACCTCCCTGGACACTGTGGTCCTCATCCACCTGGTCTGGGTGACCCTACATTAGCAGGGGTATTGGACTAGATAATCTCCAGAGATCACTTCAAACTCCCCACCATTCAGTGATTTTATGATTGTGTGAAACTAGGCAACAGCTACAAGATATTTAGCAGAATATCCTCCTGTAATAAACATGCATCTTCAGCCCTCAAGAGCTAAGCACATAGAAACCAACTTTCCTGATGTCAGAAAAAACTAATTCCCCCATATGGCATATTGATTCAGTTTGGGAAACAAAGGAATAGATTATGACTATGAAGCAATTTCAGATGAAGAATTTGTTGATCTGGGTGTTAAACACTTCTGCTTTTTCATATATGGAATTCCTTTTTATCAAGCTGATAAAATGAAGAAGGAAAGAGAGTGACCCCGGAAAGGGTTGACCATTCTTAACATAAATGTTTCAACAGGTGATTTAAAATATTCTCAGGATCATTACCATTTCACTTCATTAGCCACAGAAGGTGCCTCACCTCACTGGTGCAGAGCAAATGAAGCCTCATCCTGATTATCTGAAGAAGGAGAAAAGAAATTTAAAAACATAAAAATTGAAAAGTAAACAAAAAACTCACACTGAATAATAACTAAATTTTTTGGCCTGCCCAGGAACTGTGTCTCAATCATCCAGAAGATGCTCATGTTATTTCCTGTGCAGTCCCAGCAATGCACAGAGGTTTTATCTCAGAGCAGTTTCTGCCAGACCACATGTAAAAACCATCATGGGAAATGCAAAGAGATGTTTTCTAAATTGCAAAACTTGCTACAGGCAAAGTCACCAATTTGCAGACTAGCCCCATTCAGAGACATCTAAAGCCTAGAGAATGATGTGATTTAAGAAGTTCTGAGTCACCAAACTATTGTTGTAACTATTCTTTCTGGCCCCAAATTATCCTTTTGTGGGTTTTCCATTTTTCAGCAGGTTTGAAAGGTTTTGTTTTCATGGCAACTTTATGNTTTTTTTTTTTTTTTTTTAATCAGCTTTGACTAGAGTTTAAAAAATAAGAAAAAGAAGAAAGAGCACATTTAAGAGTGATCTGGACAAATCTGGCTAGCTTTAAACATGGCTGAATTATGTTACATCACTGAGAACTGTTCAAAACACAGTTTCTGCAAAACTACCACAAGATTTTCCCAAAGCCACAGTTCTGCCTCTTTAAACACTGATTCCAACATGAAACACTGAAACTATTTGGAGTGGGATTGAAGTCAAATCTCAAGCCCCCTAGATTAGCGTTTCTCCAACAATAACATGTATGGTAGGAAGGTTGGATCTGAAACATGCCAACAAAGGAAACGTCCAAGTGGAGAAAGCTGGTGGTGAACAGATGTTACAGGAACAAACCCTTCTGGGGATTGCACTAGATAATCTTTTGAGGTCCCATCCAACCCCTAACATTCTATGATTCTGTATCAGAGACTAACAGGATACAGGCTGAGGAAATGATCTACACATCCAACTGGCATAAACATGGAGGAATTTGGAGACTTTCGGAAAACACTGAGTGTCCAAACCTGAGTGCAAAGCTAATTGAAGAAATTTAATTCAAGAAGTATGAACAAACAAAGCAGAGACTCTCCTATTTTTAATTTGTGCAAATGCAGAAAAAAGGCCGTGAAATTAATCTGTTCTGCGCTGGGTGGTACCCAAGTCCCTTGAGCTTCAAGCACTTTATGACCAGTCTTTCTGTAAATTATAGACATTCAGCTGACAGTTGGCTGACAGGTGTCCTGTTTACTGACTCATAAAGAATTTTCAAATGTAAATTTAAAATAATTAAAAAAAAAAAAAAGAAAATAAGGGATGGGTGTCTTAAATAAAAACCAGCAACAATTATTTTCTAGGAATGGTGACCAATATTCATACTGAATATAAAGGTTCACATTTGCTTTGCAGGCATTTTGGGAAAATAAAAGTAAATCTCATGTTCTGGTTTGAACTAAAACAGAACTAACACAGTTCAGTGATTTTTACTCCTCAGCTCATTCTTTTCTCAGTGATGGAACTTTCTGCAGTTCATGGCACGTTCTCACAGACAGGAGCTGCTTCTCACTCTGGTGTTTAGAGTTATTATCAAGGGTTGGGGTGCAGAAAGGCTCTTATTTAGACTTTCTCCTGTGAAAAGCAGCGAAATCTTGTTTGCCACCCTGCAGTGCAACAAATAAGAAGTGGCACCTGTGGGGAGAGGCAGACAGGATAACAGATTCCATTCCATGGACATTATATTCATGATAAAGCTGAGTAGTCACCAGCAGTAACCCTCTTCTTCATTGGTCATCCCAGCCTTAATCCTTGACATGACAAAAACGTTATCTGTTTTCATTTTCTTTCCTCAAAGGCCACAGTTTAGAGTACTCAGTAAATAATTAAATTCAATAGAAGGAAAACAAATTTCTTACAAGTGCATGTAAGAACCACTGGATAGGTCCTTAGCTGGTGTCAATTGATAAGGCTTCATGAAGAGAAGGCATTTGCAGTGAGCCACTCACCTGTACCGGCGCAGGGAGTTATCCCTGCCCATGTGCAGGACTCTACACTTGCCCTTGTTGAACTTCATGACATTCACATGTGCCCAACTTCCCAGCCTGGCCATGTCTTGCTGAATAGCAGGTCCAGCCTGATGGTCTGTCAGCCACTTCTCACCGTTTTGTATCATCAGCAAACTTTCCAAGAGTACTTTCCAAATAGATCATTGGTGAATATGCTGAACAGGACTAAACCCAGTACTGACCCCTGAGGAAAACCACCAGCCACAGGCTTCCACTAGACTCTGCACAACACACTGTGCTCTGTCCTCAATCCACTACACTGTCCACTCATCTAACCCATGCTTCCTAAGCTTACCTATGAGGATGTTATGGGATGTTAATTAAGCCCATTCACTTATATATCTCTCTGCAGATACACCCCTACCTCTCAACAAACTGCTGTGCTCAGTGCCTAAAGCTAGTTGCCATGAGCAGCATCCCTGTTCTAGGCTTGAACGATTTGCATCCACTTCAGATAAGCTGAGCATCCAAGCTGACGCCAAGATAAGGCTAAAGAGAGGGGGGGGGCGGAAAAAAAAAGATGGTTTATATCACAGAATTGTTTTGCTAGAAAGAGACCATTAGGAGCATCAACTCCAACAATTAACACAGGGCTATCGGATTACCACTAAAGGATGTCGTTCAGTACCACGTCTACTGTCCTCTACAGCCTAACTTGTAGCAATGAAACCAAAGCTTTGTACACACAGAAGGATGCAGGATCAAAGCAGACAGATGAAAGTTAGAAAAACACACCAAAATTACTTGAGAGGGCAACTGGGGGCAAAACAGATTCTGATTTGCTCACAATTGCAAGAGTGGAGCCAAACTTAACAACTCAGCAGGGCAGTTTTCTTTAAATTACCACAAAACAAGAATTGCCATATTCTAGAGTGCCCCTGTGAAGGCCAGAATCCCTGCTAGGCTAAGAGTACTCATTGCTGAGGGCAGATCTCTCCTGAGGCCAGCAAGATTAGCATTAATAAGCAATCACAGGAGAACTCCAGAGAGGCCCTGACAGAAACACTTTACTACAAGAAATTCATTCCCTGAAAACACAGCAGTATGGATGAATTAGCTAATACCATGAAATCACAGAATCCGGGCATGGTGGGAGGTGGGAGGGACCTCTGGAGATTGTTCAATCCAACATCCCTGCTAAAGCAGGGTCACCCAGAGCAGATCACCCAGGATCACATCCAGGCAGGTTTGGAATTCCTTCAGGAGAAGACTCCACAGCCTCTCCGGGCAACCTGTTCCAGGACTTCAACACCCTCATAGGAAAGAAGGTTTTTACTCAGAAGCAGATGGAACCTGCTGTGTTCCAAGTTGTGCCCATTGCCTCTTGTCCTGTCACTGGGCACTGCTGGAAAGGGTCTGGCCCCATCCTCTTACTCCCCACAATTCAGATGTCTATAAGCATTGAGAAGATCCCCTCTCAGTCTTGTCTTCTCCAGGCTAAACAGTCCCAAGCCTCTCAGACTTTCTCATGGAGATGGAGGGAAAAAAAGACAAAAAATGTTTCACCAAAACTTCTAACTATATATGTTAAATAAAACCAGATGGCACTGCATGAGCAGATCATTTATATCATTATCTAATGATTCTTTGTATCAAAAACTTTAACAGATTTCTTCAATAAGAATGCCCTGCTGGAAATTGATACATCTTTACATAAAGATACTCCTTTAAGAGGAGAAAAAAAAAAAAACACACCCAAATTGTTAGCATTATGTCAGACATTTATTTTGTCCTCTTTTCTCTTCCCAAAAAACAACAGTGTGGAATTCTTTGGTTTGTCAAGGTCACTGTGGACCACAATACTTACAACATCTACTGAAGCAAGCACCATGCTTAGTCCAATAGAAACCCAGATTCCCTTTCAGTGGTTCTGTGACCCCATCATTACAGTACATAAAAATCACAGACACATATCAGTCTGCAAAATCTCAGAACCACAGAATGGTTTGGATTGAAAGAGACCTTTAAAACTCAAGCTTCCTGCAATAAGATAGATCAGATACCAAACCCTCTCTACCTCTCATAATCATCCGGAGTAGCCACAACATGTATTAAATACAGGTTTTAATGTGTTACCTTATTGAGACACTTCAAAGCAAAGGACAAAGCAATCAGTACAATCTTTGCAGTTTTGTTAGCACAACTGTCAAATCAATGTTAATCCTCTTTAGGACACAAGAGCTAGAAATTATATCATCAGCATGCAACTGGCATTACTAGCTAAGGAGAGCATTGCTAGAACAGAAATCAAGGACAGATACCCCAGTCCAGCATTCTGGGTCTGAGCACAGGTTTCTAAATAAGACAGAAAAAATACAGTTTTCTCTTGGATTCTTGAGCATACATTCAGTGTCTTCCTATAAGTATGAGGACACCTAGCTACGTAACCTCTGTTGTCAGAATCTTTTATCTTTGTGTTAATTTCATGACCCCTTCAGCCCGCTTCCTGCTCATGAGATGAAAGGAGAGCTATGGAGGGGAGGGGTCACTGCCAAGGGTCGTTGATATTTAATGCAGTTTCATGTGCTGGGTCACATAGCATTCCCAGGCTGAAAAGGAGGCTCTGCTTCTGGGACCTTAAAAAACAAGTTGAAGTAGTGTGCAGTCAGGCTACAAGCAGCTATCAATCATTTCTTGCTGTGCCTTCCATTTTTTTCAGGGTAACTAGGAAAGTTGGAAGATTTCCTCTGAGTTTCTGCAAGGAAAAATGTATTTGGAGGGTTCACATTCATTTTATCTTAAGCAAGCCCACGGGATTCACTTTCTCCCAGCAGTATGAGCTCTGTTAATTCACTATGCTTACTTACATAGTAGAGGATTTACTGTTACACATCCCCACACCAAAAAGGAAGAAAATCAGCTTGTTTCCGCTACTTAAGTTTGTTCTGTTTTGCTGCACTTCCTGAGGTCCCAGCTCCAGGGCGTGTGCACGCTCTGCTCCGGAAAGCGTGGCAGCATGTGTTTACTTTTAAACATGTGCTTGCCGAGTCCCTCTGCCCTCATGCACACCACTGATGGAAGACTTCAGCACGAACTGGTGTGCTCCTCTGAATCCAAGCCAGAGGGGTGCTTGAAGAATTCTGTACAGCCATTTTAGATGTTCCTCTGATGGGAAGAAGCTTTTCTTTCAAAATACCAGGGTCTGTCTGTGCATGCAATGTCTATGCATGCCTCAGATGAAGTGTCAAAAGCTTGCAGCATCTGACATGCAAATTAGGGAGAAAAGAAGGTAGAAACATGTACAGCATCAGGCTGCTTTAATTCAGGCACACTTCGCTTTTCTGGCATGCAAAAGCAGTCACTACCATCAGCCCTTCCACGCATGAATAGCTCTGGCAGAATACTACTCTTCATGTATACAGCTGCCTACAGGCTGCAGGAAAACTTAGTCACATACAGTATGTATTTTGGAGTCCCCACAGAAGCAGAAAGTTTCATTTGTAGATATCTGAGCTGTAAGTAATCAAAATGTACCTACAAGGCACAATTCAGTTCTATAGAATAACTCACATACCAGCTAACAGCAGAATTTAAATAGCCAAAATAGCTTACTCAAGGTTTACACCAGTGAAGGCAGTCCCAAGTATCAACCATTTTAGCAGACCCTGCTTATCTGTCATATTTCTGATATTCAGAGAGTGACAGACCCTTAATACTCTCATAACCACATAAGCACACATGTGCACATACACATGCATATAAAACTAGAGAACAAACTAATATTAATCAGAGGGTTCAATTAGTAGTAGACCTTCTGTCAAGGGTTAGGGCTAAGCTGGCCACCAGAAAAATGACAGACACTCCCTATGAATCCTTCTTCCTTCCCAAAGGGGAAGAGAGAGGAAATAAGGGAGAGAGGCCGATAGATTGGGAAAGAAACTAAACCAGCTTTAATGGAACCCATAACTATAATATGAAATAGATACAAATAGATACAAGCCATGGTAGAACTCAAGCCCCTGATGTCTATGACTTCACTGTCAACACTGATGCTGTGTGCAGGCACCAGTAGAGTTCCAGACCAGACTTGGCAGCAGATGGAAAATGGATTCAGGAAGCAGATTCTGGACCTGGGTTCTGAATCCTGGGTCAAAGGTAGAACCAACAGAGACCTCCTCAGACACCAGCCATTGAAGAAGGGGCTTGACCTTGTTGATCCCTCAGCTTTATACTGAATATGACATTCATGAAGTGGAATCCCCTGTTTAGGGTCAGCTGTCCTCCCCCACAGATGTCACCTCTTATTTACTGGACCTCAATGTGCTACACCAAACTTATCAGTGACCTTGTTCTGCACAGGATCAAGTCTATGCAAGAGTCTTTCTGCAACCCTTAGTTGGGTTGAGTTGGTTAGTAACTCTAAACATCAGTGCTCTCACTGCTGGAAGCAGCTACTGTCTGTGAGGACGTGCTGTGAACTTCAGGAAGTGCCATCACGGAGGAGAGACTGAGTTGCAAAGTTAAGTTCCTGAATGTAATTATTTCTGTTCTAGTTCAAGCCAGAAGACCTCGTCACAGACCCGTCCAGGAGAGTTACAGTAGGTAGCCGACTGTAAACTGCAACATGCCTGTATTTCAGTGAAGCCTTTAACAGAGTACCTACCTCAGAAGGCTCACATAACCCCTGGCCTGGACTAAGCCTGTGATATGGTACATCCAGTCCTCAGCATCTCAGCACTGCAAATTCATACTTCACAGTTCATGGCTCACTGTGAATGGGGTTGTTTTGGCTCTCCTATTCCTGTTTCACACCCCACATGCAGAAAGGCAGAAGTGGCTATAAAGTAGACTGACAAGGTTGCAAATCACAGGCTTCTGTGAGCTCTGTAAACGCTGTACAGATACTACTTTCACACAGCATTATAGCAACATGTTAACTGCTTCAGCAGTTTTGCAGCACAATGTGTGTCATTTAACTCTGTCCTGTATGCCCTCACCCCCTTCTCCAGTGCAGGAAGCCAATGCATGATGCTATGGAAAGACCAAAAATTAGTGCCCTGTTAAGTCTCCTTCTGCTGAGAAAAATGCATCTTTTGCTCCTCAATCTCTCCACACAATGAAGTGTCAGAGGCCTTGTTCGTCAGAGTCAGCGTTCAATGCCCAAAACTTCAGAGAGAGCTTATGGCACACCTTCAAACCTAATACCTTTCTAGCTTGAGCTAATTCACCAGTTCAGATGTCAGGAAGGGTAGATGAAGTTACAGAACTGAAATTACAGAAACACTGCTGTGGCTGAAGCCATGCTTCTGGTCCTGTAGCATCCAAGTGTCCTCTCTCATTTGTTGGTAATAAGATCTCCTGGGCAGGGACAAACGGGCTTTGACAGACAGAAGAAGAAAGGCTAATAATGTCACCAACATGCCCCGTGGCTAGCATTTACAAAGAGACATTTTTGCTGCCGCATGGAGATAGGGTAGGAAAAAGCCTGGTCTTGTTGGCATCCACATACATGCACGCACACACTGTGCAAAATTGTTTGAAGAGCTTGTGGTCTTGTTGCTAAATGAGTTGTGAATGTTTCCAAAAAGCCTAAACACTAGACAATGGCAGCACATTGCTAAAGAATGTTTAAGGGATTTAGGCTGATCTGATAATTGCTTGGTAAGACAAAAGCTGGAACGGCTTACAGAAATGGAGGACGTGGGTTTGAATGAAGCTTCAAAAACATTGATCTTTGTAATCTTAAACATTAAAGCATACACAGTAGAGAGTCAAAAAAGCACCGACTGCAAGACAAAAATAGAAAGGATCTCCTGTTATAATAAAATCACAACCTTTCCAAAGAGCAAGTCTCCCCACTAGCTCCTAGCTGTAACAAGACACCCAACCAAAAGTGAATTTCGTTTCAGATTCTCCAAAGTCAGGAGCACAATGTGAACACAGATGACTTGAACTGTCATCCTTTCACCCCAAACTTTCTAGACAAAGCAGCCAAGACATGTATAACATAGACGAAACACTGACGTGCACAAGAACTGCAACTCTGGTCTTGTTTCAATAGTCAAAACCATTTAAATTAGAGTTGGATGAGTTCAGCAAAAAATACATCTGTGAACATTTTCTGGTCTGTTTAAGCGCTTATGCTCATACCCTTCTACATCAATGCTCTGTATATCTCCCACCCCCGCCTTTAGACAAAAGGAGTGGTCTCCGGTTCAGATGGTCCCCAACCAACAGATCCTTGGAGGCTGGGCAAACATAACTGAGAAAGCACCAACTTAACCTTATTATCTTCAGAGCTATCAGTGACAGAACATTATGATCTGAGCCAACAGGTCTGCTCCTACAAACTTTAATGTTGGAAAACAGGATGCAAATTTTAATTTCATCAACCTGTCTGCTTGCACACACACCAAGGGGAAAAACAATAGTTCCACTAGGGGAAGCATTCATATATTCCTGAACATTTACTTCGCTCCACATTTTTGTGTACATACAAAGGAAAAACCTTTGTATGTACCTACCTACCCCTTGAAAATTACTGCCCTCTGAGCAGCAACAGGAACTGTAATGCAGATCTATATAATGCATCTAAATTGGTCTATAACAAGACCATAAACTGAGAGATTGTAGAGAAGGCAAACAAATGAAGGTCTCAGAAGACTACCACAAAGCAGTCCATGTCATATCACAACACAATATGCATTGCTTTTGTATATTAAGCACAGCAATATGTTCCATGGCAGACCTATTACATCCTTTAATACTTCTTTTATTAAGCAGGTGATTAAAGAGTGATAAGTAAATCAATGGTAATGCCATGTATTCAGTGTATTCTGAATGAAGCTTGTACCACTGTTTACCAAATATTTAGTGCGGACACAAAGCTGTTTCTGTTAGATTTCTGATTAGCAGTAGTTACTGTTCCCTATGACCAAAACACACTTTTCAGTGACAAACTGACAAGGAAAAAAAATTTAAACCAAAACCAAAATAAAATTTAAAAAACCATAAAAACAAAACCAACATGTAAGACATGGAAAAGGCAAGAACTCCAAAGTTACTGAGTCCACAACCTGATTTTCCACTAGATGCATTTTAATTACATTTTGCAGATGTTTTTTTAAAATCCTTTGCCATAGCATGTGAAATTAATTTTTGAGGGGAGGGAATGCAAGAGGATCTTTTCTCTATTTACATTGTGAAGAGCCTCTGCTGGTCCAGGCATGGTAAAATGCATTCTGCTGTTTAAGGGAGGCACTTTCCACAGGCAGCATGCACCAGTTTCCGGGTCTAAACGGCTCAGAAGCAACAGCGTTCCCCTGGATGCATAAACAAACTGTTCCTCTGTCTTAAATCCAGTCTTGACACAAGATGGGTTCCCATTCTTATCCCACCAAAGTGGAAGTAACAGCTAGAAGAGGCCACTTTCCAGAGCCATTTTTTAGCTTGGAAGACTTCTCCAATATTTAGAAAAGCAACATTCCAGCAACAGATTACATGACCAAACCCAAAACAAAACACTTGTCTTTTGCATTGTCTTTTTTAAGCAATGCTTTGATTTACTGTGAGGGAGGCAGATGAGAGCTGGCTCTTCACCTGAGATGTAGGCAGCAGAGACAGTCTGGTGCATTTTGCAGTATATTCTGGTTGAGGAAGTTCAAAGAATACTTTCTTCTTCGAAGTCAAATTTCACCACCACCGGACGGGTCATGTTCCACTTCTTATTTCGATTCCTGTCCTGGATGAACTCCTGGTAAGGATCTCTCTTTGAAACAGCTTTCTTTGAGCGTACATAACCAAAAAAGACAGTCAATGCCAGGAAAGAGTAAAACAACATGACAAAGAGGATGAAGAAATAGGCATTGTCATATGGTTTGTATCGTGGCTCTTTTTGTTCTGTAGCGTTTTTCCTTGAGTCCAGGTTCCTTTCCAGAAGTTGCAGAACACATTGCGAGATGAGAGAAGCTAAAGCTGTTTGGTTCATATCGAGGAGTTAAAAAGCATGGCAGAAAACACAGAGGCAAGCAAGCGTCCAAGAGGCCCAGAACGATGCTTCGCTGAGGTGGGAATCTATCCACTGACTGTAACAGGAGAGGGATCTGGCCTGTAATGGTCTCCTCTTTTGGTAAGGAATGCTGTTAAACACTTACTGAGTCTCAGTCCTTTGATAATGAGGCATTTGGCAGATAAGCCTGCCTTGCCTGTGGAGTCAGGTCTATTAATAATAACAATAATGGAGTAATAACAAATCCCCAGGACGTACATCTGCCAGGCAGTTATAAACGGAGGGGGTAGGGGTGTGTGTGAGGGGAGCAAGGGGTGTGCCCTCACTCTCTTTCCCTCCCTCTATATTTGGGGAACAAATCTACCAAGGTCACCAAATGAAAGGCAGCAGTGCAATGGGGTAGCAGTGAGGGAGACAGGAGAAGGAAACAAAAAAGGAAGAATAATAAAATTAATCAAATGCAGAAAGGTGCTTACATGTCTCTCTAAGCTCGTGAGAACAAACAACCTTAAACGCTTTCTAAAAAGCTGATTTCTAAGTGTCTTTCTCAGGTGCTTTCTCTCAGCATCACAGCCAGTCAGATGTGCAAGAGCATGGCCCAAAATCTGTTACCTTTTCACACAGACCCTAGAGAAAGGCCATCAAAATATATATTGCCTGTGAAGCCAACCAGTGTTGAGGGGAAAAGAAGGTTGTGGAATATTGATCTGACATTTCACTCAGTTTCTATAAATACACATTTATGCTTACCAGTATCTAAGAGGGGTCAAGAGGACAGAGCCAGACCCTTTTCAGTGATACTCAGCAAGAGGACAAGAGGCAATGGGCACAGACTAAAACCCAGGAGATTCCATCTGAACATGAAGAAAAATCTTTCCTGTGAGGGTGATGGAGCACTGGACCAAGCTGCCCAGAGTGGTTGTGGAGTCTCCTTCTCTAGGGAGATTCCAAACCCACCTGGACAATGTGATCCTGAGCAATCTGCTCTGGGTGACCCTGCTTTAGCAGAGGAGTTGAACTGGATGATCTGCAGAGCTCCCATTCAACTGCATCATACTGCAATTCTGTGACACCACTATATAAAAAATTAAACACCAAAACTTAAATTTCAAGTCAAATATGACAGCCTCATAGCTCAAGCAGGAAGCTGAATGCTTTAATGTGTCTGTGCAAGCATCAGGGCTGGTCATCTGTAGCTGTGTGCTGCCATAAATATCTAACACAATGAAAACATATCAGAGAGTCGTACTCAAACTGACAAAACTGCCTATAAAGTCGTTCTGCAAAATGAAACCCTTGACTGCCTCTGACAAGTGGCCTGTACTGAATATTTTCAGACAAGGAGCAAGAGGGTTAAGTCTTCTCCAGTGCGGTTTGTCACAGGTCATGTCTACTTGCATGATAATGGCAGAGCAGAGCTCTTTGGATTCCTGCTTCCTATTGTGTTTTACAGGCTAGGTCACTCTAAAGTAAATTGTTGTTTTAGAAAGTAGTGAAACCTTATCTCACTGGAGAACTAAGGGGAAAAAAAGGGGGAAAAAAGGAAAAAAAAAAAAGCCTTACTGCCACAAACGACAATGCCAGCTGTTTCTTTCTGTGATCTGAATTGTGGGGAGTAAGCACCATGACTTTGAAGTGGAGAGCACATCACCCCGACTAGCAGTTTGCCAACTCTGCACTGTTTCTTTAGGCCTGACCCCCTGAACTGATTGTATGATGACTAATTCACATGCTAAGATTGCAGTATATCGGTATCACCAAACAGCCTGCGTTTGTCATTAAGGGTTTCTTGTAAAGAGAAAGATGAAAGTGAAGTCTGTAATTTTATACGAGCAGCAGACTATGGTATAAGTACATTTAGAATATGCAACTTCTAGGAGAAATGTTCAGTTCTGCACTTTAATTATTTGTTTTAAAATCAGTCTTTTAAAGAAAAAAAAAAAAAAAAANAAAAAAAAAAAGATGAAAAATCCCAATAAAGACCAATGCCAAATCCTGTTCTTGGTTAGGGCCAAGTTATGAGAGAGATCTTATTCACCTATTCTTGTGGGTAAAGGAGACCACATTTAGAGGACCTAATCCCATTCTGAGGAGAGAAGAAAAGGTCTATCATCAGTTTAACTACAAATGAAATACATTCCTTAAGCTAACACAAAATCTTCAGGGGAACCATACCCAGCTGACACTGATGGAACAGGGAAAAGTTTCATATGGAGTTTGCAACTTTTCTAGGACACTATAAACTCTTGCTGGTTGTTTTTTAAGCAAAAGAGCTTGCTTCAGCAAAAGGAGCATGCGGTTCTACAGAAATTAAACTGGATACATCTTAAGCCCTGTAAATTTCTTGCCTGCTTGAGAAACACATGACCTCTGCCATCCAAGTTTCCGGGGCTTTTTGGTATTGTTAAACTAAGTACAAAAAAAGAGGGGAGGGAAACGTAGGACACCACAACTGTGTAGCAAAACAACAAAAATCACACCAGCAAATCCATAGAGATAATTCTGGATATGCCACATAGGAGTCGTGCCTGCACTTCACTATGCCTCTTAATACACAGCTGCAGTAGCCTGCCTCTCAAGGTGCACAATCATTATTCCTTCAAGTGTTTTAACTCATTTTATGCTATACATTCAACTGACAGCCTCACACGTATACATGGTTTATTTTTAAAGCACAAAAAGACTTGTATTTTCTTCACCTACCTTTCAGTTTCTTGCTGATGGCTCACAAAGCTCATCTGTGTTGCTCTGCTCTGCCCTTCCTGTGAAATGCTCTTGCCCAAACACACCTGCCTCAGGAGTTAGATGATACCACCCAACCCAAATTAGAGAAAGATGCTAATGCATCCTTCTGCTCCTCTAACATAATCTGGTTTTATTGTAACTTAGGGTGTTTCTGTGCACTGTTTCTGTATCTCCTTCAACAGATCAATGTTATGTTAGGCTGTACAAACAAACACAAACAGCTTTAAAGTTGCTTTTCCTATCCTTGGGGTTTTTGTTGTTGCTTCTTTTTCACCCTCCCTCAAACAGCTAAAAGTGCATAATGGTGCTTTGAACAAGATCCTAAAGAGTTATTTCCATAAAGTGGTCCAATTCTTTTTAGAGATAGAAGTACATGAAATTCTTCAAATGCAGGGGGGACAATGAGTGAAGATTAAAAAGAAAGTAAAAGATTAAAAGGAAAAGACCATAAGAAAAACTCAAAGTGGGGAGGGGGAGAGATCAAAAAGAGGATTAACTATGTTACTTGTTGTTTTTCAGAAATTAAAGAAGTATGGAGGATAAGGAATTTGTTTCCTTTTGGCCCTAGAAAAATGCCAATTATGGTAGCTAAATTGCCAGGATCACATATCAGTATGCTTTGGAAATGTGAGAAATGGATGGGAAATATAAACACAAGGCAATAGCTTACAGTTATGTTATGAATTAAGCCACAAAAATATCAAGATTTAGTCACTGAATAAGCTGCCAAAGTTAATCTTTCCTGATGAACTTGAGCAGAATCAGAATAGAAGCAACAGAACTGTAGTTTCACAGATCAGAATTGCCTTATTCACTCATTTGTGCTATCTCTGGGTCCTCACACACTTAACATTTCCGCTAGAAAACCAAGAAAAGTGCCTGGATGTACATGGGCATAAGGCTGGGGTCCTTACCTACTGCATATATTCAGTTTAAGAATTTTTTTAAGCTTTAGGGGTAAATAAAAATAACTATTCCAAATGCTTTTTCAGTAAGAGAACTTGTGGTATTTTGTTTTCCTTTAGATTTTTTGGACAAAATAGAATAATAATCTTTAGGAGGCTGGGGGACTGGAGAGGCAGATTCTTCCAAGTCTCTTAAATATATGGCAGTTATGTAGCCCTTTATGGATAAGCATGACAAAAGGAGGCAGTCAGGAATTTCTGCCACAAGCCTGATGAGTGTCTAAACCCCAGATATGATTTACCAAGATCTTCAGGGTAACATTACCCAAAGCAACTATTTCTACTGAGGCTCACCAGCTGTTTTCACCATGCTTGGCTCTCACTGAGGCAAAGCAGGCAAGCCCTGTACCCTGCTACCAGAGCTGGGGACATCCGCACTGCCTTGAGGAATGTTCCCAACACCTGCAAGACTGACAAATCTCACACCTGAGACCTCATCACAGCATCAGCACTGGCACGCACAGTTTGAATCAAGACTGGGTCTGACAAAATGCTCTGAAAACAGAGCCAGCCTAAAGTGAAGACCCACATAAGTAGTCTGGTTTGGATCCCAAAAGCAGTTATCAAGCAAATCCTCAGAAGACACTTACCAGCCACCCTGATCCTGAGCACATCACATGGCAGTCAGATGTAGATCACCTAGGATTGCCACAGCTCCACTGTGTCCCACAGTAGCACCTGCAAAGGAAGTAGGATTTAATTTTATTCATGCACCAGGGCCTGAGTCCAGAAATGGTTTATGCTATTTCCAGCTTCTCCCAAAGGACAGATCAATCTCTGTCCAAAGACATCCACCTCTGCCACAGACAGGAACATGGCTGCTCTGCTTGGCTGCTCCCCTCGGCTACATCTCTCCCTGTCCCCACATGCTCCGAGCAAATGTGCTTTTGGCAGCACCAAGAGGCCACAGCACCACCTTCATTTTGGCAGCACCAAGAGGCCACAGCACCACCTTCCTTTTGGTAGCACAGAGGGGCCACAGCACCACCTTCATTTTGGCAGCACCGAGGGGCCACAGCACCATCTTCCCTTCCCACTCCCCATGGACCTTTCCTGGGACAGCAACGCTCATGTGGAAAACGGTGTTTAGGCTTCACCTTTGGGACAAACCACTGCTCAAGTTTCTAAAAGGATTCCCAACGTTTCCTGCTGCTCCTCCTACCCACGCAGAGGAGAAGCTGTGCTACGGCGCCAGGCAGCTGAGCGCCCTGGCAGCAGTGAGAGAAGATGGCTGAGCCCACAGCTCTCACACAGCGCAGAGCCCAGCCTCACCACCTCCCAGCCGAGTGCTCCCTACCCCTCCCTGCTCACAGGCCTGATCTCCTGTTGAGCGGTGGCAGTTAGCCCTGTCAAGAACCGTCTGCCTCCACGGCTGATGGGTGCCAAGTCTCAGCTGCTCCGCACAGGATGGGCGCTCCTCAGCACCCCTCACTGCGCTTACCACAGGCCAAACGTGGCTGCACTGCAGCACACCTAGAAACCTCTCTGAGCTATTAAAGAAGGACTGAACTTCATTTTACCATTCAACGCATATTCACCATCCTCTTTGCAAATCAGCCAATGCTGATTGTTCAAAAACTCACCTCAGCTGTCAGTGAGAGGGGAACCTGTGAGGAGTCATTTTGTGGGAGTGCCTGTAAGAGCTGCTCTGCTCTGCTCTGCTCTGCCCTGCCCTGCCCTGCTCTGCT
>VWZI01010416.1:17725-29248 GCA_013396835.1 Psilopogon haemacephalus
CCCTCTGCCTTACCTCAAATCAAGGCTATTCTTTGGGCTTTGGCCTCCAGGAAACTAAGCTAGACTAACACCACTCCTTAGGTAAAGGAGAAGCTGTAAAGTGAGTATCTGGCATCAGGTTCAGACCACCCCCAAGAGTCAGGAGGACCTGGCATCAGGTTCAGACCACCCCCAAGAGTCAGGAGGACCTGGCATCACGTTCAGACCACCCCCAGGATTCAGGAGGACCTGGGATCAGGTTCAGACCATCCACAGGAGTCAGGAGGAACTGAGGTCAGGTTCAGACCACCCCCAGGAGTCAGGATGACCTGGAATCAGGTTCAGACCATCCACAGGAGTCAGGAGGAACTGAGGTCAGGTTCAGACCACCCCCAGGAGTCAGAAGGACCTGGAATCAGGTTCAGACCACTCCCTAGGAGGGGTTAACCCTTTACAGGAGAGAATCATGCAGCAACAACCAAGCAGCACCACAAGCATGTCCCTGAATAGCACAGTTAATTCATTCCATTACTGAGCTTTCAGTTCTGAAAATTGGTTGCAACCCCAAATTTCCTACAGTGCTTCTCCCTTGCAACGTCTTACAGCCAAGGGGTATTTTGGTGGGGTTCTCACCTGCAATACTTTAATGGTGACCCAGAGAATTCACTGCCATTGGATGTCGGCTCTGAGCGGTTCTCAAAGTCGGACACCAGGAATACTGACAAACTGGCATTAACATAGCCAACCATACACCTAGAGGGGAAAAAGAAAATTCCTGCAGTCAGGACACAGCAAGGCATTTCTATTACCTCTTGCACCCAGGAGAATGCTCTCTGAGCCTCATGAAATCCAGGGCATAAGTCTGATGCTTATTAATATTTGAAAGGGATGCTGAGGCAACACAGGAGAAATGCTAGGGCAGGTCAGAAGGGCAATAAAAGGGAAGCAATGGCAGATTTCTGTGGAAGAAGAAAATGGTGAAGCCTGGGACTGGTCATGTTTGAAAAGAAATGTCACCTAAAATGTGACACAATAGAGGTGGAGGAAATAATGAGTAGCACCAGGAAGATAATCAGAACGTTCCCGGTGTGGGGACTAGCACAAAGGGACATAAAATCAGATGGAAAGGCAGAACACCTAAAACAACCTTTCACAAAATGTCCAGTTAGAGGAATTCAGCACCGAAAGACTCCAAGATGGATGAGCACTTGGAGGATCAGGCAGAATTGGGAGAACCCCAAGGAGGAGAATATTTGTCAGATGACCAAGTGCTGTGGGAGTCATCAGAAGGCTCAAGTTTTGTCTTAAAGGCTGAGGAGAGAGGTGGCAAAGCTCTTGTGCTGGTCCATCTGCACTGCCCAAGCAAGGGTAAGTCATAGAATCATAGAATCAGTCAGGGTTGGAAGGGATCACAAGGAGCATCTAGTTCCAAACCCCCTGCCATGCCCAGGGACACCCTACTCTAGATCAGGCTGCCCACAGCCTCATCCAGCCTGGCTGCAAACACCTCCAGGGATGTGGCCCCAACCTGGGCAACCCATTCCAAGGCCTCACCACTCTCATGCTCAACAACTTCCTCCTCGCATCCAGTCTGAATCTCCTCACCTCCAGCTTTGCTCCATTCCCCCTAGTCCTGTCACTACCTGAGAGCCTTAAAAGTCCCTTCCCAGCTTTTCTGTAGGTCCCCTTCAGATACTGGAAGGCCACAAGAAGGTCACCTGGGAGCCTCCTCTTCTCCAAACTGAAGAACCCCAACTCTTCCAGTCTGTCCTCATAGCAGAGGTGCTGCAGCCCTCTGAGCAACCTCATGGTCCTTCTCTGGACATGCTCCAGCATCTCCACATCCCTCTTGTAATAGGGGCTCCAGTCCAGGCAAGCTGCTCAGCACGGTGCAAAGAATAATGCTCAGGAAGGTTCATGTTTGCTTGGTTAGAACCGTAGAATAGTTTAGGTTGGAAGTGACCTCAAAGCTCACCCAGTTCCAATCCCCTGTCATAGGCAGGGACACCTCCCACTAGAACAGGTCACTCAGGGACTCATCCAAGCTGGTCTTGAACACATCCCAGCCACAACCTCTCTAGGCAACCTGTGCCAGTGTCTCACCACCCTCACTGTGAAGAACTTCCTCCTAACATCCCGTCTAACTCTCCTCTCTGCCAGTTTAAACCCATTACTCCTCATCCTGTCATTACAAGACCTTGTGAATAGTCCCTCCCCAGCTTTTCTGTAGTCCCCTTTCAGATACTGGAAGTTTACTCTAAGGTCTTCTTGAAGCCTTCTCTTCTCCAGGCTGCAGAACCTCAAAATCTCTCAGTTGGTTGGTTGTTTTTTAAACTGTGGATTCTGAGGTCTCAGAGAAATCACATTTAAGCTCCACCTGGCTTTGTCTCAAAATCTCCACACTGAGTGAGTTTGAAACTTAATTTAATTATGAATACTTCTCTGGTATCGCTGAGTGTCAGATGGTTCTAATATGCACAGATGTTTCTTTCTTTCTTTTCTTTTTTGAAAGAGAAAAGTACCTCTCTCTCATCTAACTTACACAGCAGCAGATGTTCCTGACTTCTGAATTTTTAGAAAATGCAGGGTTCCTGTGGATTTTTTTTGTTTAATAGCTCCCTGCTTTTGTGACGCTACTTATTAATGGCTCCACCACCTCCCTGGGCAGCCTGTTCCAATACCTGATGAACCTTTTGGTAAAGAAATTGTTCCTAATAGAATCATAGAATGGTTTAGGTTGGAAGGGACCTCATAGATCATCCAGTTCCCATCCCCCACCATAGGCAGGGACACCTCCCACTAGATCAGGTTGCTCAAGGCCTCATCCAACCCGATCTTGAACACCTCCAGGGAGGGAGCAGCCACAACCTCCTTGGGCAATCTGTGCCAGGGTCTCAACACCTCACTGCAAGCAACTTCCTCCTAACATCCAGTTTCAATCTCCCCTCTGCCAGTTTAAACCCACTCCCCCTCATCCTGTCATTACAAGACCTTGTGAATAGTCCCTCCCCAGCCTTCCTGTAGGTCCCCTTCAATACTGGAAGGCTACTATAAGTTCTCCTTCTCAGAGCACTGGAAGAGGCTCCCCAGAGAGGTTGTGGAGTCTACTCCTCTGGAGTCTTTCAAGATCTGTCTGGATGTGTTCCTCTGTGATCTGTGCTAGATTGTCTGGTCCTGCTCTGGCAGGGGGGGTGGAGTCGATGATCTCCTTGGGTCCCTTCCAACCCATAACATCCTGTGATCCTCTCCTCCTCCTCAAAGCCTTCTCTTCTCCAGACTGCAGGCTGCAGACCCCCAACTCTCATATCCTGCTCTCATAGCAGAGCTGCTGCAGCCCTCTGAGCATCTTCATGGCCTCCTCTGGACTGGCACCAACAGTTCCATGTCCTTCTTGTGCTGAGGGCTCCAGAACTGCACACAGTACTCCAGGTGTGGTCAGACGAGAGCAGAACCCAAATAAATAGACCGTCTGCCTTGGCACTGACTAAAATGCCAAACTCCTTGCAGGTCAACTTAGCAGCACTGCTAATCAGGAGCTGCTGTACCAGCTGCCAGTCTTATGACAGTCTGGTTAAACAGCATTGACAAGCCAGAGACTGCAGAAAGGCAGCAACAGCAGAGCTCACCTTCTGCAGCAGGGAGCAAAAATCAATCTGCCACATGCCTAGCAGCAGAACAGCAGCTCCCTATCGCTGCCTGCTCTTTAGCTTGGCTTTCTCTGAGTGCTGCTAGGAGACAGGGACATCCTGTCCAGCCTAATCTAGGGTAGGGTGTCCCTGGCCACGGCAGGGGCATTGGAACTAGATGATCCTTGTGGTCCCTTCCAACCCTGACTGATTCTATGATTCTATGAGATCATTTGCAAACTCTGCTCAGCTGGATTCAGTGATCCTCCCCGAGTTCAACTGCCTGGGTTGAGCAAGTTGTCAGGCAGCAGCTTACTGGTAGTGTGCAAACAGTAATATATAACCTTGGTGGTTAGTAACACTGAAAGAAAATCCACTTAGGCAGCAGGGATTCAGCTCATACACGTCTCCTGGAAGACTTGATCTGAGGACTCCACTTTTAGAAGTAAAACCAAATTACTCTCCTCTGTAAGTATGCCTTGATTTAATAGTTGGGAATTGCTAGACACTAGTTTCTTGGTTTTGTTTTGGGGTTTTTTTTTGGAGCAATACAGGCTGACTTCTACATCAGGGAAAAAAAAGCCAAACCCACCCTAGTAAGTTTAAAATGCTCATTAAATGATGGAGGAGGAGGGAGGATGAACAGCCCCAACTCTTCCAGTCTGTCCTCATAGCAGAGGTGCTGCAGCCCTCTGATCATCCTCGTGGCCCTTCTCTGGACACACTCCAGCATCTCCACATCCCTCTTGTCCCAGGGGCTCCAGAACTGGATGCAGTACTCCAGGTGAGGTCTCATCAGGGCAGAGTAGAGGGGGGAGAATCACCTCCCTCGCCCTGCTGGCCATACTTCTCTTGCTGCAGCCCAGGCTCTGGTTGGCTTTCTGGGCTGCAAGTGCACACTGCTGCCTCATGTTGAGCTTCCTGTCCACCAGCACCCCCAAGTCCCTCTCCTCAGGGCTGCTCTCCAGCCAGTCACTGCCCAGCCTGCATTTGTGTTCAGGATTGCCTCGACCCAGCTGCAGCACCTTGCACTTGGCCTTGTTGAACCTCCTGATGTTGGCTTGTGCCCACCTCTGCAGCCTGTCCAGCTCCCTCTGGATGCCATCCCTGCCCTCCAGCCTGGCTGCTGCACCACACAGCTTGGTGTTGTCAGCAAACTTGCTGAGGCTGCACTCAGTGCCTCGTCCATGTCACCCACAAAGATGTTGCACGAGAGTGGCCCCAGGACTGATCCCTGAGGGACTCCACTTGTCAGTGACCTCCACTTGGACATGGACCCATTGACAGTAAACCTTTACTAGGCGCAAACAGTAAATCTTGCTTAGTGGAATGGAAGCATGCATAGAAGTGATTTTCATGCACATCCCTCCCCCCCCAAAAAAACCCAACTTACTTCTGTCCAGCTTCTCCTTGGCCAGCACAAGGTCCATATTTGTAAGCATAAACAAGGCGAGGGATGAAATCTGATGTCACAGCTATAACGAACGCGTTTGTGATAACAGAGAGAATCCCAATGCCTTCCAGGATCCCATACCAGATTCCTGTTCAACAAGGAGAGCATGTCAAGGATAAACAGAACCAAAGTACCTGAGATGCTGCATGCTCTGAGGCTGCTGTTCCCACCAACCAAGGCCTCTTTTTGCAGCTTCTATCTGAGAGTCAATGGAATATAATTTTTGTTACTGAACAGCAGGACCTCAGGGGACCACATTTCTGTTGCCACTCAGTGAGAATAATTTCAAGAAGGCCACAGAAATGCTCATGGAGGCCTTGTCTCCACCATCACATAACTGTGTACCTTATAGCAGCCTTCCAGTGCCTGAATGGGGTCTACAAGAGAGCTGGGGAGGGACTTTTTACATGGACTTGTAGTGATAGGATGAAAAGGAATGGACTGAAGCTTGAGGGTCTGGAGTCCTCAATATAGGAATGATATGGAGTGGGGCAGGAGAAGGGTCACAGAAATGATCAGGGGGTTGGAGCACCTTTGCTACGAGGACAAGCTCAGACAGCTGAGGTTAGAATCATAGAACCAGTCAGGGTTGGAAGGGACCACAAGAATCATCTAGTTCCAAACCCCCTGCCAGGCAGGTTGCTCAGCCTGGAGAAGAGGAGGCTCCAGAGAGTCCTAATAGCAACCTTCCAGTATCTGAAGTGACCCTAAATGAAAGATGGTGGGGGGTTGGAACCAGATGAACTCTGAGGACCCTTTCAACCTAAACCATTCTATGATTCTATGATTCAGCATTGGGCAGATGTTTTTGTTACAGAGTCCTTCCTAAAGCTGTTCTGCTTTTGCACGCTGCAAGGACAGAAGAGATTGATAGCCAGAATATGTCCAGAAAGGCCTTGCAGTAGTGTGTGGCTGGGTGAAGTCCAAATAATAGAATCACAGAATCATAGAACGGAAGACCTTGTGAATAGAACCATAGAATCATAGAATCATAGAATGGTTTAGGTTGGAAGAGACCTCAAAGATCATCCAGTTCCAAACCCCCTGTGCCATAGGCAGGGACACCTCCCACTAGAAGAGGTTACTAATGGCCTCATCCAGCCTGGCCTTGAACACATCCAGGGAGGGAGCAGCCACAGCCTCCCTGGGCAACCTGTTCCAGTGTCTTGCCACCCTCACTGTGAAGAACTTCCTCCTAACATCCCGTTTAAATCTCCCCTCTGCCAATTTGAACCCATTCCTCCTCGTCCTGTCATTACAAGACCTTGTGAACAGTCCCTCCCCAGCCCTACTGTAGGCTCCCTTCAGATACTGGAAGGTTACTATAAGGTCTCTTTGAAGCCTTCTCCAGGCTGAAAGGTCCCAACTTCCTCAGCCTCTCCTCATAGCAGAGGTGCTGCAGCCCTCTGATCATTTTCATGGCCCTCCTCTGGACTCTTTCCAACAGTTCCATGTCCTTCTTGTGCTGGGGGCTCCAGAACTGCACACAGCACTCCAGGTATCACCTGAACTCTGTGTATAGCAATGCAGGTGTGCCTTGCCGAGGGCAAGTCTCTTGGACCAAGAGTCACCCTGTGTGGCTGAGGAATGACCTAATGGGTATAGCCTCTGAGTCACAGGGGAGCTTGGTTTCGGCCAAGTAAATGTAAAGCAGACAGGTCCCTTCCAGGATGGTGACTGCTTTAACTTGACTTTGATGTTTCATCTGCTCTGTCTGGCCGTTAGATTCAAACCTGAGCAGTGACGGGTTCACGCTCGTATGCCTAACAGAAGGGAAAACCTGCAGAGAACACTGAGCACTTCATTAAAATATCCTGGTTGTTCAGTCACCCAGAAAATCATTAAAAGGCATTTTCCAACACAGACTACTAATTGCATAAGTAGATTGGCACTGGATATCTGAACAACTAAATTGTGTTTGGTTAATAAGGAATGCGACTGAAAATACCTTAACCTGCTCTTAGTTGAAGTGGTCAAGGATTTGCCTTAAAAACAACACACACACACACGTGACAGAACACAGATATAAAGAGCTCACCTATATCTTTGGCTCTTGAAGCTAAAGGTCTTCTCCACTGGGTAACAAATTTGTAGGCATCAAGCCGAATTTCGATGATATTGTTAAGTAAGGCCAGAAGTGGTGCCAGTGGAAAAGCTGCCACGAAAATGGTTGTGAATCCAAACTGGAGAACTAGGGAAAAAACAAAACAAAACATGAAAAGGTTACAGGAGGTTCTTCTCCCTCTCTGCCCTGCCCTGGTGAGGTCCCAGCTAGAATCCTGTGTTCAATTTTGGGCTCTCCAGTTCAAGAGAGGCAGGGAACTGCTGGAAAGAATCCAACAGAGAGCCATGAGGATGACTGAGGGACTTGAGCATCTCCCTTACAAAGAGAGACTGAGAGCCCTGGGGCTGTTTAGTCTGGGGAAGAGAAGACTGAGAGGGGATCTGATCAATGTCTATCAATATCTGAGGGGTGGGGGTCAAGTGGCTGGGACCAATACCTTTTTGGTAGTGTGCAGTCATAAGAGAAGGAGCAACAGCTACATACTGGAAGGTTTCAGCTCTACGTGAGGAGAAACTTCTTTACAGTGAGGGTGAAAGAGCAGTGGAACAGGCTGCCCAGAGAGGTTGTGGAGTCTCCTTCTCTGGAGACTTTCAAAACCTACTTGGATGCATTTCTGTGTGGACTACTCTTGAGGATCAGGGAGGTTGGAGTTGATGATCTCTGGAGGTCCCTTCCAACCTCTAATGTTCTGTGGGCCTATGATTAAGATCTAATCACAGAATCAAAGAATGCTTTAGGTTGGAAGAGACATAAAAGATCATCCAGTTCCAACCCTCCACCATAGGCAGGGACACCTCCCACTGGATCAGGTCACTCAAGACCTCATCCAGCCTGGCCTCTAACACATCCAGGGAGGGAGCAGACACAGCCTCTCTAGGCAACCCATTCCAGTGTCTTGCCACCCTCACTGTGAAGAACTTCCTCCTAACATCCAGTTTAAATCTCCCCGCTGCCAGCTTGAACTCATTCCGCCTCATCCTGTCATTACAAGACCTTGTGAACAGTCCCTTCTCAGCCCTCCTGCAGGCCCCCTTCAGATACTGGAAGGCTACTATAAGGTCTCCTGGAAGCCTTCTCTTCTCCAGGCTGAAAAGCCCCAATTCTTTCAGCCTGTCCTCATAGCAGAGGTGCTGCAGCCCTCTGATCATCTTCGTGGCCCTCCTCTGGACTGTCTCCAGCAGTTCCATGTCCTTCTTGTGGCTCCAGAACTGCACACAGTACTGCAGGTGGGGTCTGATAAGAGCAGAGTAAAGGGAGAGAATCACCTCCCTTGCCCTGCTGGCAAGATACACCAAGTCCAAGATACAAATAAGACATGCACACAAACATCATGCCTAGATACACAAACATTGCTTATTATGCTACCTAGTGCTGTTTCCACAGCAATTCCTTGCCAGCAAGAATGACAAGAGCAAATGCACATCTGTTCCTGGGATGCCAGCTACACCTACATTTTGAAATTTGGAGCAAAGACTGGAGGTGGATGAGCTGTGTGGTTTTTAGAAAGGGGCCTTTTTACTGCAGCATCAACAAGGATCTCTCAATGACTGAAACTTTGGGATGAGATTCAACAAGGCTAAGTGTAGGGTTCTACACTTTGGTCACAACAACTCCAGGCAGTGCTACAAGCTGGGGATAGAATGGCTGAAGAGCAGCCAGGCAGAGAGGGACCTGAGGGTGCTGGTAGATAGTAGCTGAACATGAGCAAGCAGAGTGCCCAGGTGGATCAGGATCAAATGCCTAGATCAGGAAGTGAGGCCAGCAGGACAAGGGAGGTTATTCTGCCCCTCTACTCAGCACTGGTCGAGCCACATTTTGAGTACTGTGTCCAATTCTGGTCCCATCAATTCAAGAGAGATGTTGAGGTACTGGAACGTGNAGCTGGGGATAGAATGGCTGAAGAGCAGCCAGGCAGAGAGGGACCTGAGGGTGCTGGTAGATAGTAGCTGAACATGAGCAAGCAGAGTGCCCAGGTGGATCAGGATCAAATGCCTAGATCAGGAAGTGAGGCCAGCAGGACAAGGGAGGTTATTCTGCCCCTCTACTCAGCACTGGTCGAGCCACATTTTGAGTACTGTGTCCAATTCTGGTCCCATCAATTCAAGAGAGATGTTGAGGTACTGGAACGTGTCCATAGAAGGGTAACAAAGCTGGTGAGGGGCCTGGAGCACAGCCCTGTGAGGAGAGGCTGAGAGAGCTTGGGGTGTTTACCCTGGAGAAGAGGAGGCTCAGGGCTGACCTCATTGCTCTCTACAACTACCTGAAGAGAGGTCGTGGCCAGGAGGGGTTGGTCTCTTCTCCCAGGCAACCAGCAACGGAATGAGGGGACACAGTCTCAAGTTGTGCCAGGGGAGGTATAGGCTGGATGTTAGGAGGAAGTTCTTGCCAGAGAGAGTGATTGGCATTGGAATGGGCTGCCCAGGGAGGTGGTGGAGTCCCATCCCTGAAGGTGTTCAAGAAAAGCCTGGATGGAGCACTTAATACCATTGGCTAAGGCTGGGTGCTAGGTTGGACTGGATGATCTTGGAAGTCTCTTCCAACCTGGCTGATTCTATTCTCTTCTATTCTATTAAGGCTGAAAAATTTTCCTTTTTATAATACAGACGGGGAGCAGCTTTTCTTTTGCTAACTTTCTAGAGGTGTGTTTCCAGACTGCTGAATTTGCCATGAATTTAAAAGAATTGTGTGAGGAGGAGAAGAAAAAAAAAAAAAAGGCCATGACATATGCAGTCAAACCCCTTGCTCTTTAACATTTCTTGGAGCAGTAACTTTCCCTTTTCTCTGGGCAGAGCAATGTCTTTTGGCAGCAATCTACTTTGCAAATGGGACCAGCTCTGGTTAGCTGCATGGCTTTGGCCGGCTCTGGTTAGCTGCTTGGCTTTGGCCGGCTCTGGTTAGCTGCTTGGCTTTGGCCAGCTCTGGTGAGCTGCTTGGCTTTGGCCAGCTCTGGTTATCTGCATGGCTTTGGCTGGCTCTGGTTAGCTGCATGGCTTTAACTGGCTCTGGTTAGCTGCATGGCTTTGGCCGGCTCTGGTTAGCTGCATGGCTTCGGCCAGCTCTGGTTAGCTGCTTGGCTTTGGCCAGCTCTGGTTAGCTGCTTGGCTTTGGCCAGCTCTGGTTAGCTGCATGGCTTTGGCCAGCTCTGGTTAGCTGCATGGCTTTGGCCGGCTCTGGTTAGCTGCATGGCTTTGGCCGGCTCTGGTTAGCTGCATGGCTTTGGCTGGCTCTGGTTAGCTGCTTGGCTTTGGCCGGCTCTGGTTAGCTGCATGGCTTTGGCCGGCTCTGGTTAGCTGCATGGCTTTGGCTGGCTCTGGTTATCTGTATGGCTTTGGCTAGCTCTGGTTAGGGGCATGGCTTTGGCCGGCTCTGGTGAGCTGCTTGGCTTTGGCCAGCTCTGGTGAGCTGCTTGGCTTTGGCCAGCTCTGGTTAGCTGCTTGGCTTTGGCCAGCTCTGGTTAGCTGCATGGCTTTGGCCAGCTCTGGTTAGCTGCTTGGCTTTGGCCAGCTCTGGTTAGCTGCATGGCTTTAACTGGCTCTGGTTAGCTGCATGGCTTTGGCTGGCTCTGACAAACTCTCATTCCATCTCACATTTGACCTGTCAGACCAAAACCCATTCTACAGCCTCTGTAGCTCCATATATCAATAATTTAAAGAGTACAGCAGCCCACATCAACAAAAACCCAACAGCATTCAAACCCAGTGAGAGAGAGAGAACTAAGGTGAGTGACATACTCATCTCCAGGTATTCATCAAAGAGTCCATAAGCATTCATAGGTTGCAGGTTGTAGTCCTTTTCCCACTGTGGGAAGCTTGCTTTGCTCTGTGTGCCATACTCTTGTCGGAGCTTCCTCCTAGTCCACCAGTTTTGAATTAGCCTACATTTCCCAAGTGAATGAAAGAAACAAGAGAAACAATATTAGTGGCTACTCACCATAGAGTTGGAAGGGGTTGTGTGGTGTGCACAAAGTGCAGTGCAAAGTTAATTTCCCTGTGCACAGGAAAAGAGAGCGTTAGTAGTGCACGTGACTGATGGCACGACAGAGGAGGAGCTGATGATAGAATCATAGAATCAGTCATGGTTGGAAGAGACCACAAGGATCATCTAGTTCCAACCCTCTGCCATGCCCAGGGACACTCTACCCTAAATCAGGCTGACCACAGCCTCTGCCAGCCTGGCTGCAAACACCTCCAGGGATGAGGTCTCAACCACCTCCCTAGGCAACTCAATCCAGGCTCTCACCACTCTCAGGCTCAACAACTTCCTCCTCACATCCAATCTGAATCTCCCCACCTCCACCTTTGCTCCATTCCCCCTATTCCTGTCACTACCTGAGAGCCTAAAAACTCCCTCTCCAGCTTTTCTGTAGGCCTCCTTCAGATCCTGGAAGGCCACAAGAAGGT
>VWZI01010418.1:0-15794 GCA_013396835.1 Psilopogon haemacephalus
GAGGTCCCTTCCAACCTAAACCATTCTATGATTCTATGAAATCCAGGTCTCAGCTTTGCTTTGGGAGGAGGAGGATTATTTGTTTGCAGGAGACACCGAGGGGTGGCCACTCACCCCCAACTGACCCCCAGCCAACCAAACTCTCAAACATGCTGCCAGGTGTTCTGCTTCCACTGCTCTCTGAGGGCCTGCAGGAGCGAGGAGGAGGAGGGCAGAGCTGGTTCAGCACTGCCTGACAGGCACACGGTCAGTTGCCAGCATCCATCAGGCTTCTCTCAGCCGCAGAAGGCAGCAGGAGGCATTTTTGAGGGTGTGCCAGGAGCAGTCAGAGCTCTGCTTTGTGTCACGGAGTGAACAACAGCACTGGTCCTGACAGGGCTTGCACAGAATCTTCAAGCTCTGCTGATGCTCACAGGATGTCAGGGGTTGGAAGGGACCCAAGGAGATCATCCAGTCCAACCCCTGCCAGAGCAGGACTATCCAAGCTAGCTCAGGGCACACAGCAACACATCTCACTCAAATTCTCCAATTAGTTCAAACCAGCACAACCACTGAAGAGAAATCCACTGCTTTGCTGAGCAGTAATTCTTTGCCTTCTCTCCATCCAGATGCCTTTTGCCATCTTCCCAGATCTTTGATACCAACTCAGTGAGGTGGTTCCTTATTTCTAGGATCAATAATCCCTGATAGTGGCAACTGGAGGCTACTCAATGCCACAGGCTCACAGGATATCAGGGGTTGGAAGGGACCCAAAGAGCTCCTCCAGTCCAACCCCTGCTAGAGCAGGAGCATCCAAGCCAGCTCAGGGCACACAGAAACACATCCAGACAGCCTTAGCCTGTGGCACCTTTGCCTGCCGCAGTCCTGCCCCGGGGCAAAGCTATGCCCAGCAGCAGGCGGAGGGGGGGACAGGGGTGGGGACGCTGCCCGCAGCCACTCACCCATCATCGTTGCCTCCTTCAGGAACTTGTAGCTGGTTTCAAAGGTCATCTGCTGCAGGGGGGAGGAGTTGGACTGGATGCCGATGCGGTTGAGGGCTTTGTAGAAGCCTTCGAAGCACATGTAGTCTGCCACCAGCGAGAGGTGCCGAGGGTCCACCGCGATGCCTGCCACACACCACAGCCACCCTCACACCTCGGCTTTGGGGGGCAGAAACCAGCCCCCAGCTGAACTCCCTGAATCCAATCAACACGGGCCACAGGCTCACAGGGTGTCAGGGGATGGAAGGGACCCGAGGAGATCATCGAGATCAACCTCCCCTGCCAGAGCAGGAGCATCCAAGCTAGCTCAGGGCACACAGCAACACATCCAGACAGAGATAGAATCATAGAATCAGTCAGGGTTGGAAGAGNTGGACACACTCTGCCTAATGCCCCCCAGGCTCCCCTTGGCCCTCTTGTCCCCCAGGGCACATTGCTGTGCCATGGATCTTCTCCCCCAGCACTCTCAGCTCCCTCTCCTTGGGGCTGCTCTCCAGCAGTCCCCTCCCAGCCTGTCCTGCTGCAGTTTATTCTTCCTGCCCAGCTGCAGGACTCTGCACTTGTCCTTGCTGAGCCTCCTTTGGTTCCTCTGTGCCCAGCTCTGTCTGTGCAGCTCTCTCTGGATGGCCTCACAGCCTGCAGCTGCCTCAGCCAAGCCTCCCAGCTTGGTGCCAGCAGCAAACCTGCTGAGCAGACTCTGTCTGTCTGTGCCCTCATCAATGGCATTGATGAAGATGTTGAACAGGACTGGGCCCAGCACTGCTCCCTGGGGGACTGCACTGCTCACAGCTCTCCAGCTGGCCCTGGCACCACTCTCTGAACTCTCTCTTGTACCCAGTTCCTAATCCACCTCACTGCCTGAGCTTGCTCACCAGGATGTCATGGGAGGAAGTGCCTAAAGCTGAAGAGTTTCTTTTGCTCCTCTGAGATGCACAGCAAAGGACAAAGGCTGCTCCCTGCAGCATGCAGCTGCCTGTGCCAGAGCAGGAACCAGGGCAGGGCTGAGCAAGCCTGGCAAAGCAGCCAGAGGAGCAAGGCCATGAAAGACCATTCCCTTTTTGTACCCTGGGGGAGCCCAGAGGGGAAGCACAGGAGAACAGGAGGTCACTGACAGCTCCCAGACACACGACAAACCCCACAAGTGGTCTCTCCTCTCTAGGAATTATTCTCACAAAGATTTACCCCAAGTCAGGGCAGCACAGTCCCAGGCTCACAGGATGTCAGGGGCTGGAAGGGACCCAAAGAGCTCTTCCAGTCCAACCCCCCCCGCCCCTCCCCGCCAGATCAGGAGCAGACAAGCTAGCTCTGGGCACACAGCAACACATCCAGACAGGCCTGGAAAGAAGACTCCACAACCTCTCTGGGGAGCCTGTGCCAGTCTGCCATCAGGTGCTCAGGCACTCTACCCCCCTGCCTCTCTCCCTCTCTTCTCTTGCACTCTCAGCCTCGAGTGTGCATTTCTTGCTGGGAGCTCAGCAGCACTCCAGGACCCCTCTGCAGAGTGTGGGCTCCCTGCCAGCCTCTGCTCTGCCATGGGCCAGAACCAGCTCCTGCAGATGGAGGTGTCCTGCCTTGACAGCAGGAGTGAAGCCAGAAGTGGGCAGATGTTAGAGCATGACTGCTCACCAACATCCCTGAAGCTGTGCCAGAGAACAGGGCAAGATGCCTGAGCCAAGATAAATCAATCCCTGGGGCTGGGGTCACCTTTCCCATGCAAGGCCACAACGACACAAAACACATCAATATGATGACTCAAGTGGAGCCCTTTATTAGCAACAGGATAGTTCTTTTATAGTGTTTCTTACCAGACTAAAGCCACCTGCCTAAATTCTGAGTGGTAACAGGAGCTCTGCTGTCCATGCTAATCAGAAGTGTACTGATTGGTTGGCATAATTAAGCACAGTCTCACTGTGGTGGTTTAAGCAGTTCCCTGCCCCCATCACCTTTTGATATAAACCCAGGCTAGAACTCAGCACACTGGGAGTTGATAAATGAAGCTTTATATTTAGAGCAGTGCACAATGTCCAAGCAGATATTGACAAGGTCTAAAAGATATTTACAGATATATACAGTGAAAAGGTAATACAGAAACACCACAGCCCTGCCAGAGACCAAAATCCCCAAGAGGGGTAACCAACCACCCCCTACCACCTTTCCCCCCCTTCCCCAATCTTATCTCACCACCTGTTGATGCTGAAGATAAGCTGTGGTAGATCAGCCAGGGGAAGTTAGTAGCAGGAAAGAAATGAGTAGTATTACTGAGAATTAGTTACCAAGGCAGAGAGACAAAGGAACCATGCAAGAGAAGCAGCCACAGCCCAGGGAGGTCTGAAACCATCTGCCCTATCTATATTTTGGTTATAACTTTTAAAACAACCTTTTTTTTCCCTTTCTCAGTAAAGCTCTGGGTGCAGTGACCTCCTGGGTTTCCCTCTCTCACCCAACAGTCTGATTTCTCACTCAAATCCTCCAATTAGCTCAAACCAGCACAGGGTGCCAGGGCTGGCGGTACAGAAGGTGCAAGCTGCACAGGGACACATATCCCAGGATCCTGTAATGGAGGGGTGTGATTAATGAATAATGTGAGATTATCTTTCCAAAGTTAAGATTGGTCATCGATTTTTGCTATCCAAACTCTCCTCACCCCTGGTCACTAACTGACCTGGCTCGATCGTAGGGCTCATGGAGCACATTGCATTAAAGATCACAGAATCACAGGATGCTTTAGGTTGGAAGGGAGCTCAAAGCTCAGCCAGTGCCCCCCCCCGGTGCCACAGGCACACCCACTCATTGATATTCATGACAACCTGTTATTCTCTAACCAGATGTTTCATGATCTCTTTACCCTCCTGGGAGGCAGCTGCCACGTTATGGGAGCCAGAGGCCCATGTTAGATTGTCTTCCCCAATGGTGTGAGCCAAGAAGATGCTCCTCATTAACTCATGATCCCACACCTGGAAACAGAGGGGAGCAGTTTGCCAGCTGTGGTGCTGAGGCAGTTCAAGCCCCAGTGCCATTCCTGCCCTGCCCACCGCTGCCATGCGGCTCCAGATGTGGCATTTCAGGTGGGGAAGCAGAGATCCTGTGGGTTTGACACTGTCAGAGGTGTACAGAGGATTCTTTCTGCAGCAGCCTGTAAACCTGACAGCCAAGCTGTAGGAGTGCCTGAAGCCATCTCCGGGGCTCCTCCAGGCTTTGGGTGCTCAGCCTGTAGTGCTGTGCTGCCTTTCCTCTGGCTGGGATTTGCATCCTCTCTTCCTGCTGCGTTTGCTGACATTTTGTTTCTGCTGGGGGAGAGCTGACAGCTGCAGGACCCTGGCTCTGCAGGAGCGTGGAGGGCACTGGGCAGGGGCTGCTGTTCTCTGGGAGCATGCTGGTGAGAGAGCTTCCTGCCCTGCAGATGGGAGGGGATGGCACCCAGGCTCCTCATGCACCACAAAGGCTGCCCTGAGCTGCTGCCACAGCCTGAGAGAGGGTCTGAGACCTTCCCTGGCTTCTCTCCTCCCCAGCAGTGCTGAATCAGCCCTGCCCCCAGCCTCTCTGGTCCCCTGTCACGTCTCCCTTTTGCCCCTTATCCCTTCCACCCCAACAGCAATTCCCAGCCCTCTGGCAATGCCTGCAGTGCTCTCTTCCCTGGCAATCTGAGCCCAGCCAGGACATTTCCTCCTCTAGGAAGTAGCCCAAGATTCACCCAAGCCTTTGTTATTTTCAGGTGAAGCTTTAAGTGGTGGGGATCTGAGTGCTGTTGTGCTGGTTTGAACTAATTGGAAGACTTGAATGGGGAATTAGACTATAGGCTGAGAAAGGAAAACAGATGATGCTACTTCATTCATAGCTTTACTGAGGAAGAAAAGAAAATGTTTAAGAGTTGTAACCTAAATATAGCTAAGTCAGACTGCTTCAGGCCTCTTTGTGCTGTGGCTGCTCCTGCAGGGCTCTTTCCTCCCTGCCTTTCATAGCTGGATCTGAAAAATTCCACTAACTTATTTTCCTGCTGCTAACTCCCCCTGGCCCACCTACCTCTGCCTATCTGCTGCATGAAACAGAAGGTGAGATAAGATTGGGGAAGGGGGGAAGGTGGTAGGGGTGGTTAGAGACCCCTCTTAGGGATTTTGATCTCTGGGAGGGCTGTGGTGTTTCTGTATTACCTTTTCACTGTCTCTATCTGTAAATATCTGTTATACATTGTCAACATCTGCTTGGATATTGTGCACAGCTGTAAAGATAAAGGTTCATTCCTTAACTTAACTTCCAGCTGACTGAATCCTAGCCTGGGTTATTTCAAAGAATGAGGAGGGGGGGGGGTAGGGAACTGCTAAACCACCACAGCTGGCAATGACATCAGGAGAGAGGCCTTTCCAAAACCCATGGAAAGACTACAGTGGAAGATTCTCTGGCTGCTCCAGTGCCCCTTTACAGACTTTGCCCTCTCCTCTGAGCAGAGAGCAGCAAGGTTTGCCTTGGCCCTGAAAGAGAGGCTCTACCCTAATCTGCTTTGCCTTCATCTGTTGGGGATGGACGTGCATTTACCTAGCTAAGCCCACATATGGAAAGCAGAATGTGAGGAACTAAAGCACTGCTTGGAAATCAGAATTAAAGGGAACTAAAGCACTTCTTGGAAGTCAGAATTAAAGGGAACTAAAGCACAGAATCTTCAGGCTCTGCTGATGCTCACAGGGTGTCAGGGGTTGGAAAGGACCCAACTGCAGAGCTCTGCAGGGGTTTTGGGGTTCATTCTGCACGTCATTACCAGCCTATGTTTGTAGTTCCTTTGAGGAGGACTCTTCCTGAGTGCTTTTGGGAGACAGCACAGATGGTTAATTGGGTTTTCTGTGGTCCATAAGCTCGTTGACTTCTCCAAGGAAAGCTGATGGATTTGTGAGACACTTATTTGCTTTTAAAAAGCCATAAGGACTTCCCCTAATGGATCACCTTCCCCATGTGCCCATTAAGTCTTTTCTGTTCTTTAGCATAATTTCTGCTTCCAGGTCTACAGCTCCCAAAATCTGCTCTGAAATCCTTGCAAAGATGCGATCCCAGAGGAGCAACTTCCCAGAGCCTCCTGACACCCAGACAGCTGCAAGTGAGAAGTTAAGCAGGAGCTCCTTCATGTGAGATGCTTGGCAACTCTTGGGTCTGCACGCCCTGGCTGTGGCTCACGTTCTTAGTGTGCTCCTTCCTCTCTTCTGCTCACATCTTAGTCTCAGGCACATTTTTTTCCCCTAAAAGAAGTTTCCCAGTTCTGGAGTTCAGCCACACTTGGCCATGCCTCATTCACAGTGAGGGTGGTGAGACACTGGCACAGGTTGCCCAGGGAGGTTGTGGAGCACAGAATAAAGGATCCAGACCCTCCAAGTTCTTTACAGTGAGGGTGGTGAGACACTGGCACAGGTTGCCCAGGGAGGTTGTGGAGCACAGAAGCACCCAATGTGATCTTTGAGGCTGGAGGTGGCAGGTAATAGTGTGCTGCCACCTCAGACCAGAGTGAACCAACACATGTGCAGACTTGTCGCGAGACTTTGCAGCACCCCCGAGCCCCCTCAACCGAGACAAAGAGCACCGAGGGGGACCACTAAAGAGTGTAAACTTATGAAAAATAATATTTGTTGACATTTTCAGCTCGAGGTCCATTTGTTTTTGTCAGTATAGTTCAAGAGGTGCCCAATGCTGCGCATAGGGAATCGGCACTTGTCCGAGACTTTGCAGCACCCCCGAGCCCCATGTATATGGGAGCCTGCCGATTCCCTACGCAATGCATTGGGCAACACTTGAACTATACTGACAAAAACAAATGGACCTTGAGCTGAAACCGTCAACAAAAACAATAATGCTCAGAGGGCTGCAGCAGCTCTGCTGTGAGCACAGCCTGAAAGAGTTGGGGCTGTGCAGGCTGCAGAAGAGGAGGCTCCCAGGGGACCTTCTGGTGGCCTTCCAGGATCTGAAGGGGGCTACAGAAAAGCTGGGGAGGGACTTTTGAGAGTATCAGTGAGTAACAGCAGTGGGGAGAATGGAGCAAAGCTGGAGGTGGGGAGATTGAGGCTGGAGGTGAGGAGGAAGTTGTTGAGCATGAGAGTGGTGAGAGGCTGGAATGGGTTGCCCCTGCAGGGAGGTGTTTGGGGCCAGATCCCTGGAGGTGTTTTTGGCCAGGCTGGCAGAGGCTGTGTGCAGCCTGCTCTAGGGTAGGGTGTCCCTGGGCATGGCAGGGGGGTTGGGACTGGCTGCTCCATGTGGTCCCTTCCAGCCCTGACTCATTCTATGATTCTATGCTTCTATAAATGTTTATGCTCTGGAGCAGCAGCATTGCCCTTCTCTATGATTCTATGATTCTATGCTGTTTTTGATGCTTTTAGTAAATCAGGAAATATTAGTAATCATATGAGCTACTCTACAGCATTGGTACTCATGATTCTCCCTAAGAGCACTGTTCCTGACCCTTGCCAAAACTCCTATTCAAAGGCCACGGTGCTGTATTTAAAGTGTGTCATCGATTTCTTATTAATTATGGATTTATCCTTAATGTCTTCTCTGAGTCTGAAAGTGTCTGCTACCACTTTGGAAAAAAAAAACAGATAGGTTGTGCCAGAAAAAAGAAAACATAAGAATGCCTCTGTCCAAACAGAGTCAGAGTCTGGCTGTAGGCCCACACAATGTACTCAAAATGAAACTGATAATACCACAACTGTTTATAAAAAACAAGGACAAGCCACTCAGGACTCTGATAAGACCCAAAGCCTTATTTCTTCCTTCTAGTTCGAATTTTCAGACAGCAACTTCTAATTCCAATCCAAAAGACTATTCTGATTCTAAGGTGCCAGAAGCTCAAGCACCCCAAAATTCAGATCCATTACAAGCTCCATCTCCTGTCAAACTGTTCCCTGCCAAGATGAAACCTAAAATTGTGTCAAAATGTGGCTCAAAGGAAGACTTAGGGTTAGGTACCTCAGATGCTCAGGAGGAGGAAGAAGAGGAGAAGCTTAGTCTTAAAGATTTGACTGATTTACTGAGAGTTAATTTGAGGACAATGTAAGATTAACTACCAAGACAGAAGATGGTTCTCTGGAGATTAGGAATGCTGTTAGGCACCAACAGCCAGCAAGGAGAGGAAGAGGAGAAGGATGACATCAAGGGCTCTAATGATCCCCTCAGAAAGGTCAGGAAAGTTAGAAAGGAATATTGAAGGGAATCAGAAGAGCCAGTCCTAAGCTGGCTGGTGAGATGCTGTACTATTGGTGCAAATGCCCTACAGGTAGGAGACAAGTCTGCAAAGCAACTAGGCCCTGCAAAAGAGAGTGGAGTGGACAAACACCTGGCAACCAATCTTGGTGTGGTTAGCTTGTGGACATGTCTTCTGCTGGCTGTAGGTATGAGATAAACCTCCTGAGATGACTTGCCATGGGTAGCTAGGAAGTGGAACACAGTTGAGCAGGGAATTAAGCTTCTGAAGGAGTTTGCTGTGAAGGAAGTGCTGTATGGAGATCATGGCATACATGAGCCTGATAAACTCCCTCTGGGGACAGGTCTCATGAAGAAGTTTATTAAACTTTCTCCTTCATCCTATGCTAACATCTTGGCTAGGAAGTTCCTATCAAAGGGTGATAATGGAAGGCTCACTGCTGGTGAGCTCACTGACCAGCTGAGGCAGATAGAGGACAGCTTGTCACATACTACCCTAGTCTCTGCCATACGAACTATGACTACAGGGCTAAAGGATATGACTACAGAGCTAAAAGATACCATGAGAGAACTGAAGGAGGAACTCAAAACTTCCATCTCCAATCTGGCACAGGATACCATTCCATCATCAGCTGACTGGGTACATGTTTCTGCTATCAGGAACAGACGCCCACCTCCTGCAAGGCAATTCCGGCCCAGGAGACAAATTCCACCTAGACACCAGCAATCACCTGCGTCACTCTGGATACTCCTGCATGACCAATTTGGTGAGAACATGAACAAATGGGATGGTAAACCTACTTCAGTCCTTTCAAAGAGAGTCAGGGAACTGCAGAGTGGCAGAAACAGAGGCAGCAATGCCAGAAGAGTAGCTGTCACTTCTTCAGCTCCTCAGAGCAATTGCAATTATTCTAATAATTGTGATTCCTCTCACAACAACAACAACAACCACTGTGTACACCCTACACAATGCCATGTTCAGCATTAGGGGTGCCCTTCCTCTAGCCAGGAGGAGGAAAAGGATAGTGGAGAAAACCTGGATTACAGGACAGCCTCCTAGGACCTACCCTGAAGATGTGGCTGCAGCTCAACAGCTGTAGCACTGCTGCCCACTTACAAGATGGGTTATACCCAGGGGCACCCAAACAATGGCTCTCAATGGCTCCATGTCCAAGTGGGATCAGTCCTGGGCTCTCCCAGTTCCCTCCCACATTTTCAGAACCTGTTCAAGTCTTCTTCGTGGATCCCTCAGGGAGCAGTCCTTGGACCAGTCTTGTTCAACATCTTTGTGGGTGGAGCACCAGATGGATGCAAAACTGGCTTGATGGCTGCACCCAAAGAGCAGCTGTCAATGGCTCCATGTCCAAGTGGGATCAGTCCTGGGATCAGTCTTGTTCAGCATCTCTGTGGGTGCCATGGGCAGAGGCACTGAGTGCAGCCTCAGCAAGTTTGCTGAGCACCCCAAGCTGTGTGGTGCAGCAGCCAGGCTGGAGGGCAGGGATGGCATCCAGAGGGAGCTGGGCAGGCTGCAGAGGTGGGCAGGAGGCAACCTCAGGAGGTTCAACAAGGCCAAGGGCAAGGTCCTGCAGCTGGGTGGAGGCAATGCCAAGCACCAATCTAGGATGTTCATTTGCTAGTTCACAGTGGGCGCAAAAACTCAGCCAAGAGCAGCTCCAATCCCTTCGTGGGCTGGTGGCATGAGCCTCAAAATGTGCCCAAAGGGCACTCTGCTGTCCCCGCTGCAAGCCCACAGGGAAGGGTGGGAAAGCAGCTTCACACCTTCTTCTCCTCCCATTCAAAAACCATGGGGGTGTGGGGAGAGAGAAGGAAGGAATCTTGGGTGGTGTGCCAGGCTGGTCATGGCATGGGCTGTGTGCTTGCTGCACTATTATCAAGTAACAAGATTATAACAGCTTAGAAAATAAGAGGGATTTTATAGGTATCAGGCAGTGCCAGGACTAGGGGGAATGGAGCAAAGCTGGAGGTGGGGAGATTGAGGCTGGAGGTGAGGAGGAAGTTGTTGAGCATGAGAGTGGTGAGGCCCTGGAATGGGTTGTCCAGGTGTGTTGGTTTGAGCTAATTGAAGAATTTGAGTGAGAAATTAAACTATTGCTCGAGAGAGGTAAACACAGGATGTCACTGCACCCCAGAGCTTTACTGAGAAAGAAAAAAAAAAAAGTTGTTTTTGAGAACTGTACCTAAAACATTAGATATCAGATGGTTTCTGACTGCTCTGGCTGTGGCTGCTTCTCTTGCATGGTTCCTTTGTCTTTGCCTGGGTAGCTAATTCTCAGTAAAACAACTAACTTCTTTCTACTACTAATCCTCCCTGGCCTATCTACTTCAGCTTATCTGCAGCATCAACAGGTGGTGAGATAAGACTGGGGAAGGAGGGAAAGGTGGTAGGGGGTGGTTGGTTACCCCTCTTGGGGATTTTGGTCTCTGGCAGGGCTGTGGTGTTTCTGTATTACCTTTTCATTGTATATATCTGTAAATATCTGTTAGACCTTGTAAATATCTGCTTGGATATTGTGCATTGCTGTCAATATAAAGCTTCATTTATCAACTTCCAGTGTTTTTGAGTACTAGCTGGGGTTTATTAAAAGGTGGGTGGGGGGGCAGGGAACTGCTTAAACCACTAAACCAGGTAGGAGGTTGGGGCCAGATCCCTGGAGGTGTTTTTGGCCAGGCTGGCAGAGGCTGTGGGCAGCCTGCTCTAGGGTAGGGTGTCCCTGGCCATGGCAGGGTGGGGTTGGAACTGGCTGATCCTTGTGGTCCCTTCCAACCCTGACTGATTCTATGATCCACCAACAGCTGCTCCTCCACTAGCACAGCCAGGCAGGTGGGTTTTTGCACAGGAGTCTGTCTCCATGGCTTTGGCCCTCACTGTCTCTAGAGTGCATTTGGAGTTCTGTGTGCTGGTACTAAGCATCTTTAATTGCCAGTTACAGAAGTCATTTTGCAGGTAGGAGACTGGGGTTGGGCATGAGGATGGCTTTGCCTTTGTCCTCTGTGAAGATTGAGGCAGTTCCCACTTCCACAGGTGCCTTGTATCATTCCACACACTGCTCCAGGCACATAGTTCAACTTTGACCATCAGAGGAATGCACTTCTCAAAACTGCTGTGGAAATCAACCTGCATTCTCAGCACAAACATCTAGCTGCAGAAGTATTCTGTTGAGAAAATAGTTGTGGTGTGGGCTGTAGTGGGACCCTCTAGGATGGCATCCCTCTGGATGCCACCCAGAGGGCAGGGATGGCATTCAGAGGGACCTGGACAGGCTGCAAAGGTGGGCACAAGCCAAGCTCAGGAAGTTCAACAAGGCCAAGGGCAAGGTCCTGCAGCTGGGTGGAGGCAATGGCAAGCACCAATGCAGGCTGGACAGGCACTGGCTGGAGAGGGACTTGGGGGTGCTGGGGGAGGAGAAGCTGAAGCTGAGGCAGCAGTGTGCACTTGCAGGGCAGAAAGGCAAGCAGAGGCTGGGCTGCAGCAGGAGCAGTGTGGGCAGCAGGGCCAGGGAGGGGATTGTGCTCCTCTGCTGTGCTCTGCTGAGAGCCCACCTGGAGTAGTGCATCCAGTGCTGGAGCCCCTGGGACAAGAGGGATGTGGAGATGCTGGAGGTGTGCAGAGCAGGGCCCCGAGGATGCTGAGAGGGCTGCAGCAGCTCTGCTGTGAGCACAGCCTGAAAGAGTTGGGGCTGTGCAGGCTGCAGAAGAGGAGGCTCCCAGGGGACCTTCTGGTGGCCTTCCAGGATCTGAAGGGGGCTACAGAAAAGCTGGGGAGGGACTTATGAGGCTGTCAGGTAGTGCCAGGAGTGGGGGGAATGGAGCAAAGCTGGAGGTGGGGAGATTGAGGCTGGATGTGAGGAGGAAGTTGCTGAGCATGAGAGTGGTGAGAGGCTGGAATGGGTTGCCCCTGCAGGGAGGGGTTTGGGGCCAGATGCCAGGAGGTGTTTTTGGCCAGGCTGGCAGAGGCTGTGGGCAGCCTGCTCTAGGGTAGGGTGTCCCTGGGCATGGCAGGGGGGTTGGGACTGGCTGATCCTTGTGGTGCCTTCCAACCCTGACTGATTCTAGGATTCTATGCTTGTATAAGTGTTCCTGCTCTGGAGCAGCAGCATTGCCCTTCTCTAATGCATTCATCTATCAGAACAAACATCGAGGAGTAGCAGGGCTTAATAAAACCATTAGAGCAGTGCCACAGGAATAGTAATGAAGACTGGCAACAAGAGACAACCATTTACTTAAGTGGGGCATCATTTTAAAGGGGTCATTCCCCTTGCCCCACCCAGCTGGGACACAGCAAGTGGCTCAGTCCATCAGACTGGTTCTTAGAAATTGATGACTGATGCTGGAAACGTTTTTTCTTGTGCAGACATAATTCTGCCAAGAGCTGAGGTCTCTAAGGTCTCTGATTCAGCAGTGGCTTGTGCCTGTTCACTGATAAAAACTGAAAGGCACTCAGGGTCCCAGTTCTACTACACAGAAGTTTAGGGAAAGTGCTGGACATGAGGTCACAGTTGGAATAACAACACAGGGGAGAAGGCAATCCTATGAAAAACAGCTTAGAAAATAAGAGATGTAGACAAATCTAATCCCAGACCCAAATCAAAGACAGTTTGATGCCTGTGTTAAGGGGATGCTATTCTCAGGCTTGCTGAAATAAAGATCCTGGACAGGTGCTGTGAGGCTTCAGAGCGTTCTGGCGCCCAGCTCCTGCCAGTTCAGTGAAGAAGTGCTCAGTTGCACTTAAAAATCACTTTCCACAGCTAGGCTGTGTGTGTAAACATCTCCAAGAGTCACTGAGTCCACCAGCAGAAATCCCAGAGGTCATGGGAATTACCCTTGCAGCATTGATGATTTGCTGCCTCTCTGTCCATCCACCTTTCTGGCACTGCCTGGTGCTGTGAGCCATGTGCACACAGCCAGACCTCCAAACCTCCAGCATCAGCCTGCCAGCTGCCTGTGCAGAACTGGCACCTCAAAGCCCACAGAAGGAACAAGGAGCTGGGAGCAGCACAGTCCACACCTCCGCCACTTCCCACATCCTAACACATTTACTGCCACAGTGCCATCATCCAAGCTTCCACAGTGACAGCTTCAGCAACAACTCCAGCAAGTGAAAACTGACCTGAATCTATTTCTTGCACTTTCCCCCTCAAGTGTGTTGAACTGCTTTCTTAATTTCTTTTATTTCCCCTTTTCTTCTTATTTCACCTCCCCACAGATGCCATTTCCCCCTCCCCCCCCATAAGGAGATTATTTAATGAGAATTCTTAAGGCTTTATTCCTGAACCTCTGAGATCACTCTACATATCTTTAAAGGAATGAATGCAATGCCTCTTTGCTGCAGCTGCTCTTCTTCAAGGCTGCTTGCCAAGCCCTGCTCCCCAGCCCAGTGTGACACCCTTGTGCACGCCTGGCTGGACAGTTGGGGTCTTTATTTACATCTTCTGGCTCTGTCTGAAAGCCCACACTAATGAATGGTTACAGCTCTAACAGCTCATCCTAAATAAACCTTCTGTCCTCAGTCATGCCAGTGGCTGAAGGAAAGAAGAAGGAAACCCTTTGCTTCTGGGTTTTTCTCCTGAAGTGTACAAAAGGTGTATCAAGGATCTGCCCTGGCTACAAATGACAGCACCACACAGCCAGCAGAACATGGCAGAGATGTGGCACCCGTGTCAGAGAGCAAGAGACACAGGTGAGCAAGAGCCATGAGGAGAAGCCCAGCACATTGGAAAGAAGTCATAGAAGCATAGAATCATAGAAGTCAGGGTTGGAAGGCAGCACAAGGATCAGCCAGTCCCAACCCCCCTGCCATGCCCAGGGACACCCTACCTTAGAGCAGGCTGCCCACAGCCTCTGCCAGCCTGGCCAAAAACACCTCCAGGGATCTGGCCCCAAACACCTCCCTGCAGGGGCAACCCATTCCAGCCTCTCACCACTCTCCTGCTCAACAACTTCCTCCTCACCTCCAGCCTCAATCTCCCCACCTCCAGCTTTGCTCCATTCCCCCCACTCCTCTCACTCCCTCACACCCTCAAAAGTCCCTCCCCAGCTTTTTTGTAGCCCCCTTCAGATCCTGGAAGGCCACCAGAAGGTCCCCTGGGAGCCTCCTCTTCTGCAGCCTGCACAGCCCCAACTCTTTCAGGCTGTGCTCACAGCAGAGCTGCTGCAGCCCTCTGAGCATCCTCGGGGCCCTTCTCTGCACACCTCCAGCATCTCCACATCCCTCTTGTCCCAGGGGCTCCAGCACTGGATGCACTACTCCAGGTGGGCTCTCAGCAGAGCACAGCAGAGGGGCAGAATCCCCTCCCTGGCCCTGCTGCCCACACTGCTCCTGCTGCAGCCCAGCCTCTGCTTGCCTTTCTGCCCTGCAAGTGCACACTGCTGCCTCAGCTTCAGCTTCTCCTCCACCAGCACCCCCAAGTCCCTCTCCTCAGGGCTGCTCTCCAGCCACTCCCTGCCCAGCCTGCATTGCTGCTTGCCATTGCCTCCACCCAGCTGCAGGACCTTGCCTTTGGCCTTGTTGAACCTCCTGAGGTTGGCTTGTGCAGGTCCCTCTGGATGCCATCCCTGCCCTCCAGCCTGGCTGCTGCACCACACAGCTTGGGGTGCTCAGCAAACTTGCTGAGGCTGCACTCAATGCCTCTGCCCATGGCACCCACAGAGATGCTGAACAAGCCTGGGCCCAGGACTGATCCCTGAGGGACTCCACTTGTCACTGCCTCCAGTGGGACATGAGTCCATTGTCAGCCACTCAAGTCCATGATAAGAAGTCCAGTTGTGCTTATCTGGCATCACATTCGAAACAATCTAAGGCGTTCTGCTTCAGGCCGAGCGCTCCTCAACCCCTGTCAGCAGGGCACACCTACCCCCATCAGGCACCTGGGGTCGTGCCCCTTGCGCGGCAGCAATTGGCGCAGCGGAGCCGCCTGGAGCCCAGCCGCATCCCCTGGCTGGGTGCTGCAGCTCACCGGCCCCAGCGCCGCTCTGCTCCCTGCTGCCGGCATCTCTTTGCCGCAGCCACCCGGGTTAAGGGGCAGGTGTTCAGGTACCGCAGCACGGAGCCAGACCTTCCAACGCCCCGAGAGGGCTTCTTAAGCACACCCTGCGAGTAGGGACCGCGGCTGCCTCCTGCCCCCATGGCTGCCCCGCGGCTCTGCTCAGCCCTTTTCCCGGGTGGTTCGGCCGGGGGGACCGAGGCTGCGCCTTGCGCGGGGCCCCCTCGGAACCGGGCATCCGTCACCGCTGCTTGTCCAGCCTGAGCACCGCGGAGGCTCCTGCGAGGGCACGGCGCAGCGAACGCAGCTGAGATGCTGCCATTTAGGGACCAGCTCCGCTTTTCCCCGGGTTGAGGCTGAAGGCGCTGCCGGGGCGGCGAAGCAACGCGGTGGCGAAGAGGAAGGGGCGGCCGGTGTCGCCCCCCGCTCGTCGGAGGGAAGGAAAAAAAAAAACAAAAACCCGAAGTCTACGAAAGAAAGAACGGCCTGGGAGAGCTCCCTTCGGGGAAACGCTGCCGCAAGGCGCCGCGGGGCGGTGAGAGGCCGGGGGACAGTCAGGGGGCGTTGAGGGGCCGGGGCCGTTCGGGGCCCGGGAGGCGGTGAGGGAATGGGGGGCGGTGAGGGACCGGGGCGCGGTGAG
>VWZI01010419.1:0-23954 GCA_013396835.1 Psilopogon haemacephalus
TTTTCCAATTAGCTCAAACCAACACACAGAAAGAGCAATGAATGTATGTGTTCTTAGTATAAATGAAACTGAAATTATGAGGCTACAGAAATTCCATCCATGGAAAAAAGATGTATCAATGTATGTAATTGTTAATCATTTATCATAATAACTTGCAAAGGACAAAAAATGGAAGATATCAGAAGATCTCATATACACTACTGCTTTCACAGATAGTTCCTCTGCATGTGTAGAAGTTTCTTGTTCATTTTCTGGTCCATAGGAGAGCTGAAATGAGAGACAGGTGAAACAAACTTGGTGCTGCTTGAAACTGCTATGATGTATTGCGAAGGGTGTTTAGGAGGACCTTCTGAATTGTCATCAATGCCTTGAGTTTGTTAATTCTTCCCTCTCTCACATACATGTTTAGTATTTGTACACAGAATTCACTGCCTCATGTGACTGAACTTCTAGTGAAATTTCTCTGTTTGTTTATTTCTATGTCTTTAGGAAGACTTGTTCAAGGATTTTCTAGCTGGAATATAATTGATTCCTAACTCTGTTTATGCATGAGAAATCAATATCTGGCCCTACAGAATACATTTTTCTGTAGGGTTGAGTTACAGTGTGTATGTAATGACAAAATAACTGTTAAGTCTAGTTTATCCACTATGCTAAAGCACTTATTGCAGTTCTAATTCATAAAATGAAAGAATCAGTTTACTATTCTACATTTATTCTTCCTGTGTCTAACAGAGAAACTAATGTCAGTAAAGCCAAGCCCACATAAAAGCCTTCAGGCACAGTCTGTCACTGGAAAATTGTCATTATTTCTTCTAGTGTTTTGTAATGAATCATGAAACAGTTGGAAATAATACAGAAAGAGGCCTTTGAATTGTCCAAAACTTCCTAATATATGTAATTTCTCAGTATTTAAAATTACCTCTTGAATTACTGCAGGCATTAAATCTGGTGCAGATACATTTCATTTGTATTTCTCACAAAGAAAATGCTAGAAGTAAAATACAAATGATTTTATGACTTTGGGAATTTTAAGGATGAGGGCGAAGAGAATTTCCTGCATTATTTATCAAGAAAGTATGAAGTTGCAGAGTAAATTTTACTCCACAAGAGTTAATACTGTGGAGTATTTTGAAATAGCAGTAAAGTAGTGATTTTAGAATGAAATGTTGATTCTCTTCAGAAGGTGAGTTTTTTTTTTTTAATGGAAAGAGTATATCTTTAAGAATATGACTTAATGAAAAATATATGCCTTAATCTGCCTTAATTACATCTTTGAGATTTTGTTTTCTTTTCCACTGAGTGAACTTCTCACGGTCTTTAATTGATGGGCAGAATAACTACTATGTTGTGCGAAGAAATGAGCATGTAGATTTTTCAGATTGTTAATTTTCAACTAAGATCATGAAAAAAAAATACTTGTTTTCAGTACCGTGCTTCAAAAGATCTTAGTCTCTCACTGTACATTTGAGATGAATGTTAACAATTTGTTTTAGTTCAATACTCCCTGCCCTCAAGCAACAGCAGTTGAGCTTGTAAACCTATCAGTTACTCTGCCAATCACATCCCAGTTTTTCTACAATTTGCCAATGCTTCTGCATCATGGGTCAGAGTTGTTATGGTATCATGCTGCTTCTCAGCAGGGAGTCATTATTTTGTTTAAGACTGTATGGAAACAAATAGACTGCAATCCAAGTGAATCTTGAAATCAGAGATTGATGCAGGTGGCATGTATACATATATCAACAAAAGCAAGGAGTAGTAAGGAACAAGGCTAAACTTCTGAGGATGTTTTCATGTGTGCAGCCCTCATTAACAGGTGATGCTTCTTCAAATATGGTAGTTAATTTTAGACAGTAAAAATAAAGATGAGGTTATTTTCCATAACCCTTTCTAAATATTATCACCCATGTATAATTCAAGCATCACCAAAAAATGAATTGCAACAAAAACGGAACCATGAATTTGCTTGGTCTATATTGTCAAAGCCCCTGTGAAGATTAAAAAGGGAAAAAAAAAAAAAAAAAGGGAAATATTTTGGTCTAGCTGTTCTGCTTTTTGTACATTCCCACATTTTGTGGTTTCCTGGAGGTAATATATTTTGTGTGTCAAGAAATTATTCAGGATGACTAGTTTCTTAATTTTTCACTGAAATTATTTTTTGTCCACTTCTATGTAGTAGTTTTTTTCTGAGTAATAGATAGTTTCAGAGGGTTTAGTATGACAGTATTATTTTAAATCACAGTTTCCTGATGACTATAATGGTGTCGTACTTCAAAAGCAATGATTTTTGTTGGCGGGAGAGTCTGAAAACTTGATTCTAACTTCCACAGCAGTCATAAAAATAATAAAACAGAGCTAAAAGAAGTAAGTTGAAGTTGTGTTATGGTACTATAAAAAGTGCAATAGCATATCTTCTGTGTGTCATAGCATGAAACATCCTTCCGTATTTTGTGTTATCACCTCTGTTATTGAGCAATACAACTATGTTATAGCATATTTTTTTGTGTTGGTCTAAAAAACCAGCTAGTTGAAATATATACACCTTAGTACATGTCCAAGTAAGGAAGCAAAGGAAGGATACCAACTTGTATCATGAGAAACTTGGGTCCAGAGAAATCTTTCTAACTCCATGAAGGGATGAATAATTGTCCTTTAGAGTGGCAAAGCAGTCTATTCAGAAAACTATGTGATAGCTTATATTCTGAAAATTTGGCTCCTGAAGAACCATGGAACTGCAAAATAACTTACATATTGAGGTGCCATTATTTCCTACTTTTAGAACATTATTTTCTCGATTTAAAAATAAGGCATTTCTTTTGGGAAAGCGTTTAAAACACAGTGGTCACCAATTTAATATAGTTAATAAATGTGAATTTATTTTATGGGAAGGAAACGAATCCTCTACTTACAAAATGACAAGAAAATACTTGTTTTGTATTTGAGGCAGACATAATACATGTATGTTTTGAAGCATACATATAATACAATTTGTTGGAATATTTTTGATTTTTTCCCCAACATTTCAGAACATATGGAACATTACTAAATAAAGTTAAATGGTATTTAGAATGAGATGTTATCTTACAACTAGGGTGGCACAATGGTATTCTCTACTTTCAAAGAAAGGGATTTTAAGGAAGTGATTGGAATTTTTAGCCACCTTCAGGAATGGGTATTCAGCCATCTCCCTGGGGATCTAATTTCAATTTTTGATAACCATTTATTTGGAAATATCTAATCTAAACCTCCTCTGCTGTATCTTGAAGCCATTTCCCAGAAGAACATCTAGGCGGTTCAGCTGGATGGCTTCCCACTGTTACTTGACTCAGAATTTCTTAAATTCATCTTTGCTGGGCTACTGAGGAGTCTGCCCGTTTAGACTCAATCTGAACTGTACAGTAAGGTAGTTGATGGTAAATATGACTACATGAGAATTTACTGTGGGATACTGAGTTATATTCCATACCTGTGAACACTTAGCCAAGTATTTTAATATGAGCATGACCTAATTCAATAAATGGACCAAACATTCTCAAGACCTATTTACTGTGCACACAACCAGTTCCTATATTCAAGAGTCAAATGTTATATCTGTGAGCTATTTCCTTGACATCAGTAAAAAGTTACTGTGGCTTTCATGGAGCTTCCTAATGAACCTTTCTATAGAATGCAAGTGAAAGAAATAATTGGAAAGGTCTAAGGATTTTTTCTTTGTTAAATGGGATTGCATTATTTCCTCAAGGCAAACTTCTCTGACGTGCATTGCAGATTTCTAATACATATTCTACTTCTATGTTTGGATTTCCCAGGTGTCTGCAGCATTGATCACACAGGGCACATTGGCCCTAAATGTTGAGCGTTCCTGTATTTTAAGTAAGCAATAGTGAAAGAGAACCAAATTAAACATAATTTAAATTATTAGGATATCTGACTATGAAAACCATTGTATTGCCAGCATTTTAATGAAGCCAAACTGCATGCTATTTTAAAAATATGTAAGGCTCTTGAACTATTCTGATTGCTTATTTTCAATGTCAAATAAAACTTTAAGGAAGTGGAAATGAAAGCTTGTGGGAAACAATGACTAAAATCATAACTGTTAAACACTTCTATATTTTTATTCATGAAGAATAAAGCTAATAATCAAAGCTAGTAGAAGCATTTTCAACACATCAAACTGTCATGGAGACACTAGAATGAATCTGCAGATGTGGAGTGTGTTCAGACTGCAGTGTCCAACTAATTATTTTTGCAGAAGTATTTTTTTTTATGAACTGCTCTGATATTGATGTGTTTAATTGTGATGAAGTTTAACTAAAATGTTACCAGAATGGCTGAAATTATGTTTAATACAGCTATGTTGCTTTGATATAAATGGAATTGCTGGACTAGAAATGGATTGCATGAGTTGAAAAATAATAGGTGCGGTTGTGTCCTCTTAGCAACTGTTATTTGGATTATTATTGTATCAAAGATATTTTAAAAATTTTATTCTAGTTAGATGAATTCCATTCTTATGTAGAGTTTGTGTTTCTCTGTGTGACTGAAGTTACTTGACTGAAAACAGAGGGTCTGACATTTCCTTAACTATCGCTTGCAGTCATTTGTTAGGTTGAATTGGAAGTAGCAAAGGATAATAATAGCAATAAAAGTGTATGGTGAATTTATCATAACACAGCACTATTTTATTAACAACTGTATATCTTTCTGAAAGAAACATCTGTGTTAACAGCTACTGAATATTAGTCATGTGTTCAGTTCAACAGTGGTCTCTAGTGGTGTCTTGCACCGTCACTGCATTTTAGCAGCAAACAGGGCATCAACCAAATGTATCTAAATCATTCAAAATCCCTGTTATCTCTGTAAAAGCATGTATGGGTAAGAAACAGTGTTGTCCTGTTATGTGTGTTATTCCAGCTTACACAATGTAGAAGAGCAAAACAAATCAATGATTATAATTGAATTTCAAGATTAGTATAGATGAGGAGTGGTTTAGCTGGGCATGTTTGTGGAGATTGCTTTGGAAGTTCTTATGCCACATTGCAAACTTAATTCTTTGATTTTGCATAGTAGCGTAATCTAACCTGTATTTGTCCTGCAGATTTATTTCAATAACTTTGCATATCAGGAGGTTTATTGTAAATTACATAAAGTTTAAACCACTTTCTGTGCTGTTTATCTTTTAAAAACTGAATTACTCCCTGATCAGTGTAATCTCTACAAAGATACGAAGTAGGTTAATTCATAGCTGTTCTCTTTGGTCCACAGGTTGGACTGCTTTTGAAGTGAAGTGACCCATGTGGTGTCAGAGTGGAAAAAGACTTGGGAAAAAAACCCTAAACATTAAACATCTTGGATGTATCATGATAGATTTTGACTTTTATGTTTGCAACTTAACAGTATTTTTCCTTTTTTTTTTTTTTTTTTTCAACTTAACAGTTTTTTTTCTTTTTTTTTTTTTTTTTTTTTTTAATGTTTTAACATATCTAGCCTTAAACTTGATATTCAGAGCCAGGGATCACTTTTTAACAAATCTGTGATGAAGCTAAAAATATGCTGATTACTGCTTGGGACATAATGCAAAAAAAAATTGTGATCTACTGTCCCACTCAAATCAGCATGCAAGTGGCTTATTAAGAAAATAAGTTATGGAACAATAAAAGAATCAAGTCACTGACTCACTGCATTGTTTTGTCTCTGAGATTCCCTATGATTTGGCCAAAATGACAGGGAGTATTTACGATAGGGAATACTCAGGATATTTGCAGCTCAATGATGGACAAAGCTTCTGTATTTGCATGTAACATAAATATTTTTGCAGATGTTGCATCTTATATTTCTAGTAGTAAACCTCACCTTGTATTTTGAATATGTTTGATAAGAAAGCATTAAATTATTTTTCCCACCACAATCAGAGGGTACATTTCCCTCTTAAGAAGGAAGAGATTCTGACCAACAGTGTAACACCTATGTGGTATGACTGAATTGACTCCTAGCCAAAACAATCTTTCAGAGGCTCATCTACCTCCCAATTAGCGAAACCTTTGCACTGCCTATTCAAAATGAGGCAATGCAATTATATGCTGGCAACATATTTTCAGTCTGCAGTTAAATGCATTACCTAAGCATCAACACTATCACGAGATTAAAAGTTCAATACTGCAAAGATTCTTTAGAAAATTGTTGCGATTAGCTCTTAATTATGCAGATGTAATTAAAGACATAACTTATTATATCTTTATTTAGATAAAACATGCACTTGCAACTGGGAATTGTAGAACTCTGCTACTATAGTTACCTTTAAATGAGACTGAAGCCAATCTGTCAAAGTTACTACAATCATAGCTGTAGTAATGCTGTGCTAAAAAGGCAATACCAGATTTCAAAGTTATGCCACATTAGAATAAATATATCTAGTCTTTAATATTAGGTATATTAAAAATGGACTTATTACTTAGAAACTGAGTTTAAAAATTATTGTTCTTAAAGCCTGAAAAAAGGCAAATCTAATATTTTGTCCTATGCCTTCATAGTTTAGATAAGTAGTTACTAAGGATTGGACTTTAAGAGTTATAGTCAGCTCCCCTGTGATTACTTTGAAACTATATAGCTATGCTTTGGCTTCAAAAGTACAGACTGTCTGAGCAGAAAATCTGACTGCCATAGGTATTTTCTGTTTTTATAGGCGTAAATGTATTAAGGCTGTAATACTGTCTGAACACAGAAGTGGCAGGTGAATAATTTATTTATGGAGTAGCTGTGTGCAATAGCCAATAGGGCAGCATGAAGAAATGCAGACATTAATGGCTTTTTGAATCCATTTTGTAGAATGCATACTGTGGCTATCAATCAGCTTTCCACACGAACCAGTCCAGATAAAGTCATCCTACTAAATTGCATGTAGTGGTTTTTTAGAAGTCTTGCTGTGAAGCTGTGTTCATAAGTGACATAAAAAAAAACAACAAAAAAAACCCCAAACAAATCCCAACACACACACACACAAAAGACTTAGGGCATAAGCAGGAAATAAACTATTTCACTTGTCTAGCTGATTCTTCCATTGACCTTTTAGCTAATTTTTGTTATTTATATGTAGAAACAATTAAAGATGTTATGCACAAAAGTCACTGTCAGTTTTACGATGTTAACACAAAATGGTGTATTTTAGAACTCATCGAGTAATAGGGTTAACAGCTGACATCAAGATTTTTATTGATTTGGTTTTGGTTTTGTTGTTGTTTTTTTCCTTTATTACAGAGGGAACGTACAATGAAGTGTCTTACTTTGATAGAGCTTTTTTATTTGTTGGTTTCCTTTGGCAGGCACTGTGATTTATGTATCTGTGGTCTGGTGTGTAGAAAGTGGCAATTCAAGGGAATAAGCCTTGCACTTGGAATATGGTTTGTACTATCTCATCTGTAATAAGAGAATTAATTCTGTCATTGTCTAGGCCTTATTCTTGGGAAATTCTATCCTTCTGTTTTAAAGGGCTGCTTTGTCAGAGGAGTTGTTAGTTGTAGACTGATGAGATTTTTTAGCATATTTATTGTTCTGCTCTAGATGATGACAAAGTAAGCCTTCGATGTCACTTTCTGGTTTATATGTAATCAGTATCCTAAAATGAAGAACAGAAAATGTCAGTTGAACATATATTTAAAAAAAAAATCAGTAAAAGAACTTCAGAAATCATTAAGATGTACAATATTTGGGAACAAAGTGAACTATGTTGAGATTTACATCACAAATTTACTTAAGATAAAGCATCTATTCACCTTTCAGAGGTGAAATGGGGAATTATAGTTGGTCTTAAGTAGTTACCAATTTACTGATGTCCCTATAGATATGTGTTCGCTAGTAATCTGTTTGTGGCTATATATGCCAACTGAAATAGTTGTGAAATCTTGTGTTCTTGTACAAGTTTTTAAACTCTAGGTACTTAGCTTATAATAGACAACTTATGTATACAGTCAAATTATATTTCAGATGTAGGGGTTATATTGATTTATAGGAATTTTTGGGGGTTCTAATTAAGAGAGCACGGACAACATAATTTTCACTGTATTTTCATTTATAATTTTCATTTATAAAGCAATATCCTTTATAAAAACTATAAAATTCTTTCTACTCAAAATTTTTGCATTTTGCTATTTCTAGACATCATGTCTTTCAATAGAAAACACTCTATCTTAAAGGAGAAATAAAGTGTCATTTACTGAACTATGTTATGTATTTAAGCAGTATTATGTACTCAGGTGACTTCTGTCAGATTAACAGATTTCAAACTGTGAAGTGTGTTTTCTATAATTGTGACCTTGAGCAACAGTAAAAGCAAATTAAACAGAATTTTTTCTTGGGTGCATAATGCATAAATGCCATAGGGGCACAACTGCAAAAGGAAACATTCCTGCAGGGAAGTGTTTAAAGATGTATAAAGAATAAAATGTTTCCTACATTATTCACTTTGAACAATAAAACCAAAGAGCGTAGGATCGGATAGGCCTTTTAGGTCACATAATCCTCTCTGCTGCATGCAAATGTATTATAAACTAGTTTGCTGTATCAGTGAGACTCCTGATTTTGAATTCTAGCAAACCTTAATTTCTTTACAGGTAAGCAGCTTAGTTATATCTCAAAAATTGAATGTTCTAATGAAAACATCCTGGAGAGTATACTCCAACTTCAGTACAACTCCTGCTTCATCCAAGCACGTGAGAAATTGTATACTTGGGAGAATCAAGTATGTTTTGATTCATGTTAAACAGCATGAAGTGGACTAGATCCCACCAGATGGGATAGGAGCATATGGAAAATACAATCATGAAAGACAAACCATGTAAGAAGACTGTGGAAAGTGTGTTTATTTTGTCTGATACTTGAAAAGTAGGTTTATGAACATGAATATGAATGTGTTGTTGGCAAAAGACTGGCATCTGTATGATGGTGTAGTGAGTTAAAATGTTATAGGTATTGTTATCCCCCAAATCCCCAAACCATCTTGCTAGCAGAGATCAAAGCTGGCAGTAAATTCTACATTTTACAGAAAAAAAACTTTACCTATCAGTGCTCTGGAGACCTGTGTTGGAAGAGTGCAAGGAAAAAGGATATTCAGTCCCATTGTCATGTCACTGGTTTATTGTTTATGCTAATGTCTACCAGTGAGCAATTCTTCAGAATCTGACTAAACAGTTCTATAAGATCTCCTTTACTACAAATTAGTTATCCTGTATCTGGAATACAACACATTGTGTCTTTCTGTATCTTTGGAGCTGCTTCGCACCCTACCTCATGAATAAAAAAATGTTCCAGATATCAGAGTCTTCTGGGGAATGTTTTCTGGCAAGGTCTATTTTGTAATCATCATTAATTCACCTATCAATAATTGCTATCAACAGCTCTTACAGTAATCTAAGAACACTTGCTAAAGATGCTGGCTCAGCACAGTATTATGGGAGGAAACGTTTGTAACTTTGCCAGCCCATGTGAGAAAGAATAATACAGGCTAGGCAATCGTTTGTGGAAATCTTTGGTATAACTGCTTTTTAATGAAAGAATAGAAAAAATGATACCTGTTTAACTGTGAATTACCATTTCACTTTGTGAATTATTTTGTCCTGGATGAAAATCTTCACAGAAACCCACATTTTTAAGGATTGTTGACCTGAAGATTTGTTACGGTTTAAAAGGGAAGATGAAGAATAATTTGAAAAGCAGAAAAAATAAAGATTGTTTACACATGCACATAGTTACACTAAGAATCAAACTTTAGCCAGTGTTTCCAGGGTTATTTGGGCTGGAAGCTATTGTATGGAATTTAGCTTTTTCTGGTAGATCAATTATGTTTCAGACTTAGTGTTTATACTTGCTTTTAAAGATTAAATTCAATCTGCAGTTGAAATAGTGAAAGTACACTGGTGTTTATTCCCATATTTAATTAATTAGAATTGAACCCTGAGGTTAAAACTTACTAATCAGATGTGAATAGAAAATTATGCTACACTGGAAAAACAAATGTGCTGTGCCAAGAAATCCATTAGATGAGATTCTTATTTTTCTCCTTAAACTCTTGGTATTCAAGGGATGTAAACATGGAGAGAGGATTTCGAATTACAATACTGTAGGAATTGTAATTTCTGGCTCTTGTTCTGTAATTTTACCTTGTTTTCATGGTTTTGGTTGCATTTGGTTCAGTGTTTTTAGAGGATACTAAAGACAAGATGAAGAAATTAACAAGGACATGAATCCATGAGTGCTTGGATAAAAAAAATAAAGGGAGTATCCTATTTCTTATTGTGACTTAAGCCATTCTTCTTTCATGATAGCCTTGCACATCAAATGTTCCAGGGTTCAGTACATCAGGACATACAGCAGCATTCATATAGAATACACAACCCTGACAGAAATAGTTGCAGTTGATGAAGACTAACCTGAATTTGAAATTTGAAATACCAGCTTTCTTAATTTGGTGGATTTTAAAAATTGGGTCTTTTCCCTTTGCTGCTTCTGAAGAATTATTTGTGACGAAAGGCATGATGTGGAACACTGGTATTTCAAGTGCCCAGGATCCTGTCAACCACGTTGTTGACTTTTGGGAGGGATGTTTAACAATAATAGGTGTTGGTTTTCCTACCTAATCCATTAACAATATGCTTCAGTACATTTTTAAGACTTCAACCATACTTGCTCAGCCTTTCATCTCTGCTACAAAGTGGTATTATTTTTATTAAGCCATTTATAATTATTTTTTTTCCTACCTGGTTTGTGATTGAACTTAAATCTTCTTAGTGAGTGGTTAATACTTCTTCTAAAACACTTTTTCCCAAAGACCCTGTGAAAACAAAATTGAAGGTTCCAATGAATTATATTCCCTTATTTCCTTTCACACATTTTATCCTTCTGCAAAAATAAGAGTACATACTTTTATAGACTCATGCTGAATGACACTGTCCTAACTATATCACCTGATTTTTTCATGTTTTGCTATTTTGTCCTTGTTAACTTTCTTGGGAATTAAGTAGGTACCTTTTTTTGACCTTTAATGCTCTTTAATTTCAGTTTGACCATTTTCCAAATATCTAGAGAAAATATTTATCTTGAACCATGTTATACTGATTTGCTTAACTTGTTTACAGATTTACTGCTAGTAAATTGTAACTCTGAAAACATACACTCCTTTCAATAAAATACTTGCAATTTACAAAGGTGGGGTTTTTTTTTGGGGTTTATGTGTGTCTTGCAGTTTGCTGTTAGGGTTTTTTATTATTTTGTTTTGATTCATGACCACCAAAACTTAATCTTTTATATGTATTATTAAAAAAAAGCTAATTCCATAATATAAAATCTATTGTGGATATGGCTGTATGGTGCTTAGTTGCCTAACGAGGTTAACCCACAACATAAGGAACTAAGATTTATTGCTGCTGAAAGGCTTGTATTACTCTGAAAAGAGAATGCTTTGCTATATCTGCAGAATGTTAATAGGGCAAGCTTCCTTTATCATCCCAGAAGCTGCGTCCTGGAGAAAGTGTGCTGGCTTTCCTTGATGGTTAGCAGCTTTGTGTTTTGACTTAGATTATTTTTGCCCTTCATTATGCTAGTTATAAAAAGGTGTGATTGTGTAAAATATTTAGGCAGGAGCTAATGTGTCTTTAATGGTTGGTTGACACTTGATGTCTTTAAATAGTGTATTTTGTTGTTTGTGGGTTGTTTGATGTGATGGTTCAGGAGTTACCTGTGCCCCACTTTTGAATTCACCCAGACTAGACTCAGCTGGCTGGAAGTTAAGGAATGAAGCTTTATATTCACAGCTTACCAAAATATACAAGCAGATATTTACAATACATGTTACAAATATTTACAGCTATATACAGAAACAGAAAAGTTAAAAGTAATACAGAAACACAATACCCCTTCCAGAAATGGGAGTCCTCAAGAGGGGTTCCCAACCACCCTTCCACCTTCTCCCAACCCTCCAACCTTATCCCAGAACCTGCCTTATGTGTAAGGTGAATTAGAAGGACTGGTGAGGGAGGTTAGAAGCAGAATTGATTAGCTGGGTTATACAGATCCAGCTAGAAGTCAAGGAGAGAGAGAGACCGACAGAGCTCAGACACTGAGTGATGCTGTCTTATCTATGTTTATGTCCTTGCTTCTATACATCTCAGTAAACCTGTGAGTGAAGTAGACATCACCATTGTTTTCTTTTCACAGCCTATAATCTAATTTTTCTCATTAAAATATTCCAATTAGCCTCAAACCATCACATTGGGGTTTTCTGTTTGGTTGGTGTTTGGGATGTTTTTGGAAGCTGATAACCAGATTTTTCTTACTTGAGGTCTGATTTGATATCATAGGAGTCACCCATAGGATCCATTGAGTTATCTTTGATGGTTCCACATCTACTAATTCAGTTTACAAAAATTTTGAAAATGTTCTGTAATGTGTTCACAAGGCTTGCAGTCTGCTTTCAAAGGTACGAAAACTGAAATAGCTGGTACAGGGAATTTATCCAAGTCCTTATAGCATAAAACTGATGAGTCCCTTCTGTTTACATACCAAACCACATTATGCATATGAAGGAGGAGAAGTTCAAAAGGATGCTGAGTACATTGTCGATTGGCTGAAAGCTTAATTTAGACCTCATTTAAATCAAGAGAATTGTGTACTGATTTTGGCAATCTGTAGTAAACTTTATTTTCAAAAAACCTGTTCTGCACTGAGAGAATTGAAGTTAATATTTTAAACTTTAGATTACACAGCTGAAATAGATTACTAAAACAACTGGGAAAGTGTTTCAAAGTCCAAAATTATGCAAATATATGGCTTGGATGAGATACGCAAGTACAGCTTCATGTGACAGAAGCTGTAGAGGAAGAAATGTTTCCACCAACAGTGGTGAGATTGTGTGGACATACTGCTTTCGAAAAACAGAAATTGAGGACTCCCTGAAAGACCCTTCTTTACAGGAATAAGCCTTTGTTTACAGCACAGGAGCTCCTAAATTACCAGACCTTTAGCCTAAGACAGTTTTGATGATCAGTGTTAATTTTACATAGTCCTGTTAGTGTTTTTCTTAAACTCTGTTCTTATTTCAGTGTCAGTGCCTGTAACTTTTTTCTTAAAATACAAACCAAAACAAAATCCAAACCCGATATATTTTCTGAAATAATTGCTTACTCACCTAAATAAGAGGAGCCCACAGTAAGAGTGTTTGGACTTGAGATAATTTGTTGAACATACCCCTACTTATTTCTGTCAAAGATTCAAAGATCATTTTATTCCAATTTATTTATAGCTGACATATTTTTAAAGCTGCAGAATACTGTTTTCTTTGTGCTGCTCAAGGTTTTTTTGTTGTTTTGGTTTTTTTTAGTTTGTCTGATTCTATTTTTGTTTAGTTAAGAATTCTACCACCAACTCTACTTGGACTTTCATGAGAAATCCAAACCCATTTTGAGGGAATTGCCTCACAATGAGGCAGACTGTGAGTGGAAATGCAAAAACTGAAGCTTAAAGTTGCAATAACTCTGGTGCTGGCAGCTGCACACAAATGAATGGATAGAACCTTTGAAAACATAAAAAACCAAATATTCTGTGCAGTGACAAGTAAATATGTTTAAAAGTGCTGCTTCTGATATATCAAGTACTGAAAGTGCATCATTGTTGAAGAGCTGATATTTTAGATGTTACTTCCAGCCATCACAAAGTTTCAGAATTGTGACAGCTTCACTTTCATCTTGTTAATTTAGCCCTAAGTAAATGGATTTAGTTGTTTGCCTGTTCATTTTGACAGCATAAAGAAAAAGGTTTATACTTTGCCATAATCTGTAGATGTATTTTAAGGTAGAGTTTAAACTCATAATGAGTTTGTTCTTCTGTCAGGAGCCCCAAACTCAGAGAAATCTGAGCTCTAGCACTGAAATATTCTAGTTTACTTTTTTTTAAAGGAAAGGTAATAAACAAAAATTAAGAATCATAGGTGGGGTTTACTCTTGTTGTGCTAGGTTTTTTTGTTTTTTAAATTTTGCCTGTACCTACTAAGTTGTGCAAAGAAAGAACGATTAAGCATCTTTCAAACAGTGATGGTTCAGTAATTAAAATGGGACACTGGGATGTGAAATGTATTTTAACTATCTTTGCCTAAACTAGATTGCTGGACAAATCAGGGTTTTCTCTTTGTTTCCCAGTTCATCTATATTAGAGAGCTCCTAAGATGACCTCCTTCCATGTAAACATTGTGAAATACTAAGATTTAAATCAGGTTAAGGTTCCATACATGCCAGATATTTTATATAAAATAGACTCTTTAGAAATTTAAAGGAACATCCAGGCATGGATGCTATACATGTGTAGACAGCAACACGGGTGGTTTTTTTAATAACAGAAGATGCTTGTTCCTCCTCTTGAAAAGGATGTTACTAAGAACAGGAAATTCTTCAAAGTAATGTTTTGGTATCTGTAGTATTGAAAGGGTCTATGATGATAAAGTAAACTGGTCCTGAGCAAATGCTCCTCTGATGTAGTATAGAAGGGATCAGTTCAGTACTTGAAAGAGAAGTTCAGCTTATTATCAGAAAAAAATTCAAAAGGAAAAAAGTACTTTTGAACAACTGTGGGGAAAAAAAAAGAGATAGCAAAACTGCAGATCAATATCAGTAGTAACTCTAAGGAGCACTAACCTCTAGAGCCACTGGATTTTGGAGGTTAAGTTTAAAGTCTGCTTTAAGTGCATATTTGTTCATTGTGATAATCTGATTAACAGTATTCCATTGAAGGACTACTTATCAGAAAAAGCAGACCTCTGTCTCAAGCGCTGCAATTGTACATGTAATGGTATACTCTCAATGGCTGAGAATTTCCTGCATAAAATACATTAATCTTCCTGGTAATCATGTCTATATTACCAATTTGTGTGAAAGGATTTACTGGAGTTGTTCTAGAGGAAACAGTCTCCTCTATTATAGGCAGTGCTGCTGATGAAATGCTGCAGTGATAGTTTCTGTCATATGTGTGTTCAGTGGAAGGATGTAAGACAGATTAAGTGAATATGTATAAATAACTTCAGTGTCAGCTTTGTGTCACCACTGTCTACATGGTGCCTCAGGCAGCTGGTTATTTAACTGAAGATATCTTACAGGATAAATCTTCTTTCGGTACCAAAACCACAATTATATTGCTGAAGTGATTTCTTTAGATAAGATAAAATTGTACTGTACTTTAGTCATTTTACATATCAATATCAATTGAAATTATATTCCTGTATAGTTGTTGAAGATTTTTAGATTTAGGATGTTAAAAGTTCTAGATGTGCTTTATCAAATAAAGTGGGGTTTTAGACCAAATACATAGGATGGGTATAAGTTCCTTCAGCACTCAGAGCAGATATCCCAGTTATCAATAGTCTTTAATAATAAAAAAAATGTTAGGTTCTTTGGTGTGTTCTTTGGTGTTTTTTTTTGCGTGGTGTGGAGTTTTTTTGTTTGTTTTCATTGGTTGGTTGGTGTGTGTGTGTGCTTCTGAAGTTTCTAGCAGGATTTGCGAAGGGCTCTTAAATCTCGTTTATCCTGAAATTCTGAGTTAAAAAGACAGCTATGTCCTTATTTTGACTCTAATGCCTGCTTTCTAGAGTCTTTGAGGAGCCTAGAGTACACTGGTGCATTAATGTGTCCAGTGAATTACAGTAAAGTGAAAAACTTTGTATAGGCCCTGGCCCTACCAGAAGGACACTCTGCTGTCACGTTTAAATTATTTTCTGATGAATTACAATGTACCTGAGCAGTGTTTGCTATGTGGAAACAGGATATAAGACCTAAAGAGAGTAGTAGAATGAAAACTGGTGGCTAAATTTAAGTGCATACTAAATATCCAACTTAATTAATTTCAGATTAAGAACTATACATATCAATAGTTGAAAAAAAAAATAAAAACACCTTGATTAAAATTGAAACTTGATTGAAGTTGAAAGAACCCAGAAGTTAATGAGAAGTGTAATAAAAGAAATATTAAAATTATTTATCACCATTTCCCAACAAAAACTATTAGACTAATATAGAAGAAACTGTAATATATGCTCAACAGAAAAACAGGGCAGATTTCTTGAGATTTCATTTGAAAACCTCTTGGGTAAGTACATACATAGATTTTAATGTACTATTGAAATAAATGCAGATGTAAAACAAATCAGTAGACTACATCATAAAATCAAGCTCTGTAAAGCAAAGGAAAAGAAAACAGCAAAACCAGAAAAAAAAAAATCTCTCCAACGGCATAGTTTCTAATGGTCTATTCTTTCAAATTATAAATCTGCCATGTTTAAATATTTATGGTCTTAGTGTCTAAAACATAATCCACAAGTCTTTACTATTATTTTGCTCATTCTGTCATAAACACAGATACTGTTTGGTTTTATGATCCTCTTCATTATTTATCCTAGCTGGGTGATAAAAGGACAAATTACAACATAAATGAGAGCCAGTTATAATTACAGCACAAATCTAAGGATCCAAAAGCTGGTGATTGTAGTTTGCAATTGTTTAAAAAAAGGGTGATGAAACATTAGAAGTTTCCTTTTAGGTACTGAAAAAAAAATTACCTTACAACTGTTGGCATTTATTGAGTCTCTTAATCTTTCTCTGGAACAATTAACTTCTCTCCTAGATTGTACATGGAAATGCATTTTGTCTTTTTTCCATCAGATTTTTTTACTGTTGCTTTTAGAGTACTCCACCATGTTGTACCATCTAGTACATAGAAGAAAGAGTAAAACAGTTTTTGCCAGAGAACAACATGCTTACACAAACATACATTTATCTTACTATATGTATATATATATATATATAAGTATGTATGTATATGCAGATGGACATATATATGATTCTATTTGTTGCAGTTTATACTGGCTCTTCATCTCTTTCCCTTCCAGGCAGGCTTTCTAAAGATTACTGACAACTCCTAACTGTTCCTGTAAGTGTTCTCTAGTGTCCTTTCTGCTGCTTTCTGCCACTGTTCATTCAGACCAGTAAAAACTTATTAAATTTTACAGAGAAGATAATTCTTTCAAAATCAAGTATTTAATTTCCAGTAAGTTTGGCTAGATAGAGGAACATTTGCAATCTCAAATTCAGTAATAGTGTTCTGATCAGCGAGTTTAGATAGGAAAACAACTGGGAAAAAAAAAGTTTATAATTCCTTCCACTGTCACCTTCTCCTCCTCCTGCTTTCTCTACCCCAACTTCTTTCTCAATTGCATTTCTGAAAGTTTAGTAGTGTCATAACAGCCTTTGTTATGCTTATCTGGTGTTGCTGTCTCTGAGGCCGTCTATGAAGTTGGTTCAGAGATCTGAATTATGTAATTTCACTGCATTAAAAAAAAATATATAATAAATGTTAGCTACTGTTCTTTCTACTCACTGTACCATAAGAGGAAAATATGAGAAGTAGTGAGACCCAGCTGGGTCTCTCTTCTCATTTATGCCAGCAACGCTGCTGCAGGTCAAACAATGGGCTGAATAGCTTGTATTCTTTCAGAATATGCAATCCTTTTATAACTAGCTAGATTGTGCTTCTGCAATACTTTAGCATTTTCATAAATGTAGTGATTGCAGTTGTGGATTAAGTAGAAAACACGGGTGGGACAGCTGTCTCAGTTGTACATAATTAGATTTTTATGCATGTCGTTAGTATAAATGCAAATAACCACTTATTTTGGGGAAAAATGAACAGAATACACTAAATACAATGTCAGGCTCAAGGCTGCTGAGCTGTGCTGTACTAGCAAGCCTGGCATTGCTTCTTTTAACTGCAGTTTTTCATACAAATGTACTGCTTGCTTTTGTCTTTTTACACAAATGAATCCTTAATGCAGATACAGTCTGTATGTCTGAAGTTTTTCTGGTTGGTTTTGCGTTTTTTACTCTATTGATATCTATTTACAAAATATACTAGCATGTTTGATGTGTATATCTTTGACTTTAAAAGAGAAAAATACAATGACTTACATGTACTTCCATTTCTACATAGAGAAATCTTCTCATATGTGACCTTTTCCTGTTATCTGAATTCAGAATCATGTATGAAATAACTGTTTTTACAGATTTTAGTATCTGAAAAATGTGTTTGTAAAACTGTTCATTACTTACCATTTTAAGATTTTATTCCTAGTCCTCTCTTAGACTTGAAATACTCAAATTTTACTAAAAGGAATTAGAAGACTGCACAAATTCAGTAGCTTTTCATTTAAGACAGAGGGAAAGTAGTAGCTGAGATTGCTGCATTATTACATCACACTGTTACTTTAATACTTCAATGAAAAATTAAATACTGCACTGCAATAACCATTTATAACTCTTTTAGCAGTTTAATCTACCAAAAAGGTAACAACTTTGTAACATTGTGGTGAAATAACTACAAGCTTTATTAGTGAGAATTATTTTGCGAGTATTTCTTTTATTTCTTTAGAATTCATAACACTTTTAGTATGAGGTTGAAAGCCCTCATTAGGTTCTTTTTGCCTTTTTTTTTTTTTTAGTCTATTTTAATGATACCAAATTAACCAAATTATATTAGAAAAATATGAGTGATAAAATGAACTATAGCATTGAGTCTTATTGGCCTGGGAATGTTAGAGACATGAATATCTAGGACCAAATATTAACATTTATGTAGAGTAATCTAGTACTTTATGAACTAAAAAACTACTGTAGTGTTCCATGCACAAAGGCAATGGCTTGAATGAAGTGGTAGTTATTCATTCCACCTGACCAAGGCTCCTGAGCTAAAAACAAGGTTTTTGGGTTTCCTCAGATTGATTTCTTGTATTATGAGGTTCATAGCAATATATGACAATAATTCCACTAGATTGTTGTTGCAGCAGTTTCGCTTGAGTTTAGGTTGTCTTTTTTTGATGTTGATTTTTTTTGCTAATAAGTTAATTTTTCCATATTGGAATTTTAAAATAATTTTAATAGTAGCCTATTTATTGGAAAGAAGGCAAAGAAAAACGGTTATGCTTTCTCTCTGGAACACCTTTTTAACCTTCTGTGCTGGTTTGAGGCTAATTGGAATATTTTACTGAGAGAAATTAAATTCTTGACTGTGAAGAGAAAAATAACAGTGACCTATATCATTCATTCTTCTGCTGAGAGACACAAGTAGTCAAAATATAAGGCACTTCTCAGTTGCTATTGTTTTCTCAGGTAGTCTGTGTGGTTGCACCTGCCTTAACTCTTTAATGTGATCTAACCTTTTCCTCTAAGCTCCTTGTCATCTTTCTGATATGTCATCTCAGATCTCTGCAGATTTATCATGTGAGCTATATGGAGGTTTATCTGGGAGAGAGAGGGAGGAGGTTGGTTGGGAGTCTCCTGGGCAGTCTGACTGTTTCAGGAGGGATTTGTGTGTTTCTGTATTACTTACAACTTACATATAACTGTAAATATCTGTATATTATATATATTTTTTCTTCAGAACCCATTGGTAAAAGCTTAGGTTCTGGCCTTTTATATATTTTTCCAACAAAGATGTTTTTGTAAAACCCAAATCATGTAGATATGTCTAATACAATACCCATTTCCTGGACATTCCACGTTATATAGTACTGATAAATATCTTCCTATCATGTTGTATTTATTCATTACATCTTGCATTCTCACTGCCTTATTAGAAAAGGCTTATTCACTTTAGATGGTGGACAGTGTTTTACAATGACTAATTCTTTTCTAAATGAATGTACTGAATGCAAAAAGCAACCTTTCAGATCTGGGATTATTTATCACTGTTGAGCAGAATCCTTGATAAAAGGGTCATAATTTTCTCTCTAAAGTGAGTAGAAAGACAAACTTGATTAAAGTAACTGTTCATGATTCACTTTTACTAGCCTAGACGTTCTTCTGGAAAGCAGATATGTCTCCTCTCTGCATTGTGTTTTCTTTAACCATAATTTATAGCTTATATGAAGAAACTTTAATTTTTAAAATATCAAACAAATATCCATCTGTTTATAGGTAAGAAGTAATATTTGGTCAGGTATATATTGATACCAAGGTTAAACTTAAGAAAACTTAAGAAAAAAAAGGTCCTCATAATAGTAGTACAAAAATATACCTTATGCTGCTGTTACAAATAGCTTGACAGAAATGAATGAAGCAAATATTTGCTTGCTATATTTTCATGGTTGATATATTACCACAATAGCTTTGAATGCGTAAGTGCCATATGTAGCAGGAAGATTTACAAGAAAAGAAACTAGTTTCTATTTTCTAGAAAAGTTATAAGCTTGTTCAAGAAATATTGTGTATGCTGGCACACAAGAAAATGCACCACAGCAGCAATCCTGGACACTCATTTCTTTTTCATATTCACTGAATAAGAAGAAAGCTTCGAGGATAAACTATGCAAACTGTCTATACAGACTCTTCTACAGCCAGAGTCATGAGTAGTCTGTAAGTGTTCTAAATTTAAGGAGTAGATGGGGGGTTTATTTTAAGTCTGTGCTATGACTAGTTTATCTTTTGCATTGATGTCAGAAAGACCTTATTTGGTTGAAACACTGAATTAGAGCTACACTGTATTTGTAAGATTGCAAAATATTCATTTTTGTAAGCTGCACTCTAAGAAATAAGTTGCTTGATATATGCCACGAACACACCATTTCAGAGTTGAGTCAGATTTCTAATAAAGAAAATGTTTGAGTAATATTGTGTAGATACTTTTAGTTAAAATATCTAGCAATTACAATTTAATTTTTAATTTCTTGATGTAAAAAATCTCCCTATATCTCTAGGACTACAGTTAAAAAATTAGTAACCCAATGGTACAAACTAGTCCTAATATTTTAACATGAAAAAGTTTGGACTAGAATCAAAGAACATTAGTCACTTTGAAACCTTTGTATCATCTTATGAACAGGTGATTTAAATTTACATAAGCTATGTATGTGTGTATATATATTTATAATAAAAATCACAACTTATGATAAAAGAGTATCTTTGCCTGGTATTTAAGGTATTATATTTCTGAGAAAATACATCAATATTTCAAATTATTAATAAAGCAATAAATATCAACCTCAAATAAGTTCTAATAAACTTGTTCTCATATATATTTCAAAAATAAATGAAAATTTCCAAGCCACAGATTCCTTTTTTATTAATATAATTAATTACTAATGTAATACCACATCAAGAAAGAGTTTGGGAATTGTTGTGTGTTAGAAGACTGATTTCATTCTCCACTGCTAACAGCTTACTTTCTTGGGTAAGTTTGCAGGGGAGCAGCTAACTCAGGAAAGCAGTCACCTTACTATCTGGGGCTAAAAAAATATGATAGACTTCAGGTACACAGCATCTTCTTTTGAGCTCTGAAACACTGTGGCAGGTTTTACTGATCTTCAAGATGCTGGAGCAGTGCCAGGGAAAGTTTAAGTTCAAAAGAGTAAGAAACTATATTCCGGAGGAAATATCAAGGAAAGTAGCAGTCAGTGGATTTCCAGGAGACTTAATGTCAGGCTAAGTACATAGTTATGTAGTTTTGTTTTTTTTTTTTTTCCTCAGTAGAGCTTTCCTGGCACAATCAAGTAGCTAAGGAGCTACATGAGGCCTGTCTGAATGACTTAGGAAATCATGACTACATAGGGAAGCTTGTGGCATTTAAATTGCTGCTGATGTCTTACAAAGGACTTGCCTTCTGTGAGATGAACAGTGAATGTATTGTCATTGACAGAAATTATTTACATTAAAGATTTGCCTAACTGAAAATCTTTCCCATCAATAGAAAGAATGATCTGCAGGCTCATAATGCTGCACTGCAGGATGTGGGGATGACCTGCAGGCATCCTACATACAGATGAAGTCTGTTGCAAAATGTTGCTGCAAAGCAGAGGAGAAATGTATTAAAATACAAAACTCTTAACTACAGAATGTGAAGACATGCTACTGAAATATGCAGCCTGGGCTTATTTTGTGACAGATGGGAATCTGTGTCTGTGCTGAAGGACCCAATTATATTCCCAGTTTCAGCAGCATCCCAGCCCCTTGAGAGACACATGGTTTGCTCCCAGATGTCTAAGATCTTAGGTACAGCTACATAGTAAGTTTGATTTGTACTGTGAATGAGTCTCTTAGCACTTTGCTTTGATTAAAAATCAAATGTCTCTATAGCTAAGCTTTATAGATATAAAATATTGGAGCGTAGGGATAGATGGGTATAGACTCTTCAGGAGGGTCAGGCAGGGGAGAAGGGAAGGGGGTGCAGCCCTCTACATCAATGATAAACTGGAATCCATGGAGCTCAACCTGGGGATGTCCAACACCAAAACAAAGAGTATAGGGGTAAAGATTAAAGGGAAGGCACAAGAAGGGGACATTATAGTAGGAGTCTGCTACAGACCTCCTGATCAGAAAGGCAAAGCAGATGAGGCCCTTTACAAACAAATAGGAGAAGCTTCACGCTCACAGGCCCTGGTACTCATGGGGGACTTTAACCACCCTGACATCTATTGGAAGGACAACATAGCACAGCACTAGCAATCTAAGAGGTTCCTGGAATGTATTGATGATAACTTCCTGTTTCAAGTGGTAGAGGAACCCAAAAGAAAAGGTGCTGTGCTGGACCTAGTCTTCACCAATAAGGAGTGGCTGGTAAGTGAAGTGAAGCTGAAGGGTAGCCTAGGAATGTAGTGACCATGAAATGGCAGAGTTTAAGATCCTCAAAGCATCAAGGAGGGTACACAGTAAACTCACTGCCCTGGATTTCAGAAGAGCAGACTTCAGTCTCTTCAGGAATCTCCTCAGCAGGGTGCCATGGAAAACAACTCCGGAAGGAAGGGAGACCCAGGAAAATTGGTTGTTGCTCAAAGATCACCTCCTTCAGGCCCAGGAGCAATGCATCCCAAAAAAGAGGAAGGCAGGTAAGAATGCAAGGGGGCCTGCGTGGATGAATGGAGAGCTCCTGGGCACGCTTAGACACAAGAAGAAAGCCTACAGAGAGTGGAAGCAAGGACAGGTAACCTGGGATGAATACAAAGACATGGTTCATGCAAGCAGAGATCAGGTTAGGAAAGCTAAAGCGCAGCTGGAGTTGAATCTGGCTAGGGACAATAAGGGGAACAAGAATAATTTCTTCAGGTGTATCAGTGAGAAAAAGGAGGACTAGGGAGAATGTGGGACCCCTTCAGAAGGGAAATGGAGAGCTGGTGACAGGGGACATGGATAAGGCTGAGGTGTGTCACGGCAGGGCATAAATCTTGTCCAAATTTGTTTGGACCCCTGTTCTCCTCCTCCTGTAGCAAGGTCCAGGAGTTGGAGGATTGAGCAGACAATGAGGGTTTGGTCCGAGAAAGCCCCATGACACGTGACCAAGCCAGGTGTCTTGCGCTGTCCCTCAAGTGTTAGAGTGGACACCTAGGTACAGAGCTTTGAATTCATTGGCCAAAACAATGGACGCTAATGCCTATTGGCCAGTTTTACCTTACAAAATAGCGTATTTAAGGAAGAGTGATTTAGAACTGTTGCTTCTTTTCCTGCTGCTTCTCACCAGGATCGGATGTCTATTCACACCTCTTTCACAGCGGCCACGTGTTTGCAGTGTGCATTGCAGCCTACAGCAAGCAGCAAGGCAAACCTTTTTCTCCTCCTCTCTTCGGGACACTCTATACCTATCACGTCTGTGAGCATAGGCGGGATTAGGACTTCCGCTGTTACTAGGTTCCCTGTTTACCAAGTTCTGACCGTTTAAGCTGTCAAAATCTTTGATTCTGTGTTTATAAGTAACCTTTGTTTAATTGCCTCTTATCGACCGAACACCCAAAGAACCTCAGGGAATTTTCCCAAACTTTATATTATTATTATTAATAATAATAAAATATTGTTAATAATTCACAACAGGTTATTAATAATTTTAACAAGGTGCTCAATTAATTCTTTGCCTCAGTCTTCAGCAGCAAGTCCTCCAGCCACGAT
>VWZI01010419.1:24861-44907 GCA_013396835.1 Psilopogon haemacephalus
ACAGTGTGCACATGCAGCTCAGACAGCAACTGTGTCCTGGGCTGCATTAAGAGAAGTGTGGCCAGCAGGGCAAGGGAGGTGATTCTCCCCCTTTATTCTGCTCTTGTCAGACCCTACCTGGAGTAGTGTGCACAATTCTGGAGCCCTCAACACAAGAAGGACATCAAACTGTTGGAGTGAGTCCAGAGGAGGGCCACGAAGATGATCAGAGGGCTGGAGCACCTATGCTATGAGGACAGGCTGAGAGAATTGGGGCTTTTCAGCCTGGAGAAGAGAAGGCTTTGAGGAGACCTTATAGCAGCCTACCAGTATCTGAAGGGGCCTAGAGGAGGGCTGGGGAGGAACTATTCACAAGTTTTTGTAATGACAGGACAAGGTGTAGTGGGTTTAAACTGGAAGAGGTGAGATTTAAATGAGATATTAGGAGTAAGTTTTTTACAGTGAGGGTGGTGAGACACTGGAACGGGTTGCCCAGGGAGGTTGTGTCTGCTCCCTCCCTGGAGGTGTTCAAGGCCAGGTTGGATGAAACCTTCAGTGACCTGTTCTAGTGGGAGATGTCCTTGCCTATGGCAGGGGGGTGGAACTGGATGATCTTTGAGGTCTCTTCCAACCTAAACCATTCTATGATTCTATGATAATATAGATAGAAAGAATAGGCATATCTCAGGGAGTAGCGACAAAAATATTTTTTGTTTGCTTGCACAGGAAAGTTACCAAGTAGTTTTCATTCACTTAGATCATTCATATGAGTAAATAATGCATGTAACAAGGAAATAAAACAAGTCAGTATATGCTCTTTCTTTCTCCATCTCTGGCTTGCCTATTCTGAGCAAAAAAAACCCAGGCAGTTTTTAACTTCTGAGCAAACCGAAGTAGCCCATATAAATACAAAAGCCTTGCAAAAGTCATAGAAACATATTTACAATGGCAAAAATGTTCAGTACTTGTTTCTGTGATGTCAAATACTTCCTGTCTGAAGACAAGCAAGCTTTGTGTGTTGAAAACATATCACAGTTTGATATTTTGTTGGTTTTGGTGAAATAAGCAGTTCATATACTGATGGAAAAGTAATGACACCGTAAAGAACTTATTAAAAAACACAATAAATAATACAGTAGCTACCAACCATTTGTTTTGCCTCATAAAAGATAAGAATAGTGCATATGAAAATGCATATATATATTGCTTCCATGTATTCTATGATTAATAATGAGTAATTCTGTAGACTGAATTTACTTAAGCATGTGAATTTGCCCAAGCATGTGAATTTACACTGAAAATATTTCCATTTCTGGAAGAACTGTCAACGTGAGGAATGATTTAGTAGTGTCTGATTCTAGTCCACTCACTGATGTCAGAAATTAAGAGTATTCAAGCTCTGTCTTGCTTTGTCAGATTGTCCAAGAATTCTAGCACAGGCCTGCTCTAGATTCCCTGCTGCAGCTAGCCAAGGATGGTTTTGGTCTGTGTAAAATCAACACTTTAATTAAATGAATTTTTCTAATTGAAGATCACACCTTTTAGCCATCCCTGTAAACAGCAATCCATAAAAATAAAGGATCATATAAGAAGTGTTGCTAATGCTTTTCAAGTAATTTCTATGCTAGCTGCCAAACTTGAAGGCAAAAATATTTTATCAAGATAAGTATCTGCTACTGAATATGAAGCACAGAAAGATCTTTTATTTCTACATTTAACAATGTTTTCAGTTATTTTAGAAACCACACTTCCAGTTACAAATGTATGGTTAGATCATTTAGAAAACTAGTTCATGGTGCTTAATTCAGAACAATTTCATGGAACCCAGCATGGTATGGTCAGTAGATCATGTTAGATGATAATATAGGTTATACAGTGAATGAATGGCAGGGAAAACCTCCTGTTTGATCATACCTGTCCATCATTACTGCTGTTTCCTCTGTAATTTTAGCTTTTCCACATTTTCTCCTGCTCTTCTACTTAATGTGTTTCTTTGTTTCTAAAGTACTGTTGGTGTCTAATGGCTGCTTAAAAACAGTAGATGTTAAATTATTAAAATGTCATCAACTGACTTTAGTAGAAAATTAGTGTTACAATTTTCTCAGGGAGATTTGAAATTTCCTTTCACGTTGAAGTAGTACCTTTGTAGACAAGACTGGTCACAATATTTTTGTCTTCAGAATCCTGTTTCAGTCAAATGTATTTACTGGGTCTTAATATAAATGATAAAATAAACTTTCTCTCATTACAGAATGCTATTCTGCATCATGAGCAATTTCTAAATGATGGTTTGATTTATATTCCTGTCACCTAATATCTTAGAAAGAAAAATACGAATCTGCCACATGCTAAAAAAAATTTGTAACTTGCAGCAAAACATCCAGTTTAAAAGAGTCTTTTCCTCTATTAAAGACGTGCAAAACTCATACATTGTGTAACTGAAGGTCATTGTGACTGAATGCTGAGTGCAATCTGAAGCTATTGTGCTATACAGTGCCACCATGAAAAGAGAAGCATCAATACATGTTTTAGCTTTTTAAAGTACATTTGTGTTACTAGGAACCTAATGTTCAAGCTTGAGCTACGGCAAAGAGCAAAGAATAGAATGATAAGTGTGTGTTGGGGAGGGAGGGATCCTACATTTTAATAAGCAGTTTCTAAAATAACTCTTTCAACTGTTCATAAAATTGAATACCCACTTCACATGTCAGGGAGCAGCAGGCATAGACTGCTTTGCAGAGGAGAGCAAGCTAGGAGTGCAACAAGGCATTCTAGTTTGAAGTCTATGTATTTTCTGTACTGTTTTTCACAGTAGTAATGAATGAGAGTGCAAGTATAGATGCTTATGAAGATTATATCAGAGATGTATTTAAAATAGTTGCTTTTGGAAATTTTGCTTTCTGTTTTAGCCTTTCACCCCCACTGATGAGCAACAATGGGGAATTTGTATCAGTGGGCCAGAAGGCTGAGATTCTCGACAACTTCTCTGCCTCAGCTTCACTGGAAACCCCTCTCCTCATGGCTCTCATGTTGATGGCCCACAAGTTGGAGACCAAGGAGACAAAGTCCTTCCCACTGTAAGTAAGGACAAAGTGCATGATCATCTGAGGAACATGAAGGTGCACAAGTCCATGGGATAGGATGATATGCATCCCAGAGTCCTGAGGTAACTACCTGGAGTAGTTGTCAAGCCACTTTCCATGATATTTGAAAAGTTGTGGCAGTCAGGTGATTGCCTTGGGGATGAGAAGAAAGGAAACCTTACAGCCATTTTTAAAAAAGGTAGAAAGGAAGACCCTGGGAACTACCATCCTCTCAGCTTCACCTCTGTGCCTGAGTAGATCATGGAACAGGTCCTCCCAGATGCCATGCTAAGGCACATGGAGGACAAGTAGATGACATCTAGCATGGCTTTACTACCTACCTGACTAACCTTTCTATGTTGCTTTCTATGATAAAGTCACCAAACAGGTGACTTCTAATCAATGTTTTTTGAGATATTTTTGAGACCATGGACAACAGTAGCTCTACAGTTTTGAATGTGTAATGATCAATGACACAGCAAATTAAATGTTGTGGCCCCAGTAACTGCATTAAAATACAAGTTTAATTAAAATACAGATTTAAACTTAGTGTTTCCTTGGAGACCTTATAGCAATCATATCTGGGGTCAAAAGACCTTAGCATGTAGAAAATAATTTTTCTCATCACTGCAATAGGATGTAAACATTTAGCCAATTATGTACATGCTCTGGAAAGGATGAAAAGATAGTAATTAAAGAGAAAAAGAAGCTCTTGATTGCCTCTCAAAGCACCAAAAGGAGAAAATGCCTCTTGAAAACATTTAAAGGCTAAGTGTTAATGTGTTAAGGGACTATTCATTTTTAATTAGGTTACAGCCCACGGGATACTGTGTATCAGACATGGCTGATTCCTAAGTGCTAATAATTAGAGTTTGTATTTGCAGAGTACCTAGTAAGGAAGAGACACCTTAGTCTGCAGTTAGGGTCTGTTGTGGTTTCTTTTTCTCCAGCCGATTGTTCCATACAAATTCAATGTTTCCCTTTCACTGATTCATATAAACGACTGTATTCTAAATGGAATGCTTGAGTTTCAGGTTTAAATTTCCACATTCACAAAGTGCTTCTGTTTTCTCAGATGACATACTATATGCAATTGCTAAATAGAGTAATTTTTATAATTTATTTACCACATTGCCCCCTGACTGTTACTGTTTGAAAACAAAAGCATGAGATACTAGTTCAATATTGGTATAGTATACAAATAAAAATGTCTTTAACACACAATTAAATGCACAGACATTTCCAGTGCCATATCTGTTAATCCATTGTATTTATTAAGACTTACCTAAGTAAATTTCATTTATTTTTCTAGAGGAATTCAACATAGTTCTTTATTCTAAACCACTGCCTGGGAACAAATAATTACCGAGAAACACTTGTCTCATGGATATAAAGGAATCATTACTCATGCTTATGAGAAATGGATGAGGGAAGTGCATTTCTGCAGCTGGTGAACAGCAGAACATAAGTCAATTGAAAGAAAATGGAGTGGGTTTTGTGTCCAGGTAGATGTGGTATGTGCTACATCATCGGCTTAATTACAACCAGCCAAGTGGGAAGCAAAACTTACGTAATTAGCCTTGAAAACAAGATGGAGAGAGAAACAGCAGATGTGTTTTGGCGTGGTAAATAATTTTTTTTACTCCTTACACTGACGTAAATCAGAGCAAGTGAAGTTAGCAAATTTGAAACCTTTTGAAACATAATAAGAGAATCATATAATCATTGAAGTTGGAAAAGACCTTCAAGGTCATCAAGTCCATCTGTCAACCCAATACCACCATGCCTGCTAAACCATGCCCTTAAATGCTGTATCTACATTTTCTGAATACCTCCAGGGGTTCTGACTCCATCACCAAACTTAAAGCCTGTTCAAATGCCTGACAACTCTTTCAACAAAGAAACATATCCTAATATCCAATCTAAACCTCCCCTGATGCAACCTGAAGTAATTTCCTCTCATCTTCAGAACAGAATCTGACCTTAATACTTGTCTCCTCTTCAATGTTAACAAATCTTGCCATGGTGAACCCAATATTTTAGGTTCCAAATGCATTTTTGCTTTTTCTGTATTTTTTTTTCCCCAGCTGTTATATTTCAGCATGATCTAAACTGCAGAGCAATCTCATTTAAAGAGAACAGGCAGGAGCATCTGGCTTTTGGGAAACAAGATTTTTAAAAATTCTGCCCACCCTGACTTCTGTCTGATAAAATCTTGCTTAATACATGACTATGGCCTGCAATTCCACCATTAAAAACAATTATTTCAAATGCTGTCTTCTCTGTCAAGCAGTGATTACTTTGTATGAAATTAAGTTCATGAATTGGCAACCTCTATCTAAAGCTCTTGTTTTGGAATTCGCATCATGGAAGGCCGAATTTAGGTACTAATTTTGTAAATAAAAATATGCTGACGTGTTTTAATCAAAATTCCAATTGCAACAATGTCAGATAGATCTCAAATATTCCCAAGCTTTCTGGAAAACATGTATTATTCAAATGATACACATTAATCCCTCAGATTCTGGTGACAGGAGGTGTCAGTGGGAGCTTAAATAATTTGAAGCTTGAAGTATCCACATTATTATATATGGTTGTTTTAATAATAATTATTTCACTTGAAAACCCACAATATCTGCATGAACTTCTTCATATTTTAAATACAATTTTATTTTATCTTACACACAAGAATACTTCTGCCTTAACTGACACCTTTAAAATTAATTAATGGGAAATTTTCTCTCCATGGGTCAAGGCTGTTTTGTAGTTTGGTATCAATGTTTCTTTGTACCAAAATATTTTTAAAGANTTGTTTATTCAAGTGGCTTAGAATTTAATCATGATATGAGTCACTTGCGCATGATCATTGCTACTTGCTTTAAAATTTGATTTTTCTACTTCTGGTTGATTCTTTCCCTGCTGGAGAATTACTGTCTCCATCTCTCCTTATAATTCAATTTGATCTCATATCTTAGTATAATAATCTGTACGTATGTCATCCAAAAAATAGCCACTGAAATAGTATGTGGTTAATTTTCAAAATATGAGTCTGAAAATCTGACTAAATTTAAAATAAATTATAGTATTATTTTGAAAAATTGCCAAATTTACTGTCACTATCAGGATACAAAAATATAGTTCTTGATTAGTGGCTATTTCAAACACAAAAATGACAAGGTTTTCTCAGAAGTCACAGATATAAAATGTTAACTGAATGCTTTATGCCAGCTGATGTAAAGATCAGCAGGATAACAAGAGTAAGACATTCCTCCCCCCACCATCAGCTCTACTGATGTCATCTTGATGCAACATTGCAAGTACTTTCTCTCTTCTCTGCAATGCTGAAGACATACGCTAACTAGATCCTCTAGGTGCAAACACCACAACCACTATAACCAAAACAGCAAAAGTTCAAACAATGCAGGAAAAAAAAAAAAAAGCAAGCCAAAATGCTCATTGTAACAGGCAGAAGTAACTATCAAGAATATCTTAGTTGTACAGAGCAGAAGAAAGAACTCATCTACTTGAGCAGCATTTTCATGCTACTGCTCCTGATACTTCCAGATTGGGATCACAACAGCTGCTGCAGAACACCAAGACCTTTTGTGCTGGATGCCAACTCATGCTGTATGACAGCAGGCTCACACTGGATCTTTAAAATCGGTAAATCAATCTCAGTTCCCAGACAACCACAATTACTAAAGCTGAGAGGAGATTCTGTCTGCTGCTCTGTGGTGTAGCTGGAGTCTCAAGAGGGCACTGGGGAACAGACATTATACATACATTTGCAACATGCCAGTATGCTCTTGTGTGTTGTTGACCCAGTTCCTGCTGGTAACAGTTCAGGTAAACTTAATTAAAGGCAGTGGAATTTACTCTATGTATTTTGTACTTAACTGAGCTCAAATGTCTCTACTGCAGTGGGGCACTGGGGGAAAGCAGATACCATAAGTGAAGAAGGTTTGTTTTCATTATTATCAATGTAAGGATTTTAGAAGTGAACTACCTTATACTCCTTTAAATTGCTTACAACTCTGAACATTTTTGCCTTTTATTTTAAATCTATAAAAATGCCCTTAAACAGATTTATTTCTGTGTACAGTAATGTTAAGAATATTTGCATAAGAGGTTTTGATCACTGTGGCAAAGCCAGTGCAAACTTCACTAGAGTCAAAGGGCAAATCTGTAAAGGCTGATTCACCAAGGCTGAAATGGCTTATAGCAAGAACTTCAGCTTGACAAAGTCTTTTTTGAAAGATGTTCAGTTCTGAGGGCAGCCCATCTGCTGTCTTTTGAGGCTGTTTTTTGTGTTTAGCTCTTCTTTTATGTTTTTCCTTTTTTCTCCTCTCTCTCTTCTGTCTGCTTAGAGAACTGCACAAGAGCCCTGAAGTGGACAGCTTTGGTACATGGATTGAGGATCTTCCTTAAATGCTAGGATGGCTGCTGTCAGTAGATATTTTTGTTCTGGGAACATTATGTCCCAGATCTCAGCCCCTTTTCGCCTGTTGGAGTTGTTCAGACAGATCTTTCCAGGCAGATCTGTAAAGTATCTCCGCTAAAAACCATCATGCCCTTAGAAGTACCAATTCCTCCTTTTTCTGGGGCACCTTTGGCTGAGAGCCAAGTATTGCAGTTGCAGAGTGAATGCTTTTACTGGCAGTAACAGTTAAATGCTTTCAGTTCATACCTGAAATGCACACTATGTGAAATGCACCAGCAAAGGGGATGGTTTACAGGCTCTTTTTCCTTAAATTTTCCCTGCGTCCTGTAATTTCTCAAAATTCTCTTTTCTTTTTGATATCACAAGTTCTTTACTGAGACAGTGGCGAGAGCAAAACAGTTGTGGATGCCCTACTAGTGGAAGTGTTCAAGGTCCGGTTGAACCATGAATTGCATAACCTGACCTACCACTAAAAGATGTCCCTGCCCGTGGCAGTGGAGTTTGACTAGGTGGTCTTTAAAGCACCTTTCCAATGCAAATAATTATGTGATTCTGTATTTCTTTCGCTTGCCTTATACAGTTCCTTATATAGACAGCTTAATCAAACAGATATTTTACTATATGGTAAACTGCTTTGAGGAGTGCTTATACCTTTTCCCAGTATTTGGAGGTAATAATGATTTTAATTAATTTACTATTATTGTGGTACATCTGTATGAAGTCTTCTGTTAACTTGTCTCCTTGGACAGATATTTCTATATAAATAAATAATTCTGGTTTTATTTTACAATATTTGTATTTTCCAGGTTTGTCTGAAGTCTCTGGCCTTAGTCATCTTTCACAGGCATTATTTTTTTGATAACATAGTACTGTTTAACTAAAGAGAAAAAAATAAAAGGGAAATGGTATGTTTTAAAATGAAATATTTAACAACAAAATAGTGCTGTTAAATACACCAAAAAATATGGTTTTCCAAGAGTTGTTGTGCATACATAGACATCTTATTTGTTTTGCTTTTGTCCTCATGCCTTTCTCTGTCCCAAGCAGACTCTAGCTATTTTGATGCAAAAATCAGCTAATAAAACTTCCTGTTTTAAACTGCGATAAATAGTTTTATTATAGAGATCAATTTAATTATGTTATAAATTGTATATTTTCCAATGCTGTCTGAGGTGTTTATTTGTATTGTTCCTCTGCCTTGTGGCTCTCCCAAGAGGAGATATATAAGCAAATCTTTCTCTAGCTTTCCTTTTATTCTTACATTATTGGATGTACTCAATAAGCTGTTTTGGGGGTGAATCTAAGTTTTAAGACAGTATGGGGACATGCCTCTTCATGCATCTAAGATAGAGTAGGAAGTAGAAAGTGGAAAGGAGATGTCTGTTGAACAGTAAATAAGTGCTGTGTCTATGTAGGATTGCACCAACAATGAGAACAGAAAGCTTCTCAGAGGTGATTTTCACCAGTCACCTCTGTTGATTAAGGCTATGTTTTTCTCTTGCAGAGACAGTTGTTTAGCAATTTGAGAATTCTGCCTTAGACATCTGTTTTGGTCTTGGGAGGATAGTGTTGTTGACCCTGGGAGCTCCAAGATCTTTGCTGCTGAGAAACCCTGACAGACATGGATCTGCCTGGTTCAGCTCCTTGAGGCTTTATTATACACTTGTGAAAGGTGTTAACTTACTGAAGAGATATTGATGTTCCATGAAAAGTCTGAAGATTGAAATGTGGAACAAAAAAGGTACTGTTGAGTGTTCACTACAATGTTTATACTCTTTTATTTTAATATTTTTTTTTTTCTGAAGGAGGAAACCATCTCCCTTTCAGGCCTTGCTGAATGAAAAATTAATTGTATGTTACCACTCTTTCAGTGACTTATTCCTTTGTTAGTTGATATACATATTTTTAGTTTATAAATATTAATTCTCTTAAGGAATTACCCACTGCTGGTGTGATTAAAAAAAAAATAAAATCTTTAATATGGTGGTTTTGTTTCCCATTTTGTGAAGTATACTGTGTTATAAGAGATTTAAGACGTTCACATTAACATGCTGAAGTCCACATTTCAATCACAACTATCACTGAAAAAAAAGAACCAAAGCGTTTTGTTAAAATAAAAGTGGGCAAAAGTTACTTTATGTACATTTTTATGTTTCCTTGCAATTTATACAGGAATAGATACAAAAGCTTTCATTTATTGTTTAAGAAAAGTGGCTACTAGCATAATCACTCCTTAAAACTCCTTAAGGAAAATGAACCTTATTAATCCAATTAGAAAGGAAAGACTGGCTATATATAAGTAGTTGTCTAGATAATTACCATCAGACATGCTTGCTTGAATGGCAGCTTCATTCAGCACACTTGCTTCACTCAACTGCAAGGTTTGTTGCAGATGAACTGTACTCTCAGTCGTGATAGACTTTTTACAGCAGTCAACTGATAGAAAGAATGGAAAGGTTAAAAGATCGCCAGTGACATTGTCTAGCATCTCTGATCTGTAACAAGTATTATTCAAGAGGCAAGACTATAGTGCTAGTACCTGCTTTTGAAGTGAAACAATATTTTAAAGAATTTATTCTGATTGGGGACAAGGAGGGCAACCAAATCTATTTTTTTAAAGGAATTTCATGTAGACTCAACCTTTTCTGCACACATTATTTAACTCGGCATTAATATGTGTATATATCACATTAGAATGAACTCACATTATTATTTTAATGATGATTTGCAAATAGAAAGGTAACTCTAAATCCACAGATTTGTACAGATATGCATACAACACAAAATTGCTCCTAAGAATTGAAAGTTGTGTATTGAACGTTTTTTTCCCCCATTTGGTGTCCATGTGGCTGTTCTCTTTTGGATGGTTGTCTCCAATCAACAGTTGATACTTACTTTATAAGGAAGGATAAGTGCAACTGTAGAAGTGTATTTCTTCGTAATTATATGTGCACTGGTTTTGACAGCCTTTTCAAAACTGCATTTGCAGGCAGTTCTTGACAGAGCTGCTTCCCCTCATGCATCCTTGCCTGAGACACTTCCGAACATCCCCAAACTCTTTAAGAACACAGGAAAATATGTGTCCAAAGATACTGCCACCATAATTTTCCCTTATATTTTGTACAGACTAAAAGCATACAAATTGATTTGGTCCATTAAACATAGGCTGCAAACTGTTTTTTGCCCTAGTTATCTACTGACCATGGTGGAAGTGTAATTAGCAGAAACACAAATTATGATTGTTAATATTACTTGCAATAAAACATTACTCATAATGTTAATTTATTGTAATTACTATTCCTAATCATTGATTCTCAGCATGCCTAAGGAACAGCAGTCAACAGCAATAGGAACCACACAAAAAGTCATTGCAGACTCTGAAGAGTGCTACAAACACGCTGCTGTTAAATAAATCGGCAGCTGTCCATGACACAAATGACACTGTGGCTCATCTTTCTTAGCCACATCATTAGTGGTAGTGTTTAGGTGCAATTTCCCTGGAGAAACTGTTGTTGTTTGCAATTAATTACTCCTCATGTAGCTTCACTTATAGTATGACAAAAGCTTTGTCGCATCTGGTAATTTTCTCTGAATAGCTGTTTGTGTTACGCAAGGTTTGCAAGCACACATTTTGTTCTCCTTTTCTCTCACTTTCATGTATGACCTTGCAAGTTCCAATAAATAATTTTTTTAAAACATGAAAACATGGGTATTGACTAATATTAATGAAACTGGCCTGAGAAAGCATAGCAAGATTATCCAAAATGGTTAACCATAAGAAACCCAAATGAAAGCCATGCAGACTGTAAGTAGGAGTTGCATGCCTATGGACACACTTCAGTATATGGTTCTACACTTGATTTCTCTGCATATCCCATGTATTTAAAATAGAAAGAGCATATTAATCCTCTGTCATCTCTTAACCTCACACAAACAGCTCACACAAAGCCATTCTGTTTAATTTGATTTTTCATTTGCATTGGCTCCATCACATAACACATACTAATAGGTTATGTACGTCCACAGCTTTCCTTAGTTATCTCTGGACAAATGTGATTTTTTTTTTTCTTTTTTAACATTAAAATAATTTCTGATTCTGGATGGTCTGAATAATTTTGATCTTTTTTTCTCAAGTCTGGGTTAGATTGGCTTTGCAAAGGAAAATTTACTTGAATCACAATTTGCTATGCAGATTTAGCAAGTTTATGTGATTATGAGTTCCTAAATTTCATGGTGTTACTCAGAACTGCAACTGTCTGCCAGCTTCCTAAAGTTCAGTGTAGTAAAGAGTAATTTGATAGCCACAGTCTCAAGTCTTTCTTTGATTCATTGATGTTCTGAGTTGTATTTTTGACCTTAAGTATAGGGCTTGTCTTAAGTATATTATTCAATTACTCAAGTTACCTATAACTCAAACTCTAATTTCACATAGTTTGACTGTTGTTTTTACGCTAAACAGTTATATGCAAATATAGGAGTCCTGAACTAGTGCATTCAAGTTTACACAAAACTAAAATTAATTTAGAAAGTATTTCTAAGCTGTGATCGTATATATTTGTTTCATTAGGTAACACTCCAATCTGCAAGAATTATTAATAGTTTTCTGCTTGCAAACATTGTCTCTCATGTCCTTAGCTCCTATAATAACATTATGCAGATAACTTCTGCTGTACTGTTTTATTAGTGCATGTAGAGTAACAAAAAAACTAATCAAGTTAAAACATTTGCCTTATGGCTTCTTTATAATCCTTGAAAGCTAAAGCTTAGAAAGTAATATAAAATGTAACAAATAAAGCATTTAATGTATAACCTTGTATTAATAATAATAATAATATTTTATTATTCTCATTGGGAATTTGGACCTTAGCATGTGTACTTGCAATCCTCAGCCATTAGAGCTGCAGAATGTGTAGCCACGATTTGAACTATTTATTCCAAATCAGTTTCATTTTTGCATTTTCTCAGGGTGTTCATCTGGATGTGGTAAAAAAGAAGTTAGGTACCTAAAATTATTATGTGATGATAAGAAGGACTATGCTTTACAACAGGAGTTACTTGGGTTATTTCTTTTGCAACGTGTTTTTTGTTAGTGAAAAGTATATGCTGAAAAGATACAGCTTTCAATCAAAAATTGATGCTGAATTATGTTTAACAACAGTTCATTGGATCATTCTGTTGATTGCCTGGCTCTCAAGGTGTCTGTAGTTAGGAATTAGCTTGTGGATTTTGTAGATTTTTTTCCCACTTATCCCTACTCTGAATATGTTCTTATTTTCTCAGAACACAGTAGAACCTGTTCCAAATTATTTCTTACAGTTCAGTCAGGTGGAAAAGGAGTAATTAAATATTTGAATCTGCAAAGAAAACTGGGAAGTTTTTAGATCTTTTTATATGATATTGAGATACTGTTCACAAAATCAGTTTTTAAAATTAGGTTGAAAAACTGGAGTAGATGAAGAAAAGAGCTGTTGACATGTTCCTAAGATTAAAAAGTGTCTTGTTGTGAGGAACTGAGCTCAATGTGTTTACTTTATTAGAAATTAAATTGAGATGTCACTTGATCACAACACACAAGTATATAGTGGTTAACAAAAAACACTTCTATCCAGAAAAGAAGGACATAATTAATCTCTGGTAACTGAGCCCCAGATATTTGCATTAGGAATTTGGGATAGTTTTTTAACAGTATCAGTAATTAAGTGTTAGAATAAATTACAGAATCAAAGAATATATCTGGTTGGAAGCAACCTTAAAGATCATCCAGTACAACCCTTGACCCAGCACTGAAGGGTAAACACTAAACCATGTCCTTAAGTGCCAGGTCCAAATGCTTCTTAGACACCTCCAGGGATGGTGATTCCACCACTGCCTTGGGCAGACCATTCCAGTGTTTCATAACCCTCTCCATGAAGAAATATTTTCTAATGTCCATTCTAAACCTCCCCTGGTGCAGCCTGAAACCATTTTGTCTAGTCTTGTCTACTGCCGCCAAGGAGAAGAGGCTGACCCCCTCCTTATTCCAACCTCCCTTCAGGTGGTTGTAGAGAGTGATGAGATCTCCCATCAGCCTTCTTTTCTACAGACTGCACAATCCCAGCTCCCTCAGATGCTCCACATACACCATGTGCTCCAGGCCCTCCATGAGCCTTGTTGCTCTTCTTCGTACATGCTCCAGTATCTCAATGTCCTATTTGTAGTGAGGGGCCCAGAACTGAGCACAGTACTTGAGATGTGGCCTCACCAGTGCTGAGTACGGCGGGCATGATCACCCTCCTGTTCCCACTGGCCATTGTGTTTCTAATACGAGCCAGGATGCCACTGGCTTTCTTGGCCACCTGGGCACACTGCTGGATTGCTAAATTGCTGATTTACCATCTTTTGCTAAATTTAAATTTAACATCTTTGAAATCCTCAGCATGGCTGAAAAGAGTCACAACGTAGGAGATTCCACATTTGTTCTAGCTGAAATCCTTGGCTGGAGGAGTGTGCTACTCTAGCCCTTGCTCTTCTTGCAGTAAATGCTTTGCTACAACAAAATTGGATTGTTTTCTCAAAATTTTCCCTTAATTAGCCACCAGTTACTGCAACTGAACACAGGGATAAATGACTGAGATCTAATTACCTTAGATATAGAACATGGCAAATTAAGTCAATGTCTTTTTGTCTTTCGATTTGAAAATAGACAGACTTCATGCAGAGCATTGAAATGTGGAGATTCTGATAATATGAAAATTTTCCTGCAGTTTTTCATGGTTGTAGTTTTCTAACATTTCTAATCCTTTTAATGTTAGTTTTAGAAAACAAACCTGCCTACTATTACAGTGCAAGTTTTTATCCAAGTAAAGTGAGGATCAGTAATCATGGTAGAGTAAATCCCAGAGTTTAAAAGGCATGAAATATTGCACTCACTTCTTGTGGGTGTAGACTTTAATGAAAAGAGATTAGAGAGATAAAGATGCGCAAGCAGTTAGCTACAGTATCAGCTTGTGTTACAATTACCTATGATTAAAAAAACCCAACAAAATAAACCAAAACCAAAGGTAAAAAGCCTTAAAAATTATGAAATTGTTATTGGAATCTTGATTAGGATTGCAGATTCCTTGTACAAGGCATTGCATGAACAGACTCTGTGAGTTTATAATTTAATTAAAAGTAGAATAACAAAAATCTTACGTGCAAAGTATTTTTATTTCTATATTGTCAGTTAAGGCCAATTGCTAAGAAAAGAGGGTGTAATTACTGTTGTATTCCAAACAGGAATGCATGTTTTTATTATTATAATGTTAAAAGTAATTTGAATTATGATAGCTCTGTATGTTAATTCCTTGCTACCTGATTTAATGGAAAATAACTGCACATTCTCTCCACTTCCAGTACTGAATTTTTATAAGGACACCATTTATGTTAAAAAGCCAAGAAAATTATAATAAAGAAGAAAAAATTATTCCATGGTGAAAGGAAAACTCTCAGGTTAGAAACTTTGAAATATTTTGAAATTACATTTTGGAAATATTTTCAGTGAGGATCAAATGTTATGATTTATAGTGCATCATGTAATGAAATATAGAAAGTTTTTCATCTTTTGAAACACATGAGGAAGTTAAACCTTTTTACCAGTTTTTCTTAAATACAAAGATATATTAATAATGTAATATAAATTTATATAAAGTCTAGGTGTCATCACACATTTGGAACTAAATCACAAGCAAAAGATCCTTCAGGAAACAAATTTGGAATGGAGATTCTAATTTCTCTTCTGTGGTCAAAAGTTCAACCCTATAGGGCATAAAATAAGATAACGACCCATTTCTATAGGTGCTTAATTGGCTTCACATGGTTTTCTACTGCACGAATTCATAGTGCTTTCTACTGAAGAGTCTGTGTCACTAAATCATGTCAAATGTGTTTTTCTTCAGGAAGGCACTAAGTGCATAGCAAACTGGAAACAAAGAAATGCTCAATGAATGAGAAGAAAAAATCAGACAGGAACATTTACTCAAGGAGTTGAACTTTCATCATGATTAGTAACATAAAGTGTTTTTAACTTTAGGCAGTGGATTGACAAGTAAACAATAAGTGAAATTTAGAAAAAATATTATTTTTAAAAAAGTTCTGCAGTACTTCAAATAATAATATATTTTATAATTCCTTTATTTCCATATTATTCATTGAAAGCTTTATTTGTCAGAACATCTCTAGAATAATTTGTGGTGCTACAAATGAACATGGTTCATCAAGCATCGAAAGTTGTTTTTCTAGGTGCTTGCTGGGATTGACCAACGTCTTTAACTGAGTGGATTGAAAAAAGAAGTTATTTATTTTCAGGTAAAATATCAAGTAATTTAGACCATGAAATTGAGCAGAAGATATGACTGTGTCAAGAAAACTAGAAATGAAGAATTTGGTTTGTAGCCATCTATTTGGGTCTTTTCTATAAAGTTAATGAAATAATGCTTTAGGACTATTTAAAATATAATAATTACATACATCTAATTTTGACAAGATATGGATTTATAAGAGAAAATCCCAGTCTTTTTGAAGATTGATGAATAACTCTCAGTAATTACCATTAAAATATTCTCATTAGTCAGGTAAGGACTTAGAAATCAGTGCTAAGTTACTGCTGAGCACTGTGATTATTAACAGGCACAACATTCGTAATGATCCTTCTCTTCCACCTGAGAATATTTTTCCACTTCTATGAGCTTGTTTGTCTGCCTTGTATTTTTGTTACTCTAAAATCTTGGGGACAGAAATTGGTTTATGAGTAATTTGCACAATCTCTTAACAAAAATGTTTATGGCTTCAATTTGAGCATCTGGGATGCTATCAGAATGCAGAAGTTTAATAATAATTTCATGCTAAACAGCTAGGAGGAAAATTGCATACAGAGAGGCAATTAACTGGAATGTGATAGGCTACCACCTACATTGGCATTTCATGGTAATGACTTGAAAGAGAATGAGCACCTTTTAAAAGGATTTCAATAACTGGCCAGCAGCAGGTGCTGTACAGAATATAAGAACTATTGTTTAAACTTAAGCGATATTGATTAAACTCTATTTTAACCCTAGGAAGAGAATTAATTACAACTGAGTCTTTATTCAAAAGGTGAGGTGATACAGCTGATGGAATAAGAGGCAGAGGAAACAGAGCTAGTCATTGACATCAATGATACAAAGTTACCCTGGTTTATAGAATCGTAGAATGCTTTAGGTTGGAAGTGACCTCAAAGATCATCCAGTTCCAACCCCACGCCATAGGCAGGGACACCTCCCACTAGATCAGGTTGCTCAAGGCTTCATCCAGCCTGGCCTCGAACACTTCCGGGAAGGGAGCAGCCACAACCTCCCTGGGCAACCCTTTCCAGTGTCTCACCAAACTCACTGTAAAGAACTTCCTCCTAACATCTCGTTCAAATCTCCCCTCCGCCAATTTGAACCCATTCCTCCTTGTTCTGTCATTACAAGACCTTGTGAACAGTCCCTCCCCAGCCCTCCTGTAGGCCCCCCTCAGATACTGGTAGGCTGCTATAAGGTCTCCTCGAAGCCTTCTCTTCTCCAGGCTGAAAAGCCCCAACTCCTTCAGCCTGTCCTCATAGCAGAGGTGCTCCAGCCCTCTGATCAATTTTGTGGCACTCCTCTGGACTCAGTCCAATAGTTCCAAATAGGTATTTAAACATTGCTGTCTAGAACTTCAGCATGGTGGGGAGGAGGGATAGCAATGCTGTTCTCGCCACTGTACCATGATAGGATGAGAGCATCAGGGGAAGTTCAGATTGGACATTAGGAAAAAGTTCCTTGCTGAGCAGGTGGTCAGGCATTGGAACAAGCTCTCCAGGAAAGCAGTTATGGCACCAAGTTACTGTTCAAGAAGTGTTTCGACAATGCCCTGAGATAGTGTGGTTTAACTTGCTCTGCATGGACTCCAGAGATGGTCTCAATGATCTTCAGGAGTTCCTTCCAATTTAGCAATCTGTTATTCTATTTTGTCTTACAGAATCATTCATAAACAACCATTATTACATATTTTTAAGATTCCTATTGCATTGAGATGATTGTCTTGACTGAAACTTTCTCACTTGGGATGCTTCTTACACTGTAGTAGTCAAAAAATGGAGATATCTTTTATCATGTACTATTTTAAATTTGCTGCAATAAAATTTGTCACTTCATTATCTGGGCACCCTCTGTGACATTCAAAGTGACTAAAACATATCTTAGATTATGTATTCTTATATCTTCCCTCCCCCCATGGAGAAATATGTATAACAGAACATATTCTTTATATATATATATAATATATATATGGTTTGTGGGTTTGGTGGGATTTAGGGATTTCTTTTGACTGGTTTGTTTGGAATTTTTTTGTGTGTGTGTATTTTAGGGTGTGTGTGTGTACATGTTGGATGTTTTTTTGGGGGGTGTGGTTTCCGGGGCTCAAAATAGCTCAAGGCTCAGGGTGTTCTGGGCATCAGTCAGTGGGTGATGAACAATTGTTTTGTGTATTTCTTGTTTTGTATTTTCTAAATATTTACTTTTTTTTTCTTTTTTTTTTTGGTTTTTTTTTTTTTTTTTTTTTTTTTTTTTCTTTTTTTCATTATCTATCCTATGAAACTGTCTATCTTAACCTGCAAGTTCACAAGTTTTACCTTCCCCCTCTTCCCTATCCCTCCCCCAAATTTTCTCTCCCATCCCACTAGATGGGGAGAGTAAGCGAGCAGCTGTATGGTTCTTGCTTAGTTGCTGGCTGGGATGTTCCATTCAAAATATTTTGATCATGCCAATTGTTACTCTTATTTTTTCCAGTGTTGTGTTCTGGATTTAGTATGAAAATGTTGATAGCATACCAATGTTTTAGTTGTTGCTAAGTAGTGGTTGTGCTAAATCAAGGACTTTTCAGCCTCTTGTGCCCTGCCAGTGAGCAGAACGGAGAGGCAAATAAGTTGGAAGGGGACTCAGCCAGCATAGCTGACACAAATTGACCAAAGAGATACTACATGATATCATGCATAGTTTCTAAACAAGGAGGAAAGCTGGCTGGGGACTGTTGTTTGGGATGTTGTGGGCATCAACTAGTGGGGGCTGAGCAATTGCACTGTGTCTCACTTATTTTGTATATTTTAATTATTTTGTAATGATGGAAATAATAATTAGTATTGCTAACATTATTCGCATTGTCTGTTTTTTCTGTCCTATTATACTGTCTTTATATCTACCCATGAATTTTACTTTTCTTTGTTTTTATTATTGTCTCCCCCCATCCCACTGGATGGAGGAAATGGGTGAGTGGCTGTGTGTTGCTTAGTTGCTGGCTGTGATTAAATAATGACAGTAAGTCAGGGAATGAATAAAACCACATAAGGCTTCACTTTATTTTAGAAATGTCTACTTTTAAATTATCAGTTACATTAATAAACATTTGTGTCACACAGCACAAACTACTTTCCTATTTTCCCAATTCAAGAGGGACATAGAGATGCTTGAGAGAGTCCAGAGTGAAACCACAAAGATGATTAAGAGAATGGAACATCTCTCTTATTAGAGATTGAAGGAGCTAGGACTGTCTGGGAGAAGAGGAGACTGAGAGGTGACTTCATCAATGTTTATAAATATGTAAAGGGTGAGTGCCAGGAGGATGGAGCCAGCCTCTTCTTGGTGATGCCTGATGACAGGACAAGGGGCAATGGGTGGATGTTGAGGCATAAGAAGTTTCATGTAAACATGAGGAGGAAATTTTTTTAGTGTGATGGTGACAGGATGCTGCAATAGGCTGCCTGAGGGGGTTCTGGATTCTCCCTCTCTGGAGATATTTAAAACCTGCCTGGACAAGTTCCTGTGTGATCTGGTATAGGAGATCCCGATGTGGCAGGGGCATTGGACTGGATGATCTCTGAAGGTCCCTTCCAGCCTCTGACATTCTGTGAGTTTGTGATTCTGTGATTAAAGTGTAGTCAGAAATTCAACATATTGGAGATGACTGCATTTCACAGTCAAGATGTCCATGGAAGTAATTTTAACATTGAAAATACCCATGATTTTCTCTCTCTGTCTTGTTTTTTTTGTTGTTGGGGTTTTTTTTCCCCCCTTTCTCTACAACAAGGGAAACAGATGCTATTTTCATTGTTCTCTTACTTTTGTTGTTTCAAAGCTCTCGTAACCTGGTTTTCCAATAGCAAGTATGTCATTGTACCTCACGTTTGATCTCTAATGATAGGCAGAATAAGTCCAGCACTGGCTTTTTATTGAGTGACTTCTTCCTTCCACCAGTCCTTTCATCCTGAAATCTTTTGGAAGTATTATTGTCAGTGCCTTCTGAACGTTTATAAAACAGGCTACTGGAAAAAGTGTATTTTCATACTGTGCCTCCATCATCTGTTCAAAACCTGAGTCTTTAGACTATTAATGATGCAAGTCACATATGCATTCTCTGTCAAAAATGAAAAGGATCAAAAACAAACAACTTGATAATTTGGGCACTGAAGCTTTAATGACACAAATTCTGTGTAATCATGCAAATCACCATTTGGCTTGCCTTTTTTTT
>VWZI01010419.1:44966-59432 GCA_013396835.1 Psilopogon haemacephalus
CAAATCAGTTCATTGCTAAATAGTAAACCTACACATCACACACACAAAAAGAAGAAAAAAAGAGAATTCTTCCTGCTTTGTATCATTACAATTCAGTGGCAATACTGTGTCACTGGGGTTTGCACTTTGCTATACTGATACTTAGTGGGATTTTTTTGTATAAGCTTTCTGTTCCAACAGAAATGCCATTCTGAACATTACTTTTTTCCCAAGATAGCCTAATTTTAAAATAAGACTGTAAAATTACTTTCTTTGTCATACCTCAGAGTATCAGTTCTAATTGTTCTTGTTTAACAGCCAAATGATAGTGGAGACTGGATCCCTTAGGATTCAGTTTTCAGATTTGAGGAGTATCCTGACTTGCATTATTAATCTATACCATAATGTGCTGGTTTGAACTAATTGGAGGATTTGAAAGAGAAATTAGACTATAGGCTGAGAAAGAAAAATGTTGATTAGACTACTTCACTCATAGGTTTACTGAAAAAGAAAAAAATATGTTTAAGAGTTGTAACCCAAACATAGATAAGATAGAGCTGCTTGAGCTACTCTGGCTGCCACATGTCTCTCCCTACCTTCCTAGCCGGATCTGAATAATTTCACTAACTTTTTTCCTGCTGCTAATCCCCCTGGCTGATCTACCTTTGCTTATCTGCTGCATAAGACAAATGGTGAGATAAGACTGGGAAGGGGGGGAAGGTGGTAGGGTGGTTAGAAACTCCTCTTAGGGATTTTTGATCTCTGGGAGGGGTGCAGTGTTTCTGAATTACCTTTTTACTGTATATATCTGTAAATATCTGCTATATATTGTAAATATCTGCTTCTATGTTGTACAAGCTGTAAATATAAAGCTTCATTTATTAAATTCCAGACAACTGAGTCCTAGCCTGGGTTATTTCAATGTGTGGGGTCAGGGATCTGCCAAACCACCACACATAGTTTACTGAAATGTTATGGACTTTATAAAGTTGCTATCAAATAATATCTGCAAGACTTTATTTTAGTCAACACTTTCACAAAAGGCACATAACTAATGTAGTTCTGGTAGTACATTTAGTTTTTAATGATTCTAAAAGGTTTTTCTGCATTTTTCATAGTCAGCAGTATGGGTCTTTTCCTATCACTATTAAACTTTGATATATGGCTTCAAATTAGTTACACTATATTCATTCTTGTGTTTTGATTTTCTGATTAATCAGAGATCTTGTTTATTAGAAATTGCCAATAACTTTGGAGAGCTATTGTTATCTAAATGAAAACATTTCTTTAAATGCCTACAGTCTGACTTCATTCTTTCCCAGTATTCTTGAAAGCCTCAGGCATACTAAGTATATATTCATAGTAACTGTATTAAAACACAGCAAGATATTCTTCTTTCACATTCTAATAACCATACGACTGCCTGTTGTTTCAGACTACATCAGATCCTAATTAAAAACCTGAAGCTTACTTACATTTCAGTTTACTTAAATTTGTCTTGGTATTGATAGTGCAATTGCATACTTAATGTGTTCTTGGAGGTCCTTTGCCATTTCCCCCTAAGGGTTGTGGTGCCTCCTGGAGTGCTACTGTGCTCCCTCCTGTCTGCCATCCCTGTAGCTTGCCATGTAGACTAAAAATCTGTAGAGCAGGCAGCAAACTGTGAAAGGCATTTGCTGTCCTGGTACTGCTTCAGTCCTGTTTTATTACTACATATAATGGAACTACCATCCAAGAAAACAGGGTTTTAGCCTGCTTTTACTTCAGAAGGGGGAGTGTTAATTTGGCCAGGCTTCTAGGAAGCCTGTAAGGCAAGCTGCCTGTACTGCAGCTAAAACAAGCACTTAATAGCTTAGTCCCACTTCTGCGTTACTTTTTTTTCAGCTGTGTGCTGAAATGAATTAGGGAAACCAGTTAAGTTAACACGATCAATGGTTACTTTGAAACTCAGACGATGGGTCAGCCCTGGTAATATTTAGAACATCTGTGATAAGAGCCTTTCTAAAGAAGAATTATTCAAGACCTTTCATCATATATATATTTTCAATATGAGATCTTGTTAGGAAGCCAGATCTCTTCTGAGAGATTGCTCAGATCTTAAGTAGTATTCCTGAAATGAAAAAATAATTTGGTTGATATTAAATCTGATATTAAAGGATATATCTAGAGCAGGTTTTAGGACAACCATCTGGTTTTATGCTAATTTATCTGCATTGTACATTTCTGAAATCAGATCCACAATGTAGAAGAACCTTTTAGCAGTTACGGTGAAAAAGGATAAAAAGCATTGAAGTACTAGTTGGGTAATTAGAGACATTATAGCTCCACCTTTTTATTCCTTGTGAGTCAAAAAATGGGATTTTCCTTCTCTGTTGTCTTTTCAACAATAAAATCTATGCCAGACATTTGGCCATGGCAAATGTATTTTTTTTTTTTAAGAAAGAATAATGAATTTTTTTTAAGAATTAATTTGTATTTATTTGGATCTAATTTTATGAGATAGTACTCCCTCTACTGTCAAGACATGCTTCAGTTCAAAGTCAGACAATATTCTATTTTGCATCTGTTTTACATAAAGAATACCCAAGAGTGAATGGTTTGTATATAGCATCCAACAAATAAAGAAAAAATCAGCAGATTGCTTAGAGTGCTATTTCCTGTGTTCTCTGTGCTGTATATATCATAGTGGAGTGGGACTTTCATGGTGCATAGCAATGAACAAATGGAATGAGAATAAGGCTTCCAGGACCTTCCCAAAGCCTCTTAGTCCCAAATTTCTTTCAACTTTATTGTTTGTCAACAGAATTACATATCTGATGTAGGTTGTACCTACTAGCATTTTCATTGTCAAACCATTAACTACTTGTGGGTAGGAAGAAGAATTTTATATTTGTGATAGAAGAAATAAAGTACACAGGCTGTTACTCTATAATTTATTAACTTATATTTGATCGCTTTTAAAATTTATGAGCACTTGCTACAGACATAGGCTATGAAATAACATAATTAGCATGTAAATTAATCAAGGAATCATTCCTTATATCTTGAACATCCATAGCACAATATAAGCCCTTTACAGGAAAGCAATCTGCACATTAAAGGAATGGCAATCATAGAATCAGAATATTAGGGGTTGGAAGGGACCTGCGGAGACCACAGAATCACCAAATGCTAGGGCTTGTTACGGGAATGTTAGGAGACCTCCAGAGATCACTGAGTCCAACTCCCTTGCCAAAGCAGAATTATCTATGGCAGACTGCACAGGAACACATCCAGGAGGGTTTTGAATGTCTCCAGAGAAGGAGACTCCACCACCTCTCTGGTGGAGAGGCGGAAACTCATATTGAGGTGGAAACTCCTGTGTCCCACCTTGTACCCATTGTTCCTTGTCCTATCACTGGGCATCACTGTAAAGAGACTGGTGCCTTTATCTTGACACCCACTTCTCAGATATTTACAGAAGATCAGATCTCTTCTCAGCCATCTCTTCTCAAAACTAAACAGCCCCAGTTCTCTCTGTCTTTTTTGCTAGGAGAGTTGCTCATGTTCTGCAGTCGTCCTTGTATCTCTCCATTGGAGTGTCTCTAGCAGATCCCTGTCTCTCCTGAACTGAGGACCCCAAAACTGAATGTACTGTTCCAGGTTTGGCCTCACCAGGGCAGAGAAGACGGGGAGGAGGATCTCCCTAGACGTGTTGATCACACTTTTCTCTATGCACTCAGGACACCATTTCCCCTCTTGGCCACAAGGGCACATTGCTGTCCCGTGGATAATTTATTGTCAAGGTCCTTCTCCATGGAGCAGCTTTCCAGCAGGATGATCCCTAGTCTTTACTGTTGTCTGATGTTATTCCACACCCAATGCAGGACTCTGCACTCGCCCTTATTGAGCTTCCTGAAGTTCCTCTTCACTCAGCTCTCCAACCTTTCCAGATGTCATTGGATGGCAGACTTTAAGTGTATCAGCCACCCTTCCCAGTTTTGTATCATCAGTGAACTTGTTGAGGATACACTCTATCTCCTCATCCACGTCATTGATGAAGATATTGAACAAAACTGGACTCACTACTGATGCTAGTACTGATTGACATGACTAAACAGTAGTGTAAGTCAAATAACCTGGAATGTGAAGAAAGCCAAGAGCTACTGAGAATGGAAGTAGCACAGAGAGCTGCTGTTTTTTCATGAGTGAAGAGAAATTACTCATACTGATCAGTTGGTGATGCTGGGATGGGTTATGTATCATTAAAATATCTTTATGAAATGAAAGATAATTATGCCATTCAAGATACTCCTGCATTTACTAATGTTCTCTCTTCAGAGTAGTTTTACTGGTAAATAAAATACTGTGAGAGAAAAAAGACAAAAGACAAACCTATAGAACTTACTGTCTCACAAAAGTGATGCAAAGAACAGTGACCATTTGGAAAACTGATTAAATGGTGACCTTTGAGTTTTTATTAATTTATTTTTCTGTATAGATGATTGAGGAACATTTTTCAAATTTGCTGGGAAAAATCAGTTGTACAGAAAGTTTTGTTAGGGTTTATTTTCTCCCATTTTTATGGCATTCTACTTATAATATTTAAATATTATGAAATCTAAATGCTGACACAGTCTGATCTCACAAGCTACCTGCTGTACACACAGAGTTGAGACAAAGAAAGTTTAACGATATGATAAGATGCACAATGACCTTAACCTATTTGCAGAAAAGCACAGCAAAATACAGAAGCAGCAGAGACGCCTCTCATGTTGCAATCTGAACTTCTAGCCCATGAGTCTAGATTCTGGGAAGATTTGAAGAGGAATTCAAAAGGAAGAGGACTTCAGTTGCCTAATGCTATGATTTACTCTCTATTAGGTTACCAATCTATACCTTACACCATAATGTAATGCATTTCTCCTAAGAAGGGTCATGGTTTCGAGAGAAAGTGAAACCTTGGAGTGAAATGTTGAGGGGTAAAGATCAGATCCTGCACCTGAAGGAATTGACATCTTTGCCAATTATATAAAAAATCAACTTTTTATTATTTCAGAGCTGCCTAAAAATTCACAAGGTGAATTTTTCAGTTCAGCTTATAAGGTATAACTCTCTTCAAGGTTGGTAGAATTAGAGGTCAACAACCCACTCCAGAAGAGTACTATGCATGCTTTGTCCCTTCTCAAATCCCCTGAAGAGAAAGACTGAATTAAATGTGGTTCTGAGTGCATACAGAGTTACTTGTACAATGTTCTTACAGAATTTGAACATTATGGATTTGATTCCATATCATTACTATTTAACTTTTTTTTTTAATATATATAAGCTCAGTTGGCATAAAATTTGTAAACTTACATTTAATAATAAACTTGTTTTTCTCTGACATTTTTCATCGAGAAACATAATTTTTACTTCTGGGTTTTTTTAGCTTTCCCAGTCTGAAGAGTCTCTCAGGAAGTCACAATGTGATGTTTTTTGTTTACTTAAATTTTCTTTTTTGTGTTTTTGGTTTGTTTTCTTTTTTTTTTTTTTAATATTTTTTTTTTCCCTGTTGTTCCCCTCACCTCTTTCACTCTCTTTAGAGAACGCATCAGGCCTCAGTACATTAATAAAACATTTCTATTCTTCTTCTCCTGTTCCTAACTTGTTTAAATTCCTACATCTAGAAATATTTACAATTTGTGGTGTGCACCTTCTGCAGTACAACAGGAAAAACAACAAAATAAAAATGTAACATCTGATGCCTGACTTACTTTTCTGTTGATCATTCTCAAAAATATAGACACTTGAGACTGCAGCATAGCATTTCAACTCATGCACCTCTTCTAGCCTGCTGCAGATGCTGGCACTTGGGGACTATGGCATCAGTACATCAAAGAAGATTTGACTGGGTATTTAAACACCAAGATACTAATTTTTTAAGAAACATATTATCAATAAACGAAACAAGATTTGCCCCAAGGAACTGGCAAGGGTGAAGTTTTGCCTCCTAATGTTTTGATAAAATCTGACTATTTGGATCAGTGGAATTCTGAATAGTGATGCCATGTAACATCCTACCTTTTGAAGTATCTGTGGAAATATGAAACTTGCCTTCAGTTTAAAATATGAAAGTTGTCACTACAGATATTAGATTTGTGTTGAATGAGGCAGTATGAGAGAACAGCAAATAACCTACTTTTACATATTGATTCTTCCCACTCTGTCAATTATAGCCTGGTGTCCTAAGTCAGGTTTCTAAAACTAAGTCGCTCAACCTTTATGTTTGCCTCATCAGAAGTGTGAGGTCGTCTTAAAATATTTTTCCATTTATACTTTCCTTCCTCAATCCCAAAGGCAAGATTGAGCAGAAACCTCATAGCCTCTACCATGTACAAAGAAATATTCTTTAAAACCCAACTCTCAGTACCTTACAGTGTACAGTTTCTGATGAAACCACACCACATTGGTTGTCAATCTCCCAGTGGAGAATAAGACTAGTAATGAGAATACTAGTAAACTCAGACTCAGCAATATTAATCCTGAAGAGGAAACTTGAAATGTACCTGTTTATAATAATAACCAATATTTTTTAGGCCTGCAGAGTCATTGCTACAATAAAATAATCCTATTTATTCTTGGCTGAGATGTGTTTTCAGTAAAACAAAGCATTGTAACACTCCAAATTTTGCATGTGGAAAAGGATTAGGCAAAGTTCAGTAATAGAAAAAGCAAATTACTCCAGAAAAAAACACCTCCCCCCAAAAAAATAAAAGACATGATATAACTAATAAATTAATTAAAATTTCTATACATAGGCTATGTCTGAATTCTGAGCAAGATGTAATACAATAAATAGGTTTTAAAATGGTATTTATCATGGAATCATTCAGTTGGAAAAGACCTTTAAGACTGAGTCCAATTGTTTATCATCATGTAGCACCTAAACATCAAATTATTGACTACGACTGTCATTACAAGAGGTGACATTTCACATTTGTAGATAGAATAAATTACAGATGTATGCTGTCATCATGAAGATATTTGTTATTATTATGTATATGCTTGACTGCTCAGTCATCTGCTGTTTGAGCATGGACTAGAGTGGGAGCAGTGTAATTAGGGAATTAGTTAAGTCTTAGTTAATGTCTTTCTATTTCTTAAGAAATCAATGCTGTATAGAGCAGAAATTTAATAAAGGAAGTTAAAATTCAGTGTGAGAACTGTCAGTAGAGATTTTGTTTCAAACAGTTGACACTTACTGCTGACAATGGGGCCTTAAGATTAGATACCTGTATTAGTTCATCTTCTCTGACTATTTTTTATAGTTTCAGCTACTGCTCTTTTTGTCTTCCTGTTCTGAATAAATGCTGATGTATATAGTTTGGGTTGGTTTTGTTTGTTTTTTTTTTTTTCCCCCCCATTCTCCTCCATTTTGGTGCTACAGACTTTAATTTTAATAGCAGATTTAGAGTAGGCTCTTTCTAGTGCTTACTTACCAGCAACATTTTCACTGGTTTCTGATCATTGTTTGAGACAACTGCTTGCACTCTCAACCTGAGACCTATGTTTAAAATCATACATCCTTCATATACAATTAACTAGGTTGGCGAAAGGTGGTTGAAAGAAACTACAAGGTCAGGCAAAAAAAGTCCATTACTTGTCATGCACTCATTAATCATGCTTTCATCTATTTCTACTTTCATCTTTGTCTCCTTTTACTGTGTTTATTTTTTTTTCTAATTTTCCGGCACAAGGTACTCAATACCTCTATTGAAGATGACCACAAGTTTGCCTACTTGTTACTGGCAATATGTAGCTGTCTACCAGGAGGGAAGACTAAGAGGACTAATTCGAATTAGGTGCAACTTAGCATGCTTTCTTAACCCTGCTTGAAAAGTCTTCTGGACTAAATGGTCCGTGATCTGAACCCTTACCATTATTCTTATACTCTATATATTATACTCTATTCTTATACTCTATATTATAAGTATAAGTATATTCTTATACTTATACTTATAATATATTTTAGTTTAACATTACTTCTTCATGATAAGGGGGTAAGTAAGACTTGCTTTATGTCTCAGAAGGAAAATCAACATTCTGATTTCACAAAGAGGATTGAAACTAAAGGCTTAATTATTTTTTTTCCTTATAATTAGCAAGACTTCCAGCCAGCTTCAGTAGGGTAATAGTTAATGAGGAGCAATAATATTGTGATGTTTTAAAGTAGGGAGAAACACAAAACCTGCTTGATTGATTTTCTTTTTTAAAATGTATTCTACTGTTCTAGATAAGAAATATGTCCAAGATTATCTTTCTCTGTTATATAAGAGTGAATACTCACCAGCCCAGTAGGTTCAGTCAGGTTGCATAAGATTTTTATTTAGCTAAGTAAAAAAGACTATAGCTTGCCTTATTAATTTAATGTAAGCAATATTTTTTATTTTGGCACTTGTTTCTCACAAACTAGTGGTTGTAAAATCTTCAGGTGAATGTTTTAAAAGATTGTACATATACTGCAAGTTTAGAGGGCTACTAAAGTATCATGTACTTCTAATACCGGACTACATGTTCCCATTTTCATAGACTTTCTTCATACAAGGAAATAAAGAGTGATGCATCTGTTATTCTGAAACATTCACAGGTGGTGCCAACAAGTCTCCTGCCTTGGAGAGGGAATGGAAAAGTGACTGGAGAAATAAACTTAGAATTTATAAAAGTGTTTACTGATTACTCCCCTTAGTACAAAGTCCTTTTAAATAACTAGAGAAATCCTTTAAATCCTAAACTCTCAGGTAAGACCTGAGGGAAAAAAAACAAACCAAAGCTAAAAACCAAACAAAGTAGCAAGTTCATTACTTCAGTCTCTTAATTTAAGTAAATAGAAGAAATGTCCATGGTTAAAGTCAGTTACTGGCAATTTGTAATTAAAAATCTTGTAATTTCTTCTTAGTTTTTTTACTTCAGGCTGTATACAAAAATAGTAACTCACTCTTGCAGGATGCATTACTGTAATTTGAATCTATAATGAGCAATATTTGCAGTAACTTGGTGGGAAAAAATGAAGTAAAGCTCCTTTTATTTTGTATGAAGAGGTCAGCTTCAGATGGATGTACAGTTGCTGAACTGTCACATTATGCTGAAGAGATCTTTCTAGCACTAATAGCTGTATTGCACACTTTAAAAATGTAGTTTACTGTTAACTTTTAAGTGTAAATTGTTCCCTATGCAGAACTTCATGGGGGAAAAGAACAAAACGTTGTCCTTAATTATTTTAATTAAAATTTGCATTCTCATTTTAGGAAGCCAGTCTCTTGTCTGGCATACCAAGATACTTTGCTATGATACAAGAGTGTCATCTAGTGAACAATTTAGATGAAGAGCACAAACCCAAATGCTTCAAGAGTATCCAGATTTTGAGTCATACTGTAAGTATAGCTGCATGTCAGCAGAAATACTCAAAACTTTAAAAAACCTTTCTTCTCATCAACAGTATGCAAAGAATAATTTGAAAATAATAATATTAAGAGTAAAATGATACATTGTCATTTACTTTTTCAAAATATGGTACGTACTCTTTCTTAATGCCCTCAAATTTCTTGTGTTAAAACTATAGTCCAAAATTCCAAAGCTCAAAATCTAGATTTAAAGTAAATTTAAAAAATTAATTAGAAGTTTTGTTTTTCTAACAGAAGCTGAACATTTATCTGAATTGTTGAAAACTTAAAAAAAACTTATTTGCTTTACCTTAGGAAACTATAAATATCTGTTATCTTCAGAAAAGTCTGAAAAAATATTATCTGTGTAGAGCACTGAAATAATCTTTTACGCCTTTACAAACAGAAGCTGAACTTTGAAGTAGTCCATTTTAATACTTATGCAAATGTGTTATGCATGCAGTGGGAAAAAAAGGAGCTAAGGTAAATTGGAACATAAACTCTATAGTTGTGTAGAGTCCTCTTCTTTGGTATTCAATATGTCAGTGATGTATCAGGAAAGAATCAGGAAATACTTATAACATTGTAGCTACAGATAGCAATTCTTGCTAAACACATTATTTTGCTGGGAGAAGGAGGAATTTCCTTGAATGTGAAGAACAAAAATCTGTATTAGGCAGTTATTGTTGATATTTTTACTTTATAGATAGCTAGAGTCTGGGGTAAAAATAAAGGGATAATTTGATTAACAAGGGTTTAGTTTTAATTACAGCAAAATTCTTAATTTTAGTTTTTTGGTATTAGGTTTGTTCAAGAGTACTATAAAAAGAACTTTCACTGAAGTTTACTAGATTGCTAATCTGAAAAATTAAATCAAATGTAATTTTTTTTTTTTTTTTGGCTGACACACTTAATGTGGTAGCAAATTCTGTTATTATCCAGACTGTTCCTTGGTGTTCTTCCTTCCTTCTCCCTGGCCCTTTCTCTAGATTCTTTTCTGTGACAGATCCCTCTTTTAAAATCAGTCATGGACTTGTTTGTTTGTGTTTTTGTTGTTGCTGTTTGTTTGTGGTTTTTCTCCCAGTTCTGCTTTTCTTGTCTGTTATAAGCTAACCTTTCATTTTTCTTCCTTTTCCTTTCAGCCTGTTAGATATCACTTTTTAACATCAGTGTTGTAGGGGGAAATGGCAGTTGTGAAAATAAAAGCTGTACAATAGCTTTAAATAAGAGAAACGTGGCATAATAAGTGACTTAATCCTGGCTGACTTTTCAGTGAGAATTTATCAATAACAGAGGTTAAGTACTGTTCTGATTATCTAAATCTCAGATATGTTATACTTTGAAAGTCTATAGGCTTGAGAATATGGTCAGCAGAAAGCTATACTTCTCTGTTCACCAGGATGAAATAGAATCAGCCACTCTGTAATTCTACCACAGACTTGTAGCTGTCCTTAGAAGAGAGATCTGTGGTAACTGTGCTGATTCTTGTCTTCAAGACTACTGTCAAATTGCTCTATTAATCATCCAAGCTGTGTAGAGTATTTTAGTGTGTTCTACACTATGTAATACGTGGCTCTATATCTTTTAATATGTTGAAATTCTGAATAGCCTTTAATAATTTGGGGAAGTACAATTCTTTTATTATTTTACCCTTTATTCATGAAGGAGTATTTTTTTTCCTGAATCATTAAGGATCATCTTTCCAGAGAGAAGGTCATTCTTGGACAATGCTGACATCGGCTTCTACCTTGTTTTCTTGTAATGACTTAGAAGTGTAGCTGTCTCCTTTCTTCAGTGAATGTATCTCTCTTCCAGTGCAGGAGACAAACATGTGCAATCACAAAATCAAGTTTGCCTGAAATCAAAGAGAAATATTTTCATTTTTAATTTTAATTTTTATTTTAATTTTATTTAAATTTTTTACACTCATGCATAAAGCCCCCAAATCTATCTCTAAAATGAAATAGTCTAGACTGAAGATATTCAGGCTTAATGGTGCTCTAAGCAACGTGATCTCATTGAGGATGTCTCTGCTTACTGCGAGGGGATTGGACTAGGACTAGATGACCTGTAGAGGTGTTGTGTTACATTGCTGACATGGCAGCTTTGTTTGTCCTCTCAAACAAAAGCCTATACAACTTCTTGGACTTTTGAATGTGCATTTCTATCTTATTTAGGGCTTTAAAGGTATGTCACGGTTAAATTTACATCAGCTTCCCCTCAGTCTTCTGTACAGATTGTTGTGTAAATTGCTATCTCTTTTGGAACAAGAGCTGTTTACCAGTTTGTTTCTCATGGTACCAAGTTTCTAACTATATTTTCTGTCATACTGCTGGCAGCATGCTCAGAGCTGCCTTTCCAGCCTTTCAGTAATCTGGAGAAGACAAAGTGTTCCCTGGCACCACAATGAGACAGCTCTAGTTCAGCTATCTATGGAAAAAATCAGTAAGACAGTTCTGTTTCAGATGCAATGTGTTCCTGGAGGTCGTGCAGCACCAGGGACTACAAGACAACCATGCAGTGGGTGGCTGTGAGCAAAAGACAGACCACGAGACTGAACATTTCATTGATTGTGACACAAGATCCTTGCCAAAACAATTACAACAGCACCAAAACCCACATTTGGAACAGCTGTGATGGGCTTTATGGTGTCAGTAGTAAATCATTAGTATGCTGCCTGGGTCAGTCTGCTAACTTCTGTCCCTTCTTCTTCCAGCTGGCCACCAGCTGACCCTTCCCTGGGATTAATAACTTTCACACATAGGAGTTAGCTTCTCTTTGAACAGCCATAGTGAGACATCCTATTTCTACAGCTGACAGTATTTATGACAGCCTCTCTCCAGGTGTTTGTAGTGGTAGTTACATATTAGGGAGACCTCCTATGCAAGGGAGATTCCCTGGAGGCATCTGGACCGTAGGGGCAGTGCAGTACCAATTCAGAATCTGTCTCATGTAATCATCGTGGACAGAAGGGCAGCTAAAGCTCATCTGAAAAGATTTGAAGATAAGGTTGGAAGCATAGTTTGCAGCTACTCACTACTTGGAGAATAAAAGGGGATAAGCAGTGTAGATTCCATTAAAAGAAAATCCACTAAAAGCTGTGCTTCCTCAACTGAAAGAGCATGCTTATGTGATCAGCATTAACAGCTCTTCTGCAGGTAAGTGATATCTGTCCCAATGCATGAGGAGATGCTTGTTCATAGGGTTTGTTGTTTCGCAGAGAGAATCAACTGATGCTAAGTGATGGGCCTGAAGGAAACCCTGCCACAAACACCTTCTAGGAGAACTACAAAACCAAATGCAAAATGTCTTTGCAAACTCAAGGTTTCCTGAATAAAGTTTGTTCAACTTCACATAGGCCATAGAGAAGATCTTCTGAAGGATGAATATATCAATTAATGCCACATTTAGGAGAAACAGCTCTCCTTGGTGGACCACAGTTCGCCGGGATTGTAAGCAAATGAAGGAAGGTAGTGTTAAACAGATAAGCTCATTCCTCTTGCTGCTCTTGGGAAAGGCTTCCCAGGGCATGAAAAGAAATATCTTGCAGACTTTGCAGTTATCTCAGGATAAACCAGAAGCTTAGTTGGACTGTCTGCTAGGCATATAGTTTATCCACACCTTCCACAACAGTGTATTGGGAGGCATTAGATTTGCCATCCTCTGTCCAAGAAGAAGTGAGTTGTTGGTTTGTGTTGTTTTTGTTTTTTTGTTTTGTTTTGGTGTGGGTGTTTTGTTTTGTTTGTTTGTTTGTTTGTTTTTATTTTTTAAAATATATTTTTTAGTTTTTTGTTTGGCTGGGGACTTTTTGTTGGTTTGGTTTGGTTTTGTTTTGTTTGGTAGTGTTGTTTGGGTTTTGTTTTGTTTTTTATGTAGAAAGACAAATTCTGTCTATATTCTTCTGAAGACTGTGAATTTCCTTAAGCAGGTGGGAGCATAAACAAATGTAAACTAAGCTCAAAAGGACAGAGTGTATCACACATGTATATATAGAAGCTGTCTAATTACTAAAGATATAACAAATCATTTGCAATGTAAAGCCAAACATCCCATTTACCTTCCAAGACTGAAAAAGTATTGTTTCAGAGTGTTTTGTCTCAATTCCTGATTTATTTTTTTTTTTTAAACCTAGCTGGTAAACAGAGACAAACGGAAGAGTTGTTCATAACTATATCCAAAGATTTAGACAGATTTTTCTGTTACATGGCTGGATAGAAATATAAAAAGCATAAAGAATTGTTAGACTATGCCTTAGCAAGGCACTAAAGCAGGCAAAAAATTTAAATCTTAACCTTTTCAGCTTCTCACACAAAAGTCAGAAAATGTGCTTAGAAAATGCAGATTGCTTTGCTTTATTTTAAATATTGGGTAAAGGATATACAGGCTTGGAAATCTGTCATGTAGCCTAAACTTCTTTATGAGCAAATGTCTCAGAGACAGTTACAGAAGATGTCATTTAATTTTGCACATTGTGATGTTGTGAAGAGGTCATGGGCCACTAGGAAAAATGTAGCTTGAAGTAATTTGCTTTATTGCTGGAATTTTTAGCTGGCTAATTGAGGAAGATACCATAGTGACTCGGCTAATCCAGACTACTGTCAGATTTATTGTACAAGTAACAAATTAGAATAATATGAACAGAAAATTTACAGTGATGCAAAGCAGGGTAGTTTTTTGTTTATGTAATGTGGGTTATTTACTGGTGTCCACAATCTAATTGTGGAGTCTGCAAGCCTTCTGTTTTCTAGTCTGTTTTTATTTCCTCGCTCTTCCATGCTCCTGGTAGGAGATCTCAGTTCACCTCGTCATCATAAACAACTGTTTTCATACTCTCTCCTCTCTATACTTTATGTTGATAAGAAATAAAACACACTGGATTTGTGGTTCTGTGATCTTTAGACCATGAATTCTCTATGGAAATAATCTCATTATGTGACCCTTCATGTTTCATTTATCTGCAAATGTTCTTTCAGGGTGGAATGGCAGCTAGCTCTGCTAAGCTCAGGCAATGACATAATGGCAGAAGTTTGTGATGTCCTTATTCCCTGCAGTCCCACCAAATCTATTAATCTTATTTCCTTTTTTT
>VWZI01010419.1:59460-103576 GCA_013396835.1 Psilopogon haemacephalus
TTTTTTAACAGGGTATCCTGAGTCCTACTAGGTGGTTAATGCGGCCATATATATATATATGTTCATAGTTTATGTTCAGGGCCATTGACTCCACTTGTAAATGGCAGACATGCAACTGATCTGTGTATGTGAGGTAAGTGTGCTGAGACTCGTGGGGGTGTCTCCAACAGTTTCAGTGATTTGATGAGCTGGATATCGCTGTCCCACAACCACACAGTCTAAAGTTTGAACTATAGTAATCTGTACTGTGGAGACAAACTTTGTTTGTTTGTTTGTTTTTAATAATGGTGTAACATGAGTGTAACAACAATTCTTTTTAGTAGATTACTTCTAAGAGCCACTCTAGGTAAGGTACTTCCTTGTCTTAATCTTACCTTCTCATTTTTATATCTCTAGGAAATTGAGATTGTAGAAATATTAAAGCAGATTTAGTTCAGAATAAAATTAAAATACCATCACAAAAATGTTCCCTCAGTACACATGATATCTCTGGAGGGTGATGTAATTCCACTGACTTTATTTCTCCACTAAATTGGACGTGAAATGCCAATCTTGTATGTCTAGGATGAAAAAATACAACACAGCAAACCACAAAGAAAGAGCAAAAGTTTAAAGGGCTTTTAAAAGAGAAAATTGAATTGAAGGCGTCTATGTATAATATCTAAATTATGTGTTGACAGAATATGCTACAAAGTTTGAGAAAAAAAATATTTCCTAGAAATAAATTATGTAGAAATCTTTGAGCTACACTTCTATTCAAAAGATATTTTGCTTTGTTGCTTCTTAAACAAGTTGTTAAAGGGAACTGTAAATCAATATAACGTATTTGGGTACAAGTGCTTGTGATGCTAGCACTTTCATATCTTTACTGGTTTTTAGGTTTTGTTTTGTTTTGTTTTTTACCATTTCCTTCTAAAAAATCCCTGGGCTCAGATTATTTCTCTACTTGAGAAAAATGTGGAATATATGAAAAAAGAATAATATGTGTAAAAAGAATAGTGTCTGAATAGAGCAAACTAACAATTTGAAATTTTTTTTTCCTATAATAGGCAGACAACTTATTAAAACTAAAAAAGAAAATACCTATATTTACATAATGTACCATGGAGGCTTTTTGTGGAGGAGTATATGATGCAGAACTGCAGTTTAGTGATGGGAATGAAATGCAGTTCAGCTCCAGCAACACTCAGAATTAAGCTTCATGTGGAAAACTGCATAAGGTAGCTTAAGTTTGAGGTATTTTAAACATTATGCCCTTTCCTTCTATACACCTAAGTCATACGTAAATATATTTTTCTTCCAATTTTAGCTGGACTGGTTTATTTTCTTTGAAGTTTGGGTATTTGTATTTGTAATTTGTTGGTATTTGTAGTATTTTCACACAGATTTGTACTAAAAATGTCCATGGTTCCTTCCCTGATTTACCCCATTTTTCTGTAAGCCATTGGGAATGGCATTTAGTGAAAGTGTTGCTGTTCTTGGTATAGATCTGCAGTTGCAGAGCAAGGTTTACATACTAAGATGAATGGGTTTTTAGCTTATTTCTACAGCTGTCTTAAATACTGTCTGCATTCCTGTGCAAACTATCCTAGGTGATCTTGCTTTTGGCAAGGGGAGATGGACTTGATCTTTGGAGGTCCCTTCCAACCTCTAGCACTCTGTGATTATCATTTCATGAAACTATACTGTAATGTGCCACTTAAAGGGTATGGTGGTTTAGCAGTTACCTGCCCCCCCCACCTTTTGAAATAAACCCCTGCTAGGACTCAGAACACTGGAAGCTGATAAATGAAGCTTTATATTTACAGCTTTGCACAATATACAAGCAGATATTTACAAGGTATAAGAGATATTTACAGATATATACAATGAAAAGCTAATACAGAAACACCACACCCCTCCCAGAGACCAAAATCCCCAAGAGGGGTAACCAATCACCCCTACCACCTTTCCCCCCTTCCCCAATCTTATCTCACTACCTGTTGATGCTGAAGATAAGCGGAGGTAGATTGGCCAGGAGGATTAGTAGTAGGAAAGAAATTGGTAGAATTATTGAAAACTAGCTACCAAGGCAGAGAGACGAAGGAACCATGCAAGAGAAGCAGCCGCAGCCCAGCGAGGTCGGAAACTGTCTGCCCTATCTATATTTTGGTTATAACTTTAAAAACAACTTTTTTTTCTTTCTCAGTAAAACTCTGGGTGAGGTGACATACTGTGTTTTCCTCTCTCAGCCAATAGTCTAATTTCTCACTCAAATTCTCCAATTAGTTCAAACCAGCACAAAGCGGTTTAAAAGCATATATTTGACCATACGATTGGACTTAAGAGATCTTCTGAGGTCTTTCCAACCTCAGTTATCCTGTTATCTAATTAATGTTGCCCTGAGGAAGCATTTTTTTGCACCTGGTGGGATATGCTATGCATTTTTTGTAATGTCTTGAAAATATGTAAAGATCTTAATTTTTTTTTCTAAATTTCTAATAACCAAAACTATGTTTAATAAAACACTCCACACATTTCAGGTTTTCTAATCAGAAAGCCTATTTTTCAAGCTTTGTTTTTTCACTAATTTGCATAAAAATATGCACATTTTTCGCTGGTTTTATTTCTGATTGATATAGGAAGCCAGATATGGCTGTAAAATCAGCATATTTTTTTCTGTGGGAAATGAGGCAATGAATTTCAGCCTAGCTGTTTTAAACTTTAGGTATAATAATTGTTTAATACAGGAGAATATACACTTTAAATGTAGCTGTTTATTAGTTTGTGTGAATTAAAATTATTGATATGAACATCAGAAGAAAAACAAGTGCTGTTTTTCTCCAAGAACCTAGAAGTCTGTGATAGTTTTATGTAATTCAGATTACACTGGAATATGCATTATGGCATGTGGAAACGTTTTCAGTGTGCTCTGTATGTCTTTACTGTTTTTCACATTAAACTATTTTCTTGTTGCATTTTGTATTGTTTGGAAATGGTTTGCTAAATTCTTACTGTTGAAGTCAAATATTCATTAATTTATATGCCAGCTTAACTTTTGCTAAAGGTTCAATACTTTTAATGTCATGACTATTGAAAAAAAAACAAGAACAAAAAAGAAAATAAAGAGGCCTTGAAGTTTAAGTATTTTTTTAACATGTAGTATTTTAAATAGGTAGTCTGAATTAATGGCAAAATTGTTCTTAGCAGAAATTTTCCATCAGTCAGCCTCAGGCTGACTTAAGCAAGAGATACAAAGAACATTATTTAAATTGTAGAATGATTTTAGTTGGATGAAATCTCTAGAGGTCATCTGATCCAGGGCTAAATTTAGCTTCAGCTTTTTGCTAAATGTCAGCCTGAACTTTCTTTATTGTTGAATCTAGAGTAGAAGACTATTCCATCAATTCAAAATCATTTATTTCCAAAATGTAAGCTTAATGACTACTTATGATGTATATATGCATCCTCAGAATGATGACTTATGCTTTGTTGTTGTTTTGAGCTTCAGACTTTAACTCAATAGGAACTATGAAAGCAAATTAAATTTTACAGGTTATGATAAAGACTGACAGCTAATTTGCAAATATAATAGTGTCATATTGCTCTTTAGCACTTCCAAACACCTACAGATTCAAGTTTTGTTGCTAACTTTGGAAGCTTTAAATTTGAATATATTTCAGTTCCCCAAACTCTTATTTCCTTCCCACTGGAAATAACATGAAATGAGACCAAATTATATTATAGACCTTTGATTAAGTTAATCCTTTAATTTTTTTCATGAATACCTGGAAAATGCAGGTAGGATTCTTGCATTAAAAAGCCATGTATTTTCTTCAGTATTATCTTTGTCATATGGATAGTTCATATAATTATAGAACTGTAGAATGGTTTGGGTTGGAATGGACCTTAAAGTTCCAACCCACCTGCTACAGCAGGGATGATTTTCATTGGTCAGGTTGCTCAAAGCCCCATCCAACATGACCTTTAATATTTCCAGGGAGGGGGCATCCATATCTGGACAAATAGATCAACCACAGCAAATAAAGGTAATGAAGGCATCTCTTAATGTAAATTCTCTTTTGAAACGGAGTCTGAAGTATAACTGTTTTCATAATCTGTTGGGGAGGGAAAGACATATAGTCCTGGTAGTGTTTCATTCTTATTAGTTGTGATAAACTGTAGGAATAGTTCAAAGTGGAAGATATCTTGCTCTTTCGGGAGCCAGATAAAACCTGCTATCCTGTCTTATTATTAAATTCAGATACTAAATGTTAGAAATTTCCAAGAGGTGTTGAAATTCCTAAATCATGAATGCAGCAGGTTTAGATCATTGAAATTGTAGAGATAGGAAATCAGTGTTTTTCAGAGAAAAGAGGAAGAAATTGAAAAAGCAATTAAATATATATATATACATACACCAGCTTTATGGCCAGAAATTTTGCATTGTAATTGATGAGGCTGCATTTCTAGCTTTCAAAACAGAAGCTGACTTCCAACTACATCAGTAGTCTCCGATTTTGTCTTTTTAATATTTTGATTACAACTTTAATCCATGTCATGACAAGTTACTTTGTCTTTACTTACTATTTAATTTAGGTGTATAAAAATAAATTTCTAACATGTCTGAGAGCATTTTTTGTTGGAACAAAAGAAGAATATTGACCTTGAGAATTGCAATAATTGTAATTCTAGTTTTGCTAAGCCAAACTGATACCATCATTAACCTTTGAAGCACGGCATTGCAGCTTTGGAAAAGCAAATGGATTTAATGGCACAAATACCTTTGGAAAGGGCTAAATAATATTCAATGTCCCTTTATGTTCAGATAAAAGATAGCAATAAACCCAGAAAATTTTCAGAAATAAGAAAATTTATCTTTCAAAGTGCTTGCTGCAATGAGTGTTCACATTTCACAGTGAGATCCTGTCCCATTCTGGATTATAGGTCAGTTTAACTATTTCAGTAGTTAACTTATGGCTCTGTAGTTTGCTGAATTGTGATATTAGGTTAGGTGAGGATTGTGACTTGCATAACCCATAGAAGGGTCAAACTCCAGTGATGAAATATATAAATATCCTGTGGATTTTACATTAAGTAGTGTCACTTTCCATAACACAGCTGTAAATGGTATATATTACATAAATATCTCTGAAGAAGAGCTGTTTCCTTGTCCACAGTGGATTTAAAACACAAGAGTCATTACAGACTATCAAGACATCAGAATGTGGTATCCATAGGTATTCTGATGTGATTTGATAATTGTTTTTCTTGAAGCTGCTCAGCTTTCACCAACAGCATCTGAGCCAACAGTGTGCACACGTGGCTCAGACAGCCAACCGTGTCCTGGGCTGCATTAAGAGAGGCATTACCAGCAGGGCAAGAGAGGTGATTCTCCCCCTTTACTCTGCTCTCGTCAAACCCCACCTGGAGTACTGTGTGCAGTTCTGGAGCCCCCAGCATAGGAAGGACATGGAACTGTTGGAGAGAGTCCAGAGGAGGGCCACGAAGATGATCAGAGGGCTGGAGCACCTCTGCTATGAGGACAGGCTGAAAGAGTTGGGGCTTTCCAGCCTGGAGAAGAGAAGGCTTCGGGGAGACCTTATAGCAGCCTACCAGTATCTGAGGGGGCCCTACAGGAGGGGTGGGGAGGGACTATTCACAAGGTCTTGCAATGACAGGATGAGGGGGAATGGTTTTAAATTGGCAGAGGGGAGATTTGAACGGGATGTTAGGAAGAAATTCTTCACAGTGAGAGTGGTGAGGCACTGGAACAGGTTGCCCAGGGAGGTTGTGTCTGCTCCCTCCCTGGATGTGTTCAAGGCCAGGCTGGATGAGGTCTTGAGCGACCTGATCTAGTGGGAGGTGTCCCCGCCTATGGTGGGGAATTGGAACTGGATGACCTTTGAGGTCTCTTCCAACCTAAACCATTCTATGATTCTATGAGGAAGGGTCACAGCAGCCTCAAAGCTAACAGAAGAACCCTTTTCCTAGGGAACTAGAGAAGATAGTACAAAGTATGTCTTCTGAGTTCACAGAACCTGGGGAAAGGACCATACTCTGGAAAAGCATGATGATTAAGGCAGGCTTGTGTACAAGCCATTTTATATTCTATTTGCTCTGAGTCTGCTTTCAAAGTTTTTTTGTTAAAGCTGTGTGTGCCGTTAAACACCAATTTAGCCAAAATTTTCAGTAGTAAGGATGTGCTGTACTTATTAGAATGTTGCTGCTGGGGATGAATGGGTTGCCACTTTATAGCTGCTGAATTTGTGCTTTTTCCACCTGCTGGCTTGAGGCTGAATCCCTGAGGAAGTGCCCAGTCTTGCACTGGACATGTCAGATTTTTTACTAGAATCTGCCTTTCTTGAGCTTTGTTTATGATTACATTCTTATTTTCAATTTGCCCAAAACATAGCATCCAGGGTGTAATGTAATTCCTGGTTTCTCAAGAGGGTTTTTTTGTTTTGTTTCATTTTGTTTTGTTTTTTTTTTTTTTTTTTTTTTTTGTGGGGGNNTTTTTTTTTTTTTTTTTTTTTTTTTTCTCCTTGGCTGGTTTGACTCCTACATTAATTTCTTGCCTTTGCTTGTTGTTGTGTGAAGGTATTATTATGGGGATGCAGGCATACTGTTCTGGCTCTCAAAGAGGATCATCAGAGCTGATTTTTATGGGCAAAAAGACCAAAGAAATGTTTCTAGTGTAACTTGTGCTCTGCTCCATTCTCCTGGACCCCTCTAATTTCTTGCTTGTCTTGTTTGGAAGTGTCCTGGCCTCTACTTTATCCTAAAATCTACATAATAGCCAAAATATCCCTAACCTAAAAGAAGAAAAAAAAATCACAGAATATCAGGGGCTGGAAGAGACCTCAAAAGATCATCTAGTCCAACCGCCCTGCCAAAACAGGACCACCTGTACTAGATCATGTTGCAATGCATCCAGATGAGTCTTGAATATCTCCAGAGAGAGATGTTCAGGTGAAAATGAAAGTAGAATTTAATGTTCAATGAGCATTGTACAGTAGCTCAGGTGGTGATGAGGGAGGTTTTCATAAGGTAATGCAGCTGTTCTCAAATGCCTGATTTATTGAAAAATGTGAGTGACGGTCATAAAATATTTTTATATATTCTCAGCATCTGCTTAAATGAAAACAAAGACAGAGATTCACCAACACATTCGTTCATTGCACCTGTTCTTTGTCTTGTGTCTCAGTTTTTATTTCCTTCTTTAAATCTGGGCTAATAGTGAGATGTGGTAACAAGTTCATTTGGATTTGTGAGTATTCTGTTTAAGCTGTGAAAGTACCACACTTTTCAATCTTTTCTTCTGCAGTAAAATAACAAGGTATTATAAAATATTCTGGGCTTATTATGCTGTAGTTGAACTCACTGCCAACCTTCTTCTTTATTTAAAATGAAACTTGCTGTGAAAAGAAAGATTATTGTTATTGCTCTGCAGTAGATCTGTCAGTATATTTCAGAATCAAATGCTGATGAGGGTTTTTGTTTTTACTATTAATAGCAGGGCAAATGTTCAAAGATTATTTGTAAATCTAAAATGGTATGATTTCTGACCTTTCCAGCTCTTGCTTGTTTAATATAGACTTCATAAACTTATAGTATGCTTATACTATAATTTTTTTTTGATCATAGCTATTAGCTTAGGTTACCTAGGCTTCAGGAGAAAAAAAATTGTTATTTGTAGTGCATATCTCATCATATTTTCAGCTCTGGAGAAAGAATATGTTTCCAGAGAGACATTTTCTTTAAAATACGTCTTTCTTGTTCTAATTTTACCCTTTCCCCACAAAAAAACAAAACAAAACAAAAAAAACACCCAAAAAACCCCCAACCCTCCAAGATTCCATTAGGTCTTCTTAATCAACTGTTTTATAAATGACTAATTCTAATGAAATTCAGTAGGCAATTAATTTCCGTAAAAATCACAGAATATATTTGGTTGGAACAGTCCTCAAAGATCGTCCAGTCCAACCTTTGAATCTTTGAATCAATACTGCAAGGTCAACACTAAACCATGTCCCTAAGCACCAGGTCTGAATGCTGCTTAGGCACATCCAGGGGTGGTGATTCCACCACTGCTCTGGGCAGATTATTCTAATGTTTGATAACCTTTTCAGGGAAGAAATATATCGTAGTACCCAGCCTAAATATCCTCTGGTGCAGCTCACATCCATTTTCTCTAGCCCTGTCATTTGCTACCAAGGAAAAGAGGCTGCCGTGCTTGCCCAGCCTCCTTTCAGATAGTTGTAGAGAGTGATGCGGTCTCCCCTCAGCCTTCTCTTCTCCACACTGATCAATCCCAGCTCCCTCAGTTGGTCCTCATAGGACATGTGCTTCAGGCCTTTCATGAGCTTCATTGCCCTTTTCTGGACATGTCCCAGCACTTGTATGTCCTTATAGTGAGCAGCCCAGAATACAATATTAAAAGTGGGCTTTCTATAGTGCTGAGTATGGGGATACAATAACTTCCCTGTTTCTGCTGGCCACTGTGTTTCTAATACAAGCTAGGATGCCATTGACCTTCTTAGCCACCTGGGCATAATGCTGACTCATATTCACTCAGCTGTCAACCAAGAACGCCAGGTCCCTTTCCAAGTTGCAGCATGAAACAAAAAAGCAAGTAAGCCAACATTTTTCCAAATAAAACCTCTCCTGGTGCTACTTGGAGTAATTTCTGTTACTAGGGGAAGAGACCAACACCCACCTCACTCTAGTCTCCTTTCAGGTAGTTGTAAAGAGCAAGACTGTCTTCCCTCAGCCTTCTTTTTCTCCAAATTAAACAATTCCACTTCCTTCATCCACTTCCCATAAGACTTGCACTCTAGGCCCTTCACTAGCTTTGTTGCACTTGTTTGACATGTTCCAGTACCTCAGTGTCTTTCTTGTAGAGAGGGACACAAAACTGACCATGGTACACAAGGTGTAGACTCACCAGTGCTGAGTTCAGGGGGACATAACTTCCCTGGTACTGCCTGGTTGCTGTTGATCTTCTTAGCCATCCAAGCAGATTGCTGGCTTGCATTCAGCTGGCTATTGATCATTTCAGTCATTTTTTAACCTCTGTAATATCCAGTATAAATATTTTCATTTTCTATATGCAGAAAATGGTGATGTCAGCTCTTCACACTTTCTAAAGAAACATAGGCAAAAATAACAACAGTTGGGAGGAAATTCCACTCTATCAAGTGAAAAATGTCATCCAATATTGTTATTAAAATCAGTGTATAATTCAGTCTTGTTCCTTTTATTTCTTTAAATGAAAAAGAGAAGAAAAATATCCTTTAGGTCTATTTTTTTCCCTGTGATCTGCATCTGTGCAGTTGGAGAACATTCTTCTTCATAATAGCAGCTGATGAGACAACTGATGATAAACAGGACTGAAAATACAGGAAAAAAATTAGAATTATTTTTCTCCCTTACCCTAACTTTCACATGGTCAAGAAGGTTGTTAAGTACTACTTTGCCTAAAGTAAAGTAAGAGCTACTTATCATTAAGAATGTGTGAAAATTGCATTTATAATGAAGATCTAAGGGTGTAGAAGTGTGTAGATTAGATACATGTGAAGAATGGCCCAGGCTCTTGTAATGTATTGAAGGGCTACAGATAGAAAAACAGTATTTCTGGTACACTTTTGCATTCCATCCTCTATCCTAATGCAATTTCTCAAGAATATTTACTTTTCAAAATTGTGCTTTGTTGACTCTTAAGGAAAGCAATGCTCTTTTTTTCTGTTAAATACCAAGGAACTATCTCACCCAAGATTTCCACTCTGTAGAATTCTCTCTCTTTGGTCTTTAGGGGAATATAGGTGGGGCCAAAATCACGGAATTGACCTTTTTTTTAGGCAATTATGTCTTGTTCTTTCACAGATCAGATGGATGGTAATGTAAACAAGGGACATACACAAAAAGCACCACATGAATTCCACGTAAGTATTTTGTTATTCTGGGGGGCCATGCTCAAATATGTACTGGCCAGACAGAGATCTTCTGTCCATCTGATTTTGTTAAGCCTCTTCAGAATATCTGTACCCATTTTGGCTGTATTTTAAAAATGGGGGATATTTTTTGCTTTGAATTGTCATAGTTGCGGAAATAAGCATTTAAATCTTCCTGGAAAGACAGAAAAATAAATAATATAGTAACCTGCTGTACTTCCTAATGCAAGGTGAGAAGTTAATCAGCAGTCTCTCTGAATTTATTTGAGGAGAGTTTTATTAATTTATGATTTCTGCTGGCTACTGTGTGGTAAAGCAGAGAAGGATTCTTAACACTACTGTAGGTGGAAGAAGAGCACCTGACCACTATTCCTACCCTGGCTGATTATACTGTACAAGTAGGGTAGGGGCTACAACTTTGTTACATCCCACTGTTATAGTTGTTTTCTTGGATAAATCCAGCAGCAGCTGGGATGGTGTCATAGCTTTTTTCTGTAAGAGTGCAACCAACTGAGGTTATCTTGCTTACTCTTTTTCTAAGGAAAAAGTGCAATAAAATAATAACGCTCCCATTGAATTGGAGATGAAAATATGAAGAGGTTGTATTTTAAGTGTGCAGAAAAAGATATGCCATATGTGAATCCTTAACACCTAATATAGATACAGGATACATGAGAACTCCCCCAAAGCCTTTGCCACTCAGACAAACCAAACAAAACCACCCAAAAACCCCCGGTGCTCATTTTCTCCCTTCCCCCATTTTCCCAAATAGGCCCAAGCAGGCTGAAATTCACTGGGGCCCGTTGCCTTGAAGGCCATGGCCTACAGGGTGCTGCTTACATAGTTGTGACATAAGGATCCTTGTGGAGAGCTGGAGAGGCAGGGAGAAAGGAGAGTGAATTGACCTTGCTGCTTACTTTTTAAAATGTTTGCAGGATTATGGGATTGAATAACATAACTACAATACACAAGGTGACTAGTTCATGCTCTGGGATGGATCTCGGTCTTGGTAGTTATTTTAGGGAGCCTGGGATAACCTGGAACATCTCAAACCACAACAGATGGCTAAGTGATGTTCCAAGTAGCAGGAAATAAAAAGTAAAGAAAAAAATTTTGAATACAGATAAGAAGGAAAATCAGGAATTAAAAGTTAGCATGATACTGGAGGAAAAGACTATCAAAACTGAGGATCACCTAAACAGGATGAACAGAGCATGAGAAAGTCTTGATCCTGTTAAAAATCTGTTTGAGACATAATTGTGTGCTGATAACTCTCTATGTGGTGTAAATTCTCAAGTGCTCAAGCAGTTCTGAGCTCTGAAACCCTAACAGCTTAATGAGAAAAGTCAAAGTAATTCCCATCAGCCAGGGTTTACTCTGATTTATATAGTTTAGTCTATTCGTGTAAGTTGAGTAGCTGCATTTTCCAACATCTATTGATGAACTTCCTGGGAACAATCGATGTTGCTTATCGTTCTTTCAGAGATCGTTTTGTTGGAGGATTGATCTTTTGCTTGTTTCTTTTGGTGCTTTCCAATGCATAGACATATTTTTGCACCTGCTATGATTTTGTTGCACTTCCATATTGTCCTGATGTCAATCTTTGTTTTGGTTTGAAGCTAATTATAATATTTTAATGAGAGAAAGGAAAATAATAGTGATGTCTAGATCATTCATTGGTTCTGCTGAGGGACATAAATAGCCAAAATATAAAATAAGGCACACACTTCTCACTTATTCAATTTGCATGTCTGGATGGATCTTGCCTTAAGTCATCTGCATGAAACCTCTGTAACTCGATCTAACCATTTCCTTATAACTCCTTGTTGGCTTTTGACATCTCACCTCAGATCTCTGTAAATTTATCACGTGTGCTGTATGGAGATTTTTCTGGTTATTTCTGTTCTGCAATGAGGGGTGAGGGGGAAAGGAGTGGGTTTCATTTGGAGTCCTCCTGGGCAGTCTGGTTGCTCAGGAAGGATTTTGAATTTCTGTATTATCTTTAACCTGTATATTACAATTTTAAATATCTATATATATTGTGTATGTATGGTTGTAAATTTGTGCTTTGCTGTAAAACATAACTTCATTCTTTAACTTCCATACGGATGCACTAGTCTGGTGAATCTTGGCAGGGAGTGTGTTTGTGTGAAACTCCCAAACCTTCCTGCTTCCTTCCCTCCCTTCCTCCTTGCCTCCTTCCTTCCCTCCCTCCCTCTCTTCTTTACTCCCTTCCTTCCTCCCTTCTTCCCTGCCTTTCTTCATCCCTACCTCCTTCTTTCCCTCCTTCCCTCCTTCCATCTCTCTTTCCTTCCCTCCTTCCCTCCTTAATATTTGAATCCTTAATTAATGCAGTTAAAAGTGAATAGAAGCTGGTTATTTTCACTTTTACCATTTGAAATTATAAATGTAAAATCAATTTTAAAATAAATGATTAGAACAAAGTGTGAACTGATTTGCATCAAATGGCATCCAATTTAATGTAAAATAATTTCTAAAAATATCCACCTAATTCCAGAGAAACTGCTTTGCTAAATATTGAAATGAAATATAACAGCTTCTACAAACAATTTTTTTCTTTTTCTTTTTATTCCTCAAGCAATGAGGTTACAATTTCACTGATCAATCATTTAATGAGAAACCTAGTGAGTTTATTTTTTAAAAGGTTGCCATGCTTTTCCAGATAGTACAATTCAACATTATTTTAGTTAGAGAGATTTAGAAAGCTTAAACCTCACAGATATGCAAATTCAGTAAATCAACAAAGACTTTCTCATTTGGATTTTGTGTCTAGATGGGCTGCCTTCAGCCATATGTGAAAAATACTGTATTTCCTGCCCATTATTTTTCTTCCTCTTTCTTTTCTAATTTATTTAACTTCACATTGCAGCCTCTATAGTGTACAAGCTCCAGTAAAAAGAACGTAAGACAGATTTTGTTTTCAGTGACTTTTCAGTTGGCATTTTCATGTAGTTGTGTAACTCACCAGGAGGTTTATGTTTCTTTTATGAAATTATATGAAAAGGTTAGACAATTCGGCCATTGAAATAGTGGCTTTAAAACCTCAAAACATCTCAAATCCTTTACTTAAAAAAGAAACAAGTGGATTATCTGAAGTTTTCACTGAATCCCACAATTACTTATCAATAGACTAGAATGCTATTCAACTGTGAATATTGTGAAGAAATTCAATATTTTTAATATAACACTTGCAGACAACTTTTTTCTGGGGTACATTTTATTTTGCTGTAAAAAGTCAGAAAGATGCTGGTAAAAGTGGTGGAAGGGCTATTCAAAGAACAGAAAGAAAACACTAGTCATCCAAGTGTTATGTAACTAGAATTGATTTACATGGATGTATAACTCAGCTTCTGTGAAGGAATTTACCAAGTGTGCTGGTTTAAGGCTAATTGGAATATTTTAATGAGAGAAATTAGATCATTGGCTGTAAAAATAAAATAATAGTGATGTCTATATCATCACTGGTACTGCTGAGGGACATAAAACCAAGAATCAATAACAAAATTACTCGGTCTCTGTCTTTGGCTGCTGCTTGCAGCAGTAACTATCTCTGCCTGAATCTGTGTAACCCGATCTGACCATTCTCCTTGAACCTTTTGTCAGCTTTGCTTTTGCATCTCAATTCCACACATAAGCCTTCTGAGATAAGGGAAGGGGTGGGAAAAGGGAGAAAAGTTAGTTCAGAGCCCTCCTGAGTGGTTCTGCTGTTTGGAGGGGTTTTGAATTTCTGGATTTCTTTTAACTTGTATATAACTGTATATAGTTGTAGATATCTGCATATATTGTGGATATATGCTTGTAAATTTGTGCTATGCTGCAAAATAAAGCTTCATCCTTAATTTTCAGAGGTGCCTGATGCCAACCAGCATGGGTTCACCAAGGGCAAATCATGCCTAACAAATTTGGTGGCTTTCTATGATAAAGTCACAGCAGCAGTGGACAAGGGAAGAGCAACTGATGTCATCTACCTGGACCTGAGTAAGGCCTTTGACTCTGTTCCACATGACACCCTGGTCACCAAGCTGGAAAAACATGGACTTGATGGGTGGACAACTCGCTGGATAAGGACTTGGCTGGATGGTTGCACGCAGAGAGTGGTGATCAAGGGCACAATGTCCACCTGGAGACCAGTGACAAGTGGTGTCCCTCAGGGGTCAGTGCTGGGACCAGTGCTGTTTAACATCTTTGTCAGTGACATGGACAGAGGAATCGAGTGCACTCTCAGCAAGTTTGCAGATGACACCAAGCTGTGTGGCACAGTTGACTTGCTGGAGGGCAGGTATGCCATCCAGAGGGAGCTGGACAGGCTGGAGAGGTGGGCCCAGGCCAACCTCATGAAATTTAACAAGGCCAAGTGTAAGGTCCTGCACCTGGGTCGCTGCAATCCCAAGCACAAATACAGGCTGGGTGGTGAGTGGCTGGAGAGCAGCTCTGAGGAAAAGGACCTGGGGGTCTGGGTGGATGAGAAGCTCAACATGAGCCTGCAGTGTGCACACGCGGCTCAGACAGCAACTGTGTGCTGGGCTGCATTAAGAGAGGCATTACCAGCAGGGCAAGGGAGGTGATTCTCCCCCTTTACTCTGCTCTTGTCAGACCCCACCTGGAGTACTGTGTGCAGTTCTGGAGCCCCCAGCACAAGAAGGACATGGAACTGTTGGAGAGAGTCCAGAGGAGGGCCACAAAGATGATCAGAGGGCTGGAGCACCTCTGCTATGAGGACAGGCTGAAAGAGTTGGGGCTTTCCAGCCTGGAGAAGAGAAGGCTTCGGGGAGACCTTATAGCAGCCTACCAGTATCTGAGGGGGTCGTACAGGAGGGCTGGGGAGGGACTGTTCACAAGGTCTTGCAATGACAGGACGAGGGGGAATGGTTTTAAATTGGCAGAGGGGAGATTTGAACGGGATGTTAGGAAGAAATTCTTCACAGTGAGAGTGGTGAGGCACTGGAACAGGTTGCCCAGGGAGGTTGTGTCTGCTCCCTCCCTGGATGTGTTCAAGGCCAGGCTGGATGAGGTCTTGAGCGTCCTGATCTAGTGGGAGGTGTCCCTGCCTGTGGCGGGGGGTTGGAGCTGGATGATCTTTGAGGTCTCTTCCAACCTAAACCATTCTATGATTCTATGATTCATATGGCTGAGTTCATCTGGTGAATTGGGGAGGAGGACACACACACTCCCAAACCACCACACTAACTAAACAACACATGATAACATGATCTTACTGTTAATTACTGCTTTGGATGCTGACTGATCTAGTGAAACAAACACACTAAGCCCCCATGAATACTTTGCAGATTTGGAAAAAAATTAATTACATCCTCTCTATTTTAATACTTTCTGATTGCTTAGCTATGCTAAATCCATATTCTCTGTTGTTTTTATCATCAACAGGAAAGAAAATTTACGTGTTTGGGTGTTACTTCTTCATTTAATGAAGGTAGAATAAAGAGAGAACTGAATACTACCAGGTCTCTTCACTCTTCTGCTTCCCATCACTTTTTCTGACCCAAACCAATTCAGCTACAGAAGAACAACACCCACAGCTGTAACACTGCTTATTCACCTCTCCAGCCATTTCACAGCATAACTTTGCCACATCCATTAGTTTTCTGATGCAGTCACACTATGTCTTGATGCTTTGTTGTGGTGGACCTAAAAGGTCAAAATAGGCCTATACATGTGCTGACTTGCCCAGAAATGTTTTTTTGCTCTCTTTCCGTCTGTTTGGGAAGAAGCAGCTGTGGGGGAAATGACAAAAGACTTGGAGCCATGGACTCTGAGCACTCTGGCTTACCCAACTTGTTTTTCTCCTGTTTGCTTCCCATGGTAAACAAGGTGCACGTGCTTACCTTTTGCTAAGCTTGTGCTAGGCCTATGCTGTCTCCCAAATGTGGGCACAGCAGACCTGTAGTTTCATCCAAATATGGTAAAGATTGGCTTACTGCCACGCCAATTGGATAATCTATGTCTAAAGGCCCAACCAATCTCAGACATTGATATAAAAACAGATAAGCAGGTACCACAATGTGCTTTTGCCATTATTCTGTGCTTAACTGGTATTCTGTTTTCTGCTGTATCTGTGCCAGTGATGCCTACTGGCAATGCTAATGTCTTATTATATATAGCAAAATAAACTATATTCCTGGGACTGCTCTGAGTTTACCAGGAGCAACTTTAATTGCTTTCACGCAATAGCTGCACACAACAGACAGCGTGACACACACCTGCTGAGACACATCACAAGACATCTGCCTGCATCTCCAAAGATGAGCAAGCCTGAAGGCACACAGAAAGCTAGAAACCATCTGCTCCCTGTTTTCCCCAGCAGCCTGTGGAGCTGGGAAAGGAACTCCAAAGTCTCAGTAGCAGCCAGTGGCCAGACTGGCCAGAAAGGCAACACACAGAATTCCCTGCAAGCGTTTTGGGATAGTGTGTCAATTTATTTTTAGCCTTGCAAGTTAAGAAATAATATTTTGTGAGTAAACACCTTAAGCTTTTGCATTTACCTACCTTCTGCCATATGCAGAGGGGCCCTGAGTCCATCTAGTGGCCAAGTGGCAATTAACCTAAAAAAACTTCTTATTTGATTTCAATTGAACTCAATAGTATATATGTATATATGCATATTTATAGGTAATACTGGATCTAGATATTGTTTATGTAATGCGTTCCAGGACTGTTACAATCGAACCAGTTTATTATTAAAATTAGTGGTCCAGGGTGGAAAAGTTTGAATACCAGGTCATTTACCTGGACCTGAGCAAAGCCTTTGACACTGTCCCACACCACATCCTGGTCTCCAAGCTGGTGAAACATGGGTTTGATGGGTGGACCACGAGATGGATAAAGAACTGGCTTGATGACTGCACCCAAAGAGTGGCTGTTAATGGGTCCATGTCCAAGTAGAGACCAGTGACAAACAGAGTCCCTCAGGGATCAGTCCTGGGACCAGTCTTCTTCAACATCTTTGTGGGTGACATGGATGAAAGCATTGGGTGCACCCTCAGCAAGTTTGGTGATGACACCAAGCTGTGTAGTGCAGCAGACATGCTGGAGGGCAGGGATGTCATCCAGAGGGACTTGGACAGGCTGGAGAGGTAGGTACAAGTCAACTTCCTGAGGTTCAACAAGGCCAAGTGCAAGGTCCTGCATCTGGGCCGAGGGAATCCGGAGCACAAATACATGCTGGGCAGTGACTGGCTGGAGAGCAGCCCTGAGGAGAGAGACTTGCGGGTGCTGGTGGATGAGAAGCTAAACATGAGCCAGTAGTGTGCACTTGCAGCCCAGAAAGCCAACCAGATCCTGGGCTGCATCAGGAGAAGTGTGGTGAGGAGGTCGAGGGAGGTGATTCTGCCCCTCTACTTCGCCCTGGTTAGACCCCACCTGGAGTACTGTGTCCAGTTCTGGAGCCTCTATTACAAGAGGGATGTGGACATGCTGGAGTGCGTCTAGGGAAGGGCCACGAGGATGATCAGAGGGCTGGAGCACCTCTCCTATGAGGACACACTGAAAGAATTGTGGCTGTTCAGTTTGGAGAAGAGGAGGTCACAGGTGGCCTTCCAGTATCTGAAGGAGGCCTACAGAAAAGCTGGGAAGGGACTTCTTAGGCTATCAGGTAGTGACAGGACTAGGAGGAATGGAGCAAAGCTGGAGGTGGGAAGATTCAGACTGAATGTGAGGAGGAAGTTCTTCACCATGAGAGTGGTGAGGCCCTGGAATGGATTGTCCAGGGAGGTGGCTGGGGCCACTTCTCTGGAGGTGCTGGATGAGGCTCTGTCTACTGTAATCTAGGGTAGGGTGTCCCTGCCCATGGCAGTGGGGTTGGAACTAGATGATGCTTGTGGTCCCTTCCAACCCTGACTGATTCTATGAATACCAAAATTAATAAACTATTAATTTTGAAATATCATCTCTCATTAATTAATCAAAACCCTTTCCATTGCATGATTTTACAAAGGATCAGATACAATTCTATTCTTTCTGCTTGCCTAGAGAAGCCTGTATGATATCTGATTATAAAATACATTATTTGCATCCTAGAAGGTAGAATCATGGCAAAACTGTTTGTATAAACTCATTTGTAGTTCCTTGTTTAATACTTATTCCATAACAACTTGGCAAAGGCTGCACAAAATCAGAATCTCTTTCAGCAGACATGATCTTGGTATATATACCTAGAGATAGAACTCTTTGAAGAGAGAGAGAATCTTTGGAGGCTACAAAACAACAAAGGAGTTTTCTGAATGGATGCTCCCTATTTCAGCTCCAGAATATTTCAAGCACTCCATGCTTTATGGTTTTTGTCTCCAAATAATTAAGATATTAATCACTATTTTGATTATTCTGCCTTCTCTTCCACTGCTTCCTCATCTTGCTAGTATTTACTATATATAGTTTAAGACTTGATGTTTAGTAGTTGCTAGTACAAAGCATAGAATATGTGCTTTGAAAATAAGAGCTCTAAAAACTTTTGTAATTACACAAATATAGAAGAAACTAAAAGTCCTTTGATTTCAACTATTATCAGACTCCGCTATGTTGAAAGCATCAGCACAACATGGTTTGGCACACTCTTTCCTATGACATGAACATATGTACAGAACATTTGCCTTCTCAGGCTCACAGATATGTACTATGTCTGCCGGCTTTCCACCAGGACATGAACCATTTCCCACATGGAAGCCATTTATATAAGACTATTTGTGTTGTGAAAAGTCCAGTGTAGACTTTACTACTGCTGTTTGGTGGTGTGATCAAATAGCTTCTTGGCTCATACATTAGTCCAATGCATATCAGCAATAAACACAAAGAAATGCTCAACAACACGCTCACTTCTATGACAAATGCAGTAGAGCATGGGCTAGAACTGCTGTAGTTTAATATTTTTTCTTGTGTTTTCATTTGTATATGCAAGAGGTGCGTGCATGTGATTTCAACAAATGTCTTCATGGATATATGATAAATTTAGAACATGGATTATTGAACTTAATCAGTTGTTAGTAGATGGAGTATTAGAACTCATTTTTTCTGTTAAACCTGGCAAACTCCGATGTGAATGTAGATATAGACTTTCTCACTGTTTAGCTAAGCACAATATACTTAAAATAGAAGTAACCAGGATAGTTTTCAGCAATATTCTTTTATTGACATCTATTTTCAAATACTGTATTGTTGGGATGTTTTTGGTTGTAGTATGCCTGTAGAAGGCTACTGACTGAAATGAACAGGTTGTGCACACAGAAGGATGTTCCCAAAACTGCAAACAGCAGAACTGTTGGCCTAATTGAAGCAATTCTGGATCACTTGAAGCTTTTGTGCAATGGCCAGCCATGTGGATTGATTTACAGAGAGGTAGAATCTTTTATTATGACTTGATGTGCATAACTTTGGTTTCTGTTAAGAAATATTATGAAGTGGCTTAGGCTTGTACCTGATGTCAACTGACAATGTAATCTAGTAGTTTTCACACAGATTCTGTAATGCATATGTAATTGGGAATGATATGCATGAAAAAAGCAGAAAGTAAATTTTAAAAATATATGAGCGTATATAATATATAATAATTTATCTGTTGCAGAATTCAGTAAGAATATGTATGCTTTGCAGTGCTTGCAAGGAGTTGCAACGTAAATAATCAAAAGTTATTGTGTCAGGTAATTTCATACTAATATGGTCCTCTCTTGCCTTTTCTGAGCACAGAGTAGGAAATGGCACAGTAAAGCATCCTTGTATAATACATTCAGAATTTTCAGGAGTGTTCACAGTATTTATCTCAGAGGAGGTTCTGAGGAGACCTTATTTTAGCCTTCTAGTAGCTTAAAGGGGCCTACAAGAGAGCTGATGAGGGATTTTTAGAGTATCAGGTAGCGATAGGAGTAGAGGGAATGGAGCAAAACTAGACATGGGTAGATTCAGATTGGTTGTTAGGAAGAAGTACTTCACCATGAGGGTGGTGAGTCGCTTGAACAGACTGTCCAGGGAGGTGTTAGAAACCCCATTCCTGAAAGTGTTTAAGGCCAAGCTTGATGGGGCTATGAGCAATCAGATCTAGTGTGAGGTGTTCCTGTCCATGGCAGAGAAGTTGGAACTGGATGATCCTTGACGTCCCTTCCAGCCCTGACAAGTCTATGATTCTATGATTCTAATTAACCACAGTTTCCAAAGTTAAGGACACAGTTTTTCTTCTACCAGAGGTAAGGTTCAACATTTCTAGTTAGTACCAAGGATTAGTGTGCAGACTAAGGTCACAGCTAGATTTTCTGTACTGAAATGGGAATGAGAATAAAAGGTAAAACCTGCGAGGAGGAGTGGACAGTTCAGACGATACTAACTGACCAACAGATATGTCATATTTGATATAAAGCAGAGGGATCATGAGGGTCAAACTCTACTCTTCAGCGTCCAGGGTCTAGAGAGGTCTCTGGCCATTCTGGTTTTGACCCCAATCAGTTCCCAAATCCAGCTCCTGAAAATGGTTCCTGTCTGCTGTTGAATTCAGACTGGGACTTCTGTTACAGTATCAGTGGAGATGGTGGCAAATTCCCATCAGGTGGGCTGCATTCAATATTGATTTTGTATGTAATTATATGTATTTGATTTCATTGATTTCATTAAAGTAGTTTTAGTTTTCAAGTTCATAAGTGTCTCCTCCCTTATTCCTTTTCTTTTCCCTTTGGAAAGAGACAGGGATTGATAGAGAGCATCTGTCACTCGTTTAGTGGCCAGCACTAACTCTTGACATCTGAGATGTGATAAAGGTTGCATTTCTAAGAAGTCTTTCCTTGAAGCAATTATACTCAGCAAGGGTTTTTCCTGCTTGCTTGCTATTTGCCAAAGTAAGTAGTATTGGCAGAAAATTTCTTAAATTTGTTTTAAAAACTTTCTCCTTAATATATTTTCTCCTAATTCCGGTTTGAAATTGGGGGGGAAAAAAGGCACTTCTGTATATTGAGAAATAATAGGATAAATCCCAAGAAGCAATTTTCCTCTTGAATGGCTGAAATTAGATTTCCTGATGAGTTTGTGAAGCTAGCTACAGCTTTGTGGGGAAGTAAAAATAAAATAAAATTGTGTTGAATTATATTGTACAGGGCAATATGTGCATGTTCCATTGAATTACAAGTGAGAATAGCTTACTTTATAGATAAACGAGGAACAGACTGTAAATGAAGAACACAATGTCTTTGTCTGGTGATACCAGTATATTAGACTGATACATTAATGTGACATGCTTATTGTGGTGGATTACTGAAATGCTTTCAATTTAATTGTGTAGCTAGCAGTGCAGAGAAGTGGAAGAGAAATAATATTTAATAAGCTGCCTATTAGAAACTTTTTTCTTTTGTCAAGAGGATGAATAGAAGCATAGAAACTTTACAAGTAGAATAAATAAGTTTGAGGTCAATTGTATATAATTTTGCTGGCACACTTTTCATTATAGAAGCAGAATATAACAGACCATGCTTGTCCAAGCCAGTCTGCCACACACACCATTGGGACTTTGCTTGTCTTATATAGGGATCTATGAAATTCTTGTAGCTCTCATTGTTTTTTACTATTAGCACATATTAGGTACTTAATAGTTTTCTGAGAAACGTTGAGTGTTCTTTAGAGGAGAGAGTGAAAAAAAAAAATCAAGTTACGAGATCTTCCTTTTTCTGAAGGGTCTGAGAAACAGCAGGAAGCACAGCACATTGCCCAAATACCTGCTATCTGTTAACAGAAAGAGCAGAAGTAAACTTGCACAAAATGTTAGAGTCCTGTTGTCATGTCAGTTGGCAGTGTGCTAAACTGTTTAATGTTGTATAAAGGTGATAGGGCTACCTGTGCGCATGAAGTTCTGCATTCTCCAGAAAATGGCCTTTGTCTACACGTAAGGCAACATGTGCGGATTGATTTAGTTATTTCTTTATTTTCCACAGTCAGTGAACTCAGCCTTGAAGGAGGCTTGGAAGTCTTGCAGATATATCAGATACAAGTATTAAAAGTCTAAACAGTTAAAGCCTATTTCTAACGGTGAAGCTGGCTGTTAAATAGGGTGGAAGGAAAGTCTTTCCCTGTGGGAATTCAAGTATTTTCTCAAAGGCTATTTACTGGATGGAACTAAGGACAGCTTAGTTCTGAAGCTCTGCTTCAGTATTGCATATTGCTAGATAATACTGAAACATGTAATGAAAAATGTGTTTACTTCTAATTGCTATTTGGTTAAAAATGGAAAAATAATAATCACTAGAATAGCCTAGAAGCCAAGCCTAATAAAAGGGTTTAACTGCATGGTAGAAGAGACACGTATCCTACCTTTTCAGTTACATCATTCTGAAAATATTTTTTGATATTACAATTCAGAGTATCTTAGTAACATAAATCTTAATTATATCTAATTATACTTTTCTCATTTTTAACATCTCTTGGGAAATTCAACTTTTATCGGAAGTCTGGCAATATAAACTATTTTTAAAATTGGATAAATTAATTTTTATTTCTGACATCCAACTACTTATCTTATTGAACTTTATCAAACACATTTTAAATCAATGTGTTTTCTTGTCACAGGCATCATTATTAGTATAAATAGTCTTTAAGTTTTCAACTAATTGTAGGATACTAATTTCTGTCTTACATGGAAGGACTTTGAACTTAACCATTCCCTCCTGTAATGACAGAGTGCAAGATGGCTAGCTGATTCCAGAAAACAAAATCCATTAAGGCATAAAGATTTATGAATCAGCCCTTTAGCAGCAGGTTCTCACACTTTTGGCAATGTTTCTTGCCTGGGCTAGGACATTGCTCTCCTGTGCCTCACAGACGAGTTCAGAAATATCTTGCAGATTCCTGCAGAATAGAGCTACAAAGGCTAGGGTTGAGGGTAGGGAAAGTCCTTCCTCTGGCTTAGACTTTTCCATTGAAAGTAAAACAGATCTCTGAAAGGAACTCTGGAAAAAAACAAACATCAACAGCAACAAAAAAAATACATCAGGCATCAGTCTCTTCTGCTTGATAAAAAACGCTCCTACCAATGCTTAACCTGCTTGCCATGTTCTTGTATTTCTGAGAAGACATGTTACTGAATATACTTGGGAGTGGAAGGTGTTAGGATGGATGCCTTCCACATAATGAATGGCACATTTAATTAAACTTGGACCCATCTGTTTTTCTAATCAGTTCTGCAGTCTGTACCTTTACCTTAAACTTGTGTCTGAAAAAGCATGCTTCTGCTTCAAACAGAAAGTAGGAAAAGTATAAGTGTAAAAGTATAATATTTTTTAATCACATGGATTGTTCAGTAAATTAAACACACCTACTGTTGCCACAAATACCAGACTAGTACTCTTAGAGATAATACTATTTGCAGCTCAGCTGCCAGTGAGGCTTTAGTCAAATTCACGTTATGTTCAGGCAGCTGAAAAAAATGTTTAGGGAATATAATGCATAGAAATTGGAGGCTATAAATAAGGAAACAATTATTTCACTTCTCAGCACTGTACGACTAGTGAGATTGCAGGACATGTTAAAGGTCATTCTCTACATGTATTTTGTTCTTAGTTAAATAACACTGACAAAGAAGGAAATTACTTTGTAAAAATGAAATGTTTGTGGTAAAAAGAACCGTATCTGATATATAGCATGAAAACTGAAACAAGTGAAAGACATAGTTGTGTGATCTGTGCCTGCTCAGGTTGATTAGAGGTTTCAGAGGCAATCTAGACTTGAACTGCTTTTAATTTCTTATATCTTGAAAATCTGAAGGCTTTTCTTGCTTTGAGGACAGCTGTATAAAAATGAAATCTCTGGTAATTTTCATGTATAAAATAACATGTTTCAGAACATTATTGGAACTTTCAGGGTAGTTTAAAGTAATTTGAAAGGCAGAGTAGTATTTTTTTCTTTTTTTAGTGTATGCACAAAAATTCAAGTGAAATCATATTAAAATATATTCTGATACTTGCAGGTGGAATTAATTTTCTAATTTTGTTCCTTCTCAAGTATTTATTTGACTTTGTTTATATAGGTTTTTGTTGTTCATCAAATAAGCTCTGAATTTTATGATATATTTCTAATGTTGGACTTACTCTCATTTGGAGAAAAAGAAGAAAGGCATTTTGGAGGACACACGTTGCTTAAACCTCACACGTTTAAAAATTATACTTTCAATAACACATGGTAACATGAATTTATTTCCTTGCATCTTAATTTCTAAAATCTCTGGAAAATTACCATTATTAAACTGAAAATGCTAAAATAAAACTTTTCTGTAGCACAGGGATCAAGAGAAAGGTTTACACACGATAGAGGTGTATACATGCTTTTCAGTCTTGTCTGGTACTGAATTCAGACTTAGCATGTTTTTGGTTTTAGGTATTTTTGTAGCAAATTGTGGGTTGATACTGAAAAATATATCATAGAGCTAGCTGAAAACTTATTCAAATTTACAGCAAATTTCAGAAATAATTTAGCTAAACTAAGTTGGGTAATTAAATTAGGAGGAATACAACAAATTGAAACTATTTTGAACTTCCATTTGAGAAAGTCTGGCTCATATCTGCTTATCTCTGTTGTCCTCTATATGTGTCATTTTTCAGTTTTCTGTACCATGCTAGCTCAGTGGTTCCATAGGTCAGTGGTTATGTACCTATGTCTTAAGAAATCTGCACACAAATTCTCATTATGATCCATTTGAAGCAGAAGGAATTACTTAGAAATTTTAACTTAGACAGATGACCATTAATTTATAGATCCTTTATGACTGCTTTTGTTTCTGTTTGGGTTGGTTAGTTTGTTTCTTAATTTGTCTGGTTGGTTATTTTGTTTGTCTTTAAATGGAGAAGAAACAGAACTATGTGATCGCAGGTGTGTGACTTGTTAACTTGTGTTAATCATTCCAGTGTAACTGCAGAATGGGAAAGTGTGAGAGTAAATTCTATGAGGTTTGAAAACTGACAGCCTCACATAATGTTCCTGTATACAGACAAAGAATTTGATTATTTTCCCATCCAACAATCTAAACCCTCTTTCTGGTTGTATCAGGTTAGAGCAGATCCCTCCCCCAGTAAACTCACTGCAACATGGATTTTTTTGATAGTCAAATAGCAGCGAAGTGGCAAAAGCAGCAGCAGCTGAAACAGTGGCGGCAGGAAGATAGCAGTAGGTGCAGCAGGAGCATCAAGGGGAAGGTACAAGCTGTGCTTCCAGACATAAAGTTCTTGATACTCCAATGAAATTATATTAACTTATCCATTATATGAATAAGTTATATGCTTATGGATATCTATATGCTATTATATGGCCTATCCCTAGAATGTTCACCTCTCCACTCAGAGCTTCCTCTTCTAAGTTTCTCTGTTATAATTTTTTTTCTATGTTTGAGCTAGAAATCTGGCTCAAATGGCCACACTAGTCTGATAAAGTAGTAGAATGGTTGTTACAGATCTCTAGCTACTCTCTTCCTCAAGATTTGGAGGCATTTTTCCAAAGATTTATTTATGTCACAGAAGAGACTTCAAAGATTGTCCAGACAAATCTTTGACCCAGCTCTGCAAGGTCAACATAAACCATGTCTTTAAGTGCTAGATTCAAATGCTGCTTAAACACCTCCTGGGATAGCGACCCCACCACTGCCCTGGGAAAACAATTCCAATTTTTGATAACCCTTTTAGGGAAGAAATATTTCCTAATATCCAGCCCCAGCTTTTCTTTGTGCAACTTGTAACCATTTCCTTTAGTCCTGTTGCTTGCAACCAGGGAGAAGAGGCTGGGTGCCAGCCTCCCTTCAGCTACTTGTAGAGAGCAATAAGGTCTCCCCTCAGCCTCATCTCTAGGCTGAACAACTCCAGCTCCCTGAGATGCTTCCTGTAGGACATGTGCTCTAATTCCTCCATGAGCCTCATTGTCCTTTTCTAGGTATGCTCCAGCACCTTAATGTCCTTCTTATAGCGAAGGGCCTAGAAATAAGATGTAGTCTTACCAGTGTTGAGTATAGGGACAAAATAATCTCCCTGTTCCTGCTGGCCCTGGAGAACACCACTTGTGACCAGATGCTAGGCAGATTTAAATCTATTCACCACCACTCTTTGGGCCTGATGTGATGTTCCGAATTCTAGAGCGCTGAGATGAGTAATATCATGCAGTTGGACAGTACTGCACTCTGGCATTTATTGCATAAGTATCAATATTGTATTTTCTTTTTTTGCTGTCCCATATGGCGATTTCTTTCTGTTCACAGATTCAAAGTTCAGTAAAAGAGGCAGACTCTTTACTTCCCAAGATTCTCTAGTACAACATTTGCAAGCTTATATTACTTTTTTGCATAATATTTGAAAACCCATTATGTGTTCTTTTTCCTTTCTAACTTGCACAGCCACACAATAGTATTTGCTCTTCAAGCATACCAGCCGTTACAGTGGTTTCTGATTACAGCTTTCTAAGATTTCACCAGACTTCTAGCGGAAAACATTCATTGGAAAAAAAATACATGTAGGCTTTTAAACTGTTCTGAAGGATCACTTTAAATCACATGCAAATCAGATGATCTTTGCTTTAATCATTTGCATTTTGCTTGACGTATGTCATGTTCCAAAGGCACTGTTGCCTGCCCATGGCCGTTCTGTAAGCCTCAGCTTAGCTTCTTGAACAGAAAGCACCATAGGTTCTGACAGGTTTCTCAGTCTCATTAACATGAGCAGATTTTGTGCAACACTATCAGACTGTGTTTTCCAACTTGTACTGAGGAGACAAGATAGTTAACCAGGTTTCTTGGTGCTATTGTAGTGGCATATGAGGTCACTATATGACTGCTTCAGGAGCAAGCACTTGCCCTGAATCTTATCCTTGATTATAAACACATATAGTGTGTTTGCATTCCCTCTCTTCTATTAGAAGAGGAAAAGGCAGCTAATACTGAAACTTTTGGTAGTTTATTCACTGGACATTCTTTACAGTTTCCAGTTTTCAATTAATTATTTAGTAATGATTGCAATGAATCACAAAACTGCATCAAAACTAATCTGCTCTCAAGGTTTAAACATCATCACTTAACAGTGTTTCCTTTCTGTATCTCCTGGGTTTATTTCAATGTATGTCTAGTTTTGGTATGATGCCATCTTGGTGTAAGACCTAACTGCACTAGCCTCCCCACTCCCACATCCTACTCAGATCTGGAGGAAAACCTGGGCAGAACAAGAGCCAGGAGATACTTCGGTTATCTTCTGCTGAAAACTGTTCAGTCTTCAATGTGGAAAGAGCCATACTGGCTATGATCTTAAAAATGTCTTTTTATTTCCATTCCTCTTAACAAACAAAACAATAGCAGACCAAACAAAAAACCTGTCTGATAAGAGTTGGTTGTTTTCTTACATAGAGCTGAATACAATTCTGTTGAAAACTGCTTTTTTGCATTCAACAGAATTGTGAGTGAAATGTTGCTCTAAGCATAATGCTCAATGTAAAATGTATTTCTGGGTTCATCTGATAACTTAATGAGGAAGCAATCAGATCTGAGCCCATGTCTATTTCTGCTGTGTCTGTTTCCATGGTGTTCTTGTTTTTTTCCTTCTCCTTTGTGTTCAGACATACATGCAAATGCCATTAATATATGGAAGGGACAGGCGGAAAAAGTAGACAGCAATGGCAGTACGTTATTCATCTGTGTAGGTCTTGTATATCTTTTATTTTTAGATGATGAGGAGTGCCTGTAGGTGCTGACAGGACAACTCCAGTGGTTCCAGGAAGGTAGAAAGAACGGTGATGTTTTGCAGTATCTGCTTTGACAGATATGTGGTATATTACCTAACTATATACATATGCAACATAAAATAATGATTGAACAAAGCAAATACTGCATTCTGAATTAAAAAGAAAATTTGAAGTCAATATCTCTTTTTATGTAGGTAGCAAAGAGTGCAAAAAGTGGAGAATTCTTATACACGTGATGAGAGATTTGGGTGTGTTCTCGTCATTGTTTTTGGTTTGTCATTTGGTTGGTTTTGTCCTTGTTTGGGTTTCTTTCCCTGGCTTTTTCTCATTGTTGTTTATTAAAACAGTGCAATATTCAACACATAAATGGAAGCTTTTCCTAGGAACTGTGTTACTGGTAAAAGGAAAAAAGACCCAAGGAAAACAATCTGAATTATTTTTTGTACTCTTGCTGTACAAGATCTTATTTCCTGGGAAACCTACATTTTCACAGAACCCATATGTGACTTGTGGGTTTTGACAAGATTTCTGTAAGGAAAGTTGTTTGGATTTTGGGGTGTGTGCGCTTTGGTTGGGTGGTTTGTTGTTTTTTTTTTTTTTTCGGCATCGTGTGAAAGAAAGTTGGTGTTTCCTTCCCTATTAAGAATTTATAGAAACATTATATATGCACCCAGTAAGCTATTTGCCAGTGAACATGTAAGATTCAGTCTGCACTCCAGTGTGAGATACCAAAATATTTTTGTTAAAAAACAGGTGAGAAGATACATATATAACTCCCCCAGCCTCAGGCTTTTCTGATCCCCGGAGTCACAGGCTTGAATGAGGAGCTGTGTTAATGCTTCTTACCCTATTGAGAAGAAAACCTGTCTATACTTGCACACTGTTCCAAGCCTTCAAAGGCTGATCCTATATTAAGAAACTTCACAGCAGATCTTTTTTTCCTGCTTCTGCATTCTCTGGAAACTGGAGTCAGAGGGAGGCCTTGCTGACAGCNNGGAAACTGGAGGCAGAGGGGGGGCTTTCTTGCAAGTTTTTTTTTTTTTTTTTTTTGTTTCAAAATAACCTTGGAATGTGGCTATCTCATCATCTTCTCCAAAAAAGGAAACATTTTTTGCCTTTAACATGAAATTAATTCCCATAATCCCTGTATGTTCTAGCTTTTAAATAACTAGTTTACTTGCAGAAGTACAAAGTCTAGAGCAATATTCTCCAGAGATATTTTTCTTGAATTGTATAATGTTCATGGGCTATTCAAAGACTGGTAAATAGATGACACCATGCATCATAACCAATGCATGAATAGTCTAACAGTAAAAGTTTCTTTTATTTGAACATTGCCTAAAGTAGTTGAGACCATCTACACAATCTTAGGTGACTTTGTGTATATGGAGCATATGTGTTTGTCTGCCAGTCTGGTATAGGTGTCCTTATTTCTTAACTAAGGTGTTCTGCACAAGCACACACACTTCATAAGAAACCCGAAACAGATTTCTGTTGCCAACAGCATAGTTTTATAAAAACAAGGCTATATTTTTGAATGCTTAGAATAGACGTTTTTCTGAAAATTGCTGGATGTCAGTTTCAATTGCTTATAGCATTTGATGATCATTCTGTAATAAATGTAGAAATTCTATTTCCTAGAGGGTAACTGCACAACTTTTCTGGATGAGGTGATTTAAGCAATGCATTTTCCTAGTTGAGTGCCTGTGGTGTTTTGGGTTTTGTTGCTTGTTTTCCTCTGTGTGTGTATACATATACATTTATTTCTCAAAATATGTTGCGAACTATACTTTGACTAGAACAGCATTGCTATTACACTAGGTTGCTCTGGGCGTCTAACAACAAACTGATCCATAATGGACACAGGCCAGCTAGAGGAGAATTTTTCCCAGTCAGTGCAGAGAAGTTGTGAAGTTAATAGGGAGGAGAGAGCAATATAAATCAAGAATCTGAAAACTCAGAGGCATTTACTGTCAAGATGTTCCTCTTCTAATCGTCATCATCTCACTTCAGAGAATGACTTTGGGTGGGGAGCGTTCCATGCTGCTTGCTCCGTGAGGATGAGTTATCTGGCAGCTCACTAGATGCAGTCTGGTTAGTGATGATTATGAGTCCAGAAAATGTCAGTCTTCAGTGGCTGGAAGACTTCCTCAGATGTGGAAAACTATAATCTCTTATTCTCTATTACCACTATCAGGAATTCAAATTGCAGTGTCACTGATCTTTTTAAATTTTGCTTGGGAAAAATTCTGTAAATTCTGAGTTTTTGAAAGCTTAATTTTACTAAGGAATAATAAAGAAATAAAAATAAATAAAGGAAGAGTTACATGTGATCACTAGAGGGAAGAACACATTAATTCTCTAAAAAAACGTTTAATAGAATTTTTGGTATCACTTCCACTTTTTCTACCTTTCAGTATTTCAGAATAAGGGGCGTGGGAAAGAGCACGTTGTGTTCAGTTTTATAATTTCTCTATTTAAAATGTTTTTCTACCACTTTGTCAAATATAAAAAAAATAATGTATTCAGTCATTTTCTGTTTAATTAGTATGAAGTGGCTAAGTTTAGATAGGAACTCTTTTTAAATGGATTCCAGAAGGTATGGGAATGTATCTGATAGATTTTTAAATGTTATTTTGCTTCATTTTTTAAAAGAAAATATGTTCTACTATCTTATTCTACCAAGGTAAAAAATGACACTAGAATGAAGTGCCAAATTTTTAAGCGAAAATGTTTTAAGAAAAACAATTGGAAAGCCAAATCTGCACAACTGATTTGCCTTTGATGGAAAATTAAAAATAAATAAACCAAACAAAAAGACAAGGAAACAAAAATAAACTTATCTTAAAAAGGATGCATTTTAAAGCAACAGATGTTGCTGGAAGAAGAACAGCAGTTTCCTTTGTTCACGACCAGAGCTTAATCAAATGGCATGAAGAGAAGGTTTCTCAGAAGTAAACCCAGCAAAAAACTTATTAATATAAATCCTTATCTAATCTGTTGAATATTTTAGAGGAAGAAAAACACTGTGATTATTTTTTTCCCCCCGCAGCTGAAGTACTCATGTTTTGAAGTGATTTGATCCTGATAAAAGTTTAAGGAATCCACTATTCTAACTTAAACGATTCTGAGAAATCCTTCAGCCAGTCTCTTCTAAGGAATAGTATTCCATCTGATTTGAAAAGTCAATTTAATATTTAATGCACGATTAGGTCTTCCGTGCACTTTGGTGCAGAGCAATAAATATAAAATGACCATAAATCAATACTTTTAATAGATGATATAACTGATACTTTTCTTACCAGTGACAGGAATATTAAAATTTCTATAAGTTTCAGCCTGATTTGTTTCTAGTAATTGTGCTGATAACTTTAAAGGAGCAAAACATTGGACTATGAATATTTATTATCTCAAACTAAATATGATGGAAATGTCCTAAAGCCCTGTTTTCAATTCAAAAGAATGACTCAAAATGTTAACTGTTAATGGCCAGGATATACTTGCTTCTATATGTACTCTGAATAAGTAGATGATTTAGCCCAAGAAGTACAATCCTGACTGGACCTGATTTACAGCTTTATGGTCTGGGTTCATTTGGTACTTCAGAAACTGTTTATGATGATGTATGTAAGTTATTGCAGATTTGCTAGTAAGCTTGAAAGAGCTGACCATGTCTGTTATGACAGAGGTCTGAATCATTGGAAGCTTATATTATTATGAGTAAATAATGGGACTTAAGAACAAATTTGGTCTCTGTGAGAGAGAATGGGGAGAAGGATGAAAAAGAAACACTAGTGTGCTGGTTTGGATATTTTTGTGGTATTTCTTTTTGTTTTATTCAAGAAACTTGTAGTTCACAGTAATTTAAGGCCTGTAAGCAAAAGCAGAGACTCTAAATATGGAATATTATGATAATATATGTTACCACTGATGCCTTATCAAAGAGTAATTTGTTCTTTCTTTACTACAGACAGTTTTTACATAATTTCATTAAGAATATAATGAAAGTGCATGGGGAAGTGCAGATTTAAAAGTGACTGACAGTCTCTGACAGGCAGTCCAGTAGTCTCCGATTAAACAAATAGTTTCCAGGTTCTCCAGCTCTTACAGTTGGACAGACCCACAGTAAGTGGAAAACATGTGCGATTTACAAATCACAGCCTGGTAGTTCCTAAGGATATGAGAGGTCACTTCGAGTTTTGAATAACTGACACTCTGTTTTGCATATAATCCTAAAGGCAAGATAAAGGAGTAGAAAGTACAGACAAGATAATTCTAATAGAAGAGGAAATAAAAATCTTGGACTTTTTCTAGAGTTTTACTGTTACTGTGAAATGCATTATGCGGAGACTGCAGGTTCATGGTTGGTATGGAGTTCCTGGGTGACGTGATTACTGAGAAGTTGCCAATAGCTGCAAAAATCCGTAAGTTCTCCCAAAATCTATTTTATTAAGGTGTTGGTTTCACTCCTGGGATTCAGTAGCAACTTACTGAAAAAAATCATGAAAGTCACTTTCTATTTATCCAAACCATTCTCCAGTGTTCCTCTTATGATGAATTTGGTTTTCTTTTTAGATCTTAAAGGAGAAGAAGAAAACAGCAATCCCCTTCCAGCATTTTATGACTATAACTTTCCACTTTTTTTCAAGTTCTTGGGAAATATTTTTCTCAACATGTTGTGGTGGGGTTTTTTGTGTGTGTGTGTTATTTTGTTGGGTTTTTTTCCCTTTTATATGTCACAAAAATAAATTAACACATAGGACTTTATTAGAAGAACTGTGGCAAAAAAAGAAAAAAAAAATCAGCATTTGCTGATAGCACTAAAAAGAAAGAAACCAAACTGCTTCTGGAAAAATGTACAGCTGACATAAAAGACAACTTCATTATTTGTAAAGCCAAACCAGGAGTACATGAACTTGTTAGGCTGTTAAGATTTTACAAGCTTTGAAATAGAGCATCTTCAGCTCCCATGAGAGAAACATAAATAATTTTTAATTGGCAGAATGACAATGTGCATTGGGTGGGGGGGAGGGGAGGAAGTGGCCTGATATGACAGATGGTGAGGACTGCAAAGCAGACATTAGTATTAATACCAAATTTTAAGTTTTCCTTTATGTGAATGGATAGTATGTATCAAAAAAGTAGGATTTGCCTGTTACAGATGCTCTCTTGTTTGATTGAATGGAGATACTTTAGCTGGCCTGATTCTGGTTTCTGAAGATATGCAGACATGTGTTTAGAAACCTGATCCTGTCCATGAGTGGAATTGCTTTGTCAATGCATTTTTTAAAATGTTGCTGTTTATAAAACAGTGGGATTGTTGTGCTATGTAAATAATGATTCATTGGGGTACCTTCATACATTTTTAGCATAATGATAGGATGCATCTGAGGGTGAAATGTAATTTTTTCCAATTAAGAGGACAAAAAGAGCACTTTAACCACTATTTTAAGAAGGCTAAACAGAATTTTATTTGCTGGATGCCTGCTCTAAAGTTTGTAAACTGATGCTTAATCATATGCAGGGGGTTTGTTTTGTTTTTTTTTATGTTGACTTTGTTTTTGGTTTTTTTTTTAGTTTGGGTTTTGAGTGTGTGCATAGTGGTGAGGTGTTTTTTCATTTTTGTTATCTTGAGAACTTACAATAATTTTTAAAGGATATGCTGAATTCTAAGTGCCCTTAAATTTTTGGCATATTTGTTTAAACAACACTAGTGAGATCAGAAGGTTAATCTAGACTGACTTTTAAGTTTTAAAAATTGTCCTCTGACAACATTTTCTTCTCTGGTGTGTTTCTACAGTTTTAATATCAAGTTCATTGTCGGGTTCTCATTGTGTACTCCATCCATAATAGAGTGGCAGCAAGACAAAGCATAAGTCCTGTTAAAGAAGCTCATTTCCTGGATAATTTGTTCATAAGGATTAGGCTTAGCAATGAGGACAGGTGTTATGAGTAACATCTATCTGAATGGTGAAATCTGGACACAAAATCCTTCAGAAGATTGCTATAAATTCTATTCAAGCAAGTTTAGGATGGATCAGGTGTCATGGCTGAAAATTGTGTTCATTTGGTAGCTGCTCAGTGAAAGAAAACAATTAAATTAATTTTAAAAATTATTTAGTGGGGCAAGAGTTATGAGCAATTTTTAATTTGTAGGTTCAAAACCATCAGTTTTGATTTATGGTTTCAAATTTTAGTTTTGCAATGTATAGCATAATCTACAAACACCAAGAAAATGCTTTTAATTTCAGGAATGTGTTTATTCAGGTATTTCTGGTTTGGTGTATACTGATCTGAATAATTTTTAAAAGTCTCCTAAAATGCAACAGAAATACAAAGAAAGAACAAAAAAACCCAAAAGCTCAAACCAAAAGAAAAACCTCCCCCCAAAACACACAAATTAAAACTCCCAACAAACAAACACCTATTTAAAAAACTATCAGTATGAGACTGAGGAGAGTTACACGAACAATGAATAAAAATGAGCTCATACGTTCCACAAATGCTACAGCATTTTCAGATTTTCTGACTTTCTGGAACTTTTAGATCTATTTCTGTCCAATCCCAATGTGAATGGAACTGGGATGTTTTCTTTTTACAGAGGAGTGACCTAATGTAACATCTATGGTGATGTCAATGAATTTAAAATCTCGCACCTCATTTAGCTTTCAGTATTTTGTGAAAGAAAGCTGAAGAGAATGAGTAAGAGCAGTTCCACAGTTCTAATTTCCATCAAGTATGATAGGAATGTAGCTTCTAAAAATACAGTGTTTTATGCTAACTGGGTTTTTGGAGGGAGAGGCTAAATGTATGATAATTAGCTAGGTTTTCTTAACTGGTTTCCATAACCTGCTTTGCACAATTTTTAAAAGGATGCATACTCCTGCCCTTTGGAAGTTTCGTAAAATAAACCAAGAAGTTCAGCATTTGCTAAAATATCAGTTTGCTATTCCAGAAAATGTTTCAGTTACTGAATTTCACACAGGATAATCAGATGCGTTTACCAGTTATGTTCAAAACCACTATATACTTGTGCCAGATTAAGCAAAATTTACATGGACTATTTCAGTGCAAGGTTGAAATTGACACCACTTTTGTGTTTGTTTTATAAAAGACATCAGTAAAGAAAAGAGAGATCCTTTTGATTAAGCAGGGGTTTGGCTCTAGAATTTATCTGACATTATGAGTAGCTCCTTAATGACATTATTTGCACATTCTATCCTTAAATTTATCTTATCTCAGGCTATGTTCCAAGGGAAAAACATGTCTTGTTCTGGTTTATGCATGCTGAATTTTGTAGCAAAAGCTTCTTTGGAAATCTTGAAAAGGTTCAGAAGTAGGTTCTTTTCAGAAATGTAACTAGGCCTTCATGATTTATTTAGTTGTGGTAGGGGTTTGTGTGTGTATGTGTTGTGTTTGTTTTTTTGGGTTGTTGATTTATTTTTTGTTAGTTTTAAAACTTTCAGTTTGGAGAATCATTTGTAGTGAAATACCTTCCTATGTGAACTTCCTGTGGTATATAAAATTGCATATTATCAAACATGCCAGATACAAACATCTAAATGCATGAATGTAGCTCATTGATTTATGTCTTAGACTAACTGTAATACCAGAAAGTTTGATAATATGTATTGGAGAATTTTTGCTGTTGAGAGAAATGGTGAGTACATATCATGCCTTTAACGAGCAAGGTGGTTTCTGTTCCTTAAAGACCTCAGTATTACCTGAAGGACAACTAACTTGCACAGTTTATGTGCCCAACCATGTATTTCAGCCAGGTCTTTCCATTTAAAATATATGCCTAAAAACCCCCAAACAACCTAACACCAGTGAAAACTTACTCAACAATGTATTACTTGAAAACTTTTCAGCCACCCTAACAAGGAAAATAAATACTGAACAGTTGCGGTGAAAATGTTACCTTAAAAGGACTCACAGTAAAAGTCTTAATTCCATTATGCTGGGGTTTTTTGTTTGTTTTTATTTTTTAAGTGTACTTTTAATCTTGATTATTTCAGTGTTTCACTACTAGGGAAGCTTTTGCCTTGGCACATTGTGGAAAACAGGGATGGAAAGGAATAATGTGAATCCTGTCCTACTTTATCTTCAAAATTTCAGACATTTTTTTTCTTTAATCTCTCTCATGGATACATTACTTTAACTGTTTTTTTTTTTTGCTTTAAAATATGGTACCAAGTAAAGGTTAAACTTTAGAGAAGAGTTAAGTGAAAGATCTATATTGCAGAATATATGACAGCAGAATGAGAAGTAAAGTACATTTTTTGTTCCTTTCTCTCCGGTTTATTGTGATTGTTTTGTCATAATAATTTTCATTTGGAAGCTCAGATTTTTTTTTTGCCTGCCTGACCAGAATACTTCTCTTTGAAAGCTGTGCTGTATAAAGCTAATAATAGCTTTGATACTGTATCTGCAAAACTACTTGCAAAATGGAAGATGGCAAAGAAAATAATGGTTCATTATTAGAAATTCATATTGCAGGTTTGTATATATACTTGGTATATCTACAGCAGTTTCTCAGAGAAGCTTTATATATTACTGTGATTTAGGACCTATCTGCCTAAGAGAGGTTTTCTGAGCACATATGCAGTTTCCTAACATTACACTGTATGACTATACTCCTCTATATTAGTAATAACAATCTGTGACTGATTATATATCTTTACGTATCTCCAACTTTCTAATTTTCACACAATTCCTATTCCTGTCTTTAAGAAAATAGTCATGAGTAATCACCTCTAGCTAGATGACGCACACAGCATTAAGAATTAGAAATCATGATTTACTAAGCAATCATAGACTATAAAACCTCGAAACCAGATCAATCTGTAAACACACGCTTCTGGAGCATCTAGCGGGCTTCGTGCACTACTAATACCAGTGCCTTGTAAAGAATTCTTATTAGTACAGATACTGGCACTTTTTCCTGTTTCAGTCAAGGAAATTCTGTCATTTGTTGCTCCTGCCTACCTTTATGTCAATGAGTCAATGTTATGACATGTATTTATATGGAGTAAGTGTTTTGACTGACGTTATTGAGAGCAACAGGGAAGATACTAAGAGCTTTATCTGAAAAGAATAAGAAAATATTCTGCTCTGTCCAATCAAACGGAATATTATTTGATGTAGAACAGCATGCTTAACAAAAGTTACATAAGATAACAGAATTGATAAACTTCAGAAACTCATTTAATATTTAAAATATTTCTGAGCCTTAACAGTCTGTTGGTCTGATGGGGAGCGTTTGCCATCTGGTGGCTATGTATGCAACAATTTAAAGATGAACAAGATGCCTTTATTGCCTTCATTGTCACAAGTGTTATTAAATGGGGCCAAGAAAGTCCCCATTTCAAGCAGGTCTGCAAAGTTCATCAGCTGAATAGCTAATAGCAGTGACAGTCATAATCCTACCAAATGCTTATAAAGCAGAGTATAGTTGCTTGACCTGATCTCCTGTTGTAGAGGAAGAAGCTGGAAGCTGACCACAATGCAGCAATAAACATGCTTAATTCAGTCAGACTTAACCAACTGTTTCTTGTGTAGATGATCTTGGCCTACTGAACATTGATGGTGGTATCTTAGCTAGGCTACCAAATACAGTGAATTGCTAAACACAAAGATTTTGCTAAGAAAAGGAAGACTGCGGCTTAATGACTGAAATCACCTCTAGATAGAAGTCTGACTTTTTCCTTGCCTGATTAAGATGCCGTTTACACCGAGTTCAACATTCTTGCATTTGTGTATGTTTGTAATTAGGCAGTGGAGATATATCAAAATCATCATACTCCTCTAGTTATTTTCCCTTCCTTCCCCCTTCCCTGGAGCCTTTATTTATTACTTCTTAATCTTCTTTCCTTTAATCCTTTACTGCTACCTTGTGGTGTATGTTAGAAATATTATTCAGTGACTTTTTTCCCTCTCCTTACTTACTGTTAGTGAAAATACTTAAAAGGTGCTTTAAATCAAAGAATGGTGATTTAGTTGTACATAGGCCTCCATTATGCCTTTTCTTGTATTTAAATATTTTCTGCTTTTAAGGTATAAGTGGAATATGAAGATAACTGAGATATGGTCTATCTCATAGTATAGAAAATGCAGTTCTGAAAATGACTTACTTCTTGTACAATATTTAAAGGAAGAAGACCCTTCAGGGAAACCAACAACTACATGTCCTTTAGACTACTGTTTATTGATATAATTAATGTATCTAATTTTTTAAAAAAATAGAATAATTGCACAGGAATTCCTGTGTATATTATTTCTCCTCTTCTGCGCCACCATACTTAAGATTTGTCTCTTGAATTCTAAGTTAGACTGTGACACTGATATAGACTAAACATACATTGGTATGATAAGGTTAAAGGATCTGAATAAATGGGAAGGAGGAGTAGAAACTTAACCTGTAACAAAATTAAGGACTGATACAAGAAATGAGATTCCTGCAAGTAGTGGATTATTAATTACCTCTAGTTGTATTTAATATGGTTACGGGATCTGCAATAAATATTGCTATATAAATCAAAAGTCTCCACAGCAATTTTTTTTCACACACTATATGTTTGCATTTTTGTTTTGTGATTTTTTTGCTTCTGTTTTAAAAATAATATTTATTTTAATACAGATTTGCAGAATATAATTCAAAAATAGAAAACAATTTCAGACTTCTGAGCTTTTGTTACTATCTTTTGTGATGAACTAAATGCTGAAGCCTCAAGATACTTTGCTGCAGCCAGTACTTTCATTTTGAAGCTGGCTTGATGGCAGCATGATACTGAATATACAAATCAGCAGATTCAACTCAACCCATAAAAATAGGATGTATCTATCTCTTCAGCTTTAGTAACCAACAACAAAAAAAAAAATCTAATGCTTACCCTTCTCATTACTTAGTGTATCTTTTATATGTTATTTAAATTTGTTTCCTATTTTATTTCGTATTTTTTAAATATGAGATTGGTAAATGAATTCACTACACTGAAGATAATTGCTGTAATTTATGCAAATTCTTCCACAATTTATTAAATTTTATTTCCCCTCCCCTCAGGTTAAAATGTTATCTCCAGTCTGATCACTGAGAATTTTCTTCCACATCCAAAGTTCATTATTGTCTCAATCCTGAGTGTAATAATACAGTAGCCTAAATGTGTCCCTGCCAGCTTGCTGCTTTTTTATTATCCCTCCCATGGTACCAAGAGCAGGTAAGATCTACTGAGACTAAAATTAAATGATGATTAGTAGCTTTCATCTGAAGCTTCATGCATTTGGCAGAGACTTTCAGCTTCTTAACTGATAATAAATAATGTTAAATTACACCTTCAATTACTTGTTTTTCTACATTTGGTCCACACTTTAAACTAAGCATTGCATATTTCCATTAGCTACTGGTTCTCTATTTTTTGCCTTCAAACATGTCCTATCTGGAATAGTTCTAATAAGGTACTGAAAAAATGGATTGGTGTCTTTTTCAGCAATGACTGGTATTTAAACTTGATAATTTTTCAGAGAGTGCATGGCTAGAATGTTCACTTTTTATGGTGATAGGTCACAAACTTCTAGGTCTGTTTCTTCTGCATGTAATCTTAGTCTATTGAAGTTATTAGTTTGTTTCCTGAATGTGGACACATTAGACCCAAATATTCAAGTAATAGTGACACTTCACTTCTTTCACTAAACCCACTATTATATGTAAATTCTACTGTACCTTTCCTGAAAGATCACTTTGGCTATTTAAAGCAGTGAGGTCATGCATTAACTGCACTGTGTAAGAGGTCTCTGCTGGGCTCCAAAATTTTACCTAACAATTTGAGCAACAGATACTGTTTTAACTGATACTGCACTAAACTTTGGTCACTGCTTGATACAGTAATGAAGGTGGCCATGCATATGCAACAAGCTTTATGTTATTGCACTAAGTTAAATGACCCAGTATGACTACTCTTGCCTTCTCCTTCATCCACCAGGAAATACTGACCGAATACTGAAAGAAGAATACCAGCACTCCCTCAAAGGGGTTGGATCAGGGACCCTGCAACTAATTCTCAAGTAGTTCTAGCAGGTCACTATAGCCTTTGGTCCCACTTCTCATTCCAGTATGGAACATGAATATGTATAAAGACATGCACTGATCATAGCAATCTCATCTCTATTTACATGGTGTCATGTGTTGATTTGAATCTGCTGCCGTTATTCATGCTATTCTGCAATAATGACAGCTGCAAAAATGGAAGTACTGGATGGAGAAAAGCATTATGGGGCTTGAAGTTTAAATTGAAGTGTGGGAGGCTTCGTGTTGCAGTTGCTGGTTCTGGGTTCCAGGTTTTTGTGTGCTGTCTTTTCCACAGGGATGGTGGGACAAGGAGAGATGGGATAGTAGCTCTCTGGCTTTCAACTTTTAGCTCACTTGCTTCTGTGCTTTTTTTAGCAAATAGGCTAAGGTAATTGTGCATGTGTATTCTTATTTGCTCACTAATTTTTTTTTTTTTTGTCTCAACTCTGAGTTTTGTGTGTTACTTTTCCCCTTACTTTTGTGTTGGGGCAGCAGGCAAGTTAGCCCTTTTGCTAAACCATTACACATGCAAACAAAAAGTTTGTTTAAAATGCCAAAATGCCCTATAAAAAGGAGCTGTCAACAAAAAAAGAATAATAAATTATTGGGAGGGAAGAGGGAAGATATGGGATGTAGCACACTTTAAATCAGTCCTTTAAATGATTTAGAAAGTAAAGGCCAGTGTTATAATGTACTAGGAAGAAGGAAATCATGCAAACAATAAAACCAGACTTCTGGAAATTGAGTGAGACAGCTCTGAAAGCAGCATAACAATAATAGTGGTTAAAGAAATGGCACATCCATTTTTTTTTCTTGTGTGCACAGACATTTGACTCATTTATAGAATCGTAAGCTGTGCAACTATTGAGAAATACGTGAGAAAGTTAAAAGCCATAAATCTAATATGTAAACCAGTCAAGAGATGAATGTTTATAAATTATGAGAAAACACATGAGAGTCCTTTATATAAAAAGTTTTCAAATAGAAATGCATTTTTTATATATATATATATATGAAAGAACTATGATATCTTGTTTTCAAGTAAGACGTAAAGGACTTGTCATTGGAGTAGTTCAGACAGTAAAATCTTTGTGTGGGTGGTGTCCAAGAAACCTGGAATCCAGATATGGGTCACATTGTAGTGTCTGAAAAGCATTTCCTTCATAGCTGTGGCTGGAAAGGTCAATCTAAATATCCACACAACAGACTTCTTATTTGCTTGCACTAAAATGCATCAGTTCCACAAAGAAATCAGGTTGCCTTATTGTTTGTTCGTTTCCCCTAGAGTCTTCCACAACACTATTTCTAAGCTGTTTGATATTTCCTGCTTTGATGAACTGCAACCTGATTAGTTATACCCAGTGGGACATGTCATTTTCTATGCAAGCAGTTCATATAATTGGCATTCCTGGGGGAGTTCAGCATCTGAGTGAACAGTACCTCCCTGAAACAGAATGTGCTCAGGGAGGATGTCCCTGAGGGCAAGACTTCCCAAGGCATTTCTGATGAAGATCATCACCTAGATGATAGAAGAAATTATTTCCAAAGTTGAACTAATGTGAAATTTTGGTTAACTCATCATTACAAATGGTCCCTTAACTAGAGAACCAAGAACTTACTTTTTCTACCCTTATTCTGCCAAGATGTTGTCAATTAAGTATTTCCTTCTTATACTCCCAAGTACCTTGAACAGATTTTGCACGTGTGGAAAAGCAAAGTGCCTCCCTTCTAATGATTAGCTGACATAGTGTTATACAGTTACAAGGCTTTGATCTTGATTTTATTTTTATTTTTCACGTACCCTTTACTGCCAGTTAAATTAGACTCCTCTACTTGAACAACTTCTTAGCTTAAATAGTATTGTAGAGAGAGATATTTTCATGTGTAAATGCATGGTAATCATATCTTCTAGCAAAAATGCCATAAACAAAGGGAGATGATATTTATATCAGATTATTAATGTAATGATCATAAAGAAAATTCTCATGTGAAACGAAGAACAGAACAACATATTTTGAATGCAAAATTCGGAAACACAAAATGTATTTTAAGTAACTCAGTCAACGGTATTGTAGTAGTATAGTTTAAGATATTTGAATAGAAGCATGAAATTCTGTTCGAGCGTGGAAAGCTTTTGCATACGATGAAAGTCTGCACCCTTTCTGAGTCTTCACTGAGCTATTGCATCTTCACTGTCTCTCCACTCCAGCACTAGTATTTCTTGGCAGAATAATCTCTCCCATGTTCTTCAGGGTGTTACTGCCTGCACTCCTTCCTGCCATCAGACATTTCCTCTTGGATAACCCCAGAAGATGTATGTATATCTGGGAAGAAGAGGTGTTGAGGAGCAGAGGGGAAAGGCATTTAAAAATAGATAATCATTCATCTGGATCAAAAGAGCTACATTGTTTCCAAAAGGTGGCAGAAACTCTTTGAGTAGCCTATTTTCCATTACTTTTTCCTATTAGCCAGGAATTTTCTACAAGAACCAATATGGAAAAACATAGCACCTATGTTAGGGCTAAAGGAAGCAAGAGGGACTGGTGAAAGAAATACCACTCTATTTTTAAAACATGTGCAGCCCCTTAAAACCATATTACACATTTCCTTTTCTACTAGACATTGAGCAGACACTTACTTCTGGTGTAAAAAAGAATTTAAAGTCTAATTTGTTGAAGCATTATCTGGTTTATAGTTTGTGTAAGAATAACAGCATATACAAAAAAAACCTGTCAGCTACCAGTGGGTTTGGCACCTTTCTCTAATCAGTGTCTGAAAGTCCCAACATTGTATCTTACATTATTCCAGATGTTCTTTTTGGTGATTTGTTTTGGTTGATTTGTTTGGTTTGGTGGTGGGTGGTTTTTTTGCACATGTGTGCAAACACAATAAAAAGGAAGTGTGGAATAAATGTATGAGCCTAGTGTGACAGTTTCATGGAAAATCACCGTATCTTCCTCTGACAAATTGCTTTAGATTTGGTATTGTCTATTGTCCCAGTAGATTTCTCTGTCTTTCATATAAAAGGTGTTAGAAATTGCTTCTCTATAGCAGGACAGAATTATTTTTTGCTCCTAATGAAAATAATTTATTGCTGGCTTGCTATTTGTATTTGCCATTAAATTGTAACTATCTGTGGCCTATAAGTGTTCCATTAATTTTTTCAGTGTTGTAAAACACTTCTATTGTTCATTTCAAATGACTGAAACTATAGTGTCAGTCTTAACTTTTCTCAGAGAAGGTATTTATTTTAAGAAGAATTTTTCTTTATCTCTTTCTATTTTGGTTTATACTAAAGTGATGCAAGACAGTATTAGAATATTTAATCTTCATTTTATATAATGTTTACTGAAATATTTAAAATACTAAGAAGATTAAAAAGACATGTTTCTGTTGTGGAAGGCTCATAGGCCTAAAACATGTCCTTTCTTGCCCCACTGTTTACACTATATTAACAGAGATCTTGAATATAAATAACTCAGGAAAGATTTTAGCCTTGCCCTAGGCATTATATGCAATATTGATAGTATGAGTTTAAACGCTTCAAAACTAGGGAGAAGTATAATTCAGATTTCTTGCTTTCCTAAGGCATAGTGCAAAAGGTAGCTATCAATTTATTCACCATTATGAAAGCAAGTAGGCTTCCTGTAGTTGGGTCTTCAGCCCTAAAGATGATCTGTCATCTCAGGATGCTAATGTGTTCTGGCCTATCCGTCCAAGATCAAGTATGGCTGAAGTTCAAATACAGTCTTGTCCTTTATGTCGTCTAGCTTTGGGTAGTAGTGTTTGAAATGACTGGTTTTTTTATTGTTCTAATAGGCAACCTAGAATCTGAGCTAAAACAATGGGATGATATAGAGAAGTGAAGGATGTATGCCCTTGCTTGCATGGACACATACATGTCTTATAGGTATATGTATTCACCTAGCACTAGAGACTGCTAAATCCAATAGTTCTATGAAGGAGAGCTTTGTATCACAGCACCCAAGTATACCTGTGTTCCTACTGGGCACGTGCATGAACTTCTGTAGGCAACAGAAACCCAACACAGAAACACTAAGCACAGAGAGATATAACACCAAGAGCCTCATTCTGTTCCCTTCTCTGGCTAATTAGGAGAAAGATCTGTAAAAAAGGAAAAATAAAAAATAAAATGCAATGTGCATGCAAAATACGCAGTTACTAGATCAAGCTTAGCCAGTACCTGGCTGTGGATCCTGTCTTCCCATCATCTCCTGCACAGAAATGGGTCTCTACACCTAGACCCGTGCTCTTTCCAGCTGCTGTCCTGACTATAGTAGCCAGCGTCTCTAATTGTTTCATGATGAGGCACAATTTCATGGTTTGTGTTGAATGTGGTGGTTTAGCAGTTACCTGCCCCGGCCCCCCCCCCCCACCCCCCCCCCCTCGTCTCTAC
>VWZI01010419.1:103610-124621 GCA_013396835.1 Psilopogon haemacephalus
ATGCAGCAGATAGGTGAAGGTAGATTGGCCAGGAGGGTTAGCAGTAGGAAAAGAGGTTAGTGGAATTATTGAGAATTAGCCACAAAAGGCAGGGACAAAGGAGCCATGCAAGAAACAGACACAGCCCAGAGAGGCCTAAAGCACTCTGATTTATCTATATTTGGGTTACAACTCTTAAAACATTTTTTTTTTCTTTCTCAGTAAAGCTGTGAATGAAGTGACATCAAGTGTCTTCATTTCTCTGCCTATAGTCTATTTTTCTCACTCAAATCCTCCAATTAGTTCAAACCATCACAGTTGAATCTGCTGCTGATACTCAATATCCTGTTGCTGTCATGCCAGCTTCAAAATTAAAGTGCCAGCTGGAGCAAAGTATCATGGGGCTTGAAGTTAAGATCGTAACATGAGATGCTTCCTGTTCAGATTGCTGATTTCTGGTTCTGCTGGGGTGGTGTTGGGACAGGCAGGGATGGGTGTTTGTTACATCCCTGGATTCTGCTTCTGCTTTTGCATTTTGCTGTGCTTTTTCTGCAAATAGACAAAGGTAATTGTGCACTCTATTATCTCTTTTCAATTCTCATTAAAGCTCTTTATCTCAGCTCTTTATCTCAACCTGATTTTTTTTTTCTTTGTGTTACTTTCCCTCACTTCTGTGTTGGAGGGAAAAAGGAAATAAACCCATTTACACACACACTCTTAGCTGCTTCCAGGCCTCTTCACGTTGTTGCTGACAGGCCCATCTCACAGTTGCTAGGGACTGTACAATGACACAACATTGCTCACTCCTATTGCTGGTACTACAGACGTGGGTCTCTATGATGTGTTGTGATAACTGCGGTTGCTGGCACTCAGATCTCCATACACTCACATGCTCAACAATTAGACAGTTTGCTTACCCAGAAAAATAGTTAAGCATCTTGTATTAACTATTGTGCAGTTCCCAAATCTTCCCTTCCCTTCATTGCTTAATGAATCCCATGTTCCCATAGCAGCAGTCACCTCCAGTCTGCAACATATTCTGGACAGCCCTTACTATCAGTTCACAGTGATGGGCATCCCTCAGGCCATGGGGCTAATACTCTCTTGGAACAACCATGGGAGGAGCCAGGACATGGACTCCCTTTCTCTAATTAGGTTATTGAGGTTTCCCCATCTGCTATTGTGCCTCTGTGCTCCGTGTTGCATGCAGAGTTGATCTTTCTATCATGTAACCTAACATATGGCAATTGAAGTCAGAACTTTATGAATTACTGTGGAGCAGAGCTGTTCCTGATAAAATATTTAAAATTGAAGAGTGACCTAGAAAAGTCACAACATCATGATTAATAATTTTAAATTCCATGAGGATGGTAGAAAATATAAGAAAAAAGACGTTTAATAACATGTAAGAAGATATGGTTTGGTAAAGTATAGTATACTGTGAATTTTTTTCATGGAACACATCTTCACTCCAGGTGTGCTGGGCTGTTTGCAGGAACTACAGGTTGGGATTTCATGTTCTGTGATGTGTAGAAAATGAGACTGGATGATTCCTTTGCTTCTGAAATCTGTTACTTAATGAAATGCAAAACTCAGGTAATAATGTCACATGTTACTACCTTCCTTTCTATAAGTAAAATGACATTTTCAGTTTTCTGGATAGAAATTTAAAAAGCGCCCTCAGAAGGAAGTACCATAAGGTCAATACCTCGGTTATTTGTTACCCACATTGCATAGAGAAAAATTAATGTACAGTTAAGGGAACCCAAGGCCAATTTATTTGCAACAAGGTAAACTAACAATAAATTGTAATACAAAACTATCCCCTTAGTTTTAACCACTAATAACTCCTCTTTGATACCTTCTACTCTGAACTGTGTCTTAAATGTCTTGATTTGGTAAAAGATTTATATAAACTCAAAGTTTTATGATCAGTTTAACTCATGAGGCCTTCTCTGTCTCTAGTCAGTAGAAGAAAAATAAATTCACTGCAATTTTCCAGAGCACTTTGGAGACATATGAGAGAGGACCACTTCCTACAGTTCTGCAAATAGAACATCTCCACTTTTGAAAGAATGTCTTGATGTCATCTTCTCAGAAAGGGGTAACTGATCAAATCATTGTGCTGAATATGTCCAAACAAACAACAGTTAATATGTGGACTGAAAGAGTTTGTTAAAATTGCGTTTAACTGGTGAGCCCTGGGAAATCTCAACACTTGGTATATTTTTACTTTATTAGCTTGTTTCTGATAAGTAGTGTTAGAGAAAAAGAGTTCTACATTTTTCAAATCATACTTTCAATCATTCTGCTGTCTCCGAGGAGTCATGAAAGTTTTGCTGTAGGAAATTTCCTTCTCAGAGATCATACAATTTATATAGATTTAAGAGAATGTGAAATGTAGACTAAACTCTATTTATCTAACAATAGAACAGGCAGAGGAAATACAGTTGTGAATGTACCTCCTCCTAAAACAGCAGCTTATAGGAAGAACATGAGTCTGAAATAATTCTGCATTACCACTCTTCGGTAGAGCCTGCAAAACTTAACTTTAAAAATGCTTGTGTCTCATAAACATCCCTGTACGCTGCTATACTGAAGGTCGATAAGAGACACCATTGATTACAATGACATTCAATGATACTGGCTGAATGGTATCTGTTGTTGGTCAAGTTAACATTGCCTTCTTCCTAATCATCGGTTGCTATCAGGATTTTGCATTATATCAGTATTTTTGTCGTATTTCATTACATTCTTTAAAGAATATAGGTTAGTCTTCAGTGGAGAGGCATTTGCATATATGGTGGTTGTGCTCTGATTTTTTGGTGGTTTTGATTGATAGGTTAGTTGGGGTTTTGCTTGCTTTTTGAGGATTTTGTTTGGTTGTTTCTTTTCTAATCTGAATATCTGTGCACTTTTGACTATTTTCTGGCTTTCCAAAAGCAAAGTATAGAACCTTTTTCGTATAGTTTTTCTCACTGATGCTTTTTATGGATCATAGTATTCAAACTGCTGAATGACTATGTCTAGTAATTTACAATCTGCTTTGTGTTCATGATGGAATGAACCATAGATGCCAAAAATCTCAAGGCTTGTTGCCTTGTAACAATGTGGAGACTTCACCTACTACTTCACCTGAATATCATGTCATTCCAAGAAAATGGAGAAAAAGCATGACTTCTTTCAGCTCCTTGCCATGTTCTTTCCTTGTCCAAAAGGCTTATGATTTTTTTGCAATTGATATTTTGCTGTTTTGATATATTATGTGCTCCTTTTCCACTGCCTCTTGGGGATGAGATACTGCACATATAAATAGTATGGGCTATGAATGTTTCTGCCCTTAAAACACAGACTTGCCTATAGTTGTAAACTGCAACATCTATATGCTAAAGAGATAGTGCTCTATAATAAAACTAGCAGTTCCTACTGGGATTATTTTTTAGAGTCTGCGGGGTTTGTGGCTATTCTGGGCATTGCAAGTTAGTAATCATTGAATGTTGTGGGTTTTGAAGTACACAAAATGCTGTGCACGTTTTGTCAGTTTGATGAGGGCAACGCTAATCTCCGTTGCTTAGTACTTGCTGAAATCTTGGTAGAATCTTTTGTGTATGCCAAAAAATCCAGAGACAAAGAAGATCAATTCTGGGGGGCATGTGGGATGGGAAATGGAAATTATGCAAAAGGAAGAATTTTTTAATGAGGTAAGATGCTAAAATTGTTCCAAAGATTTTAAATAGATATTTTTTGGCAAGAGGGAAAACTGAATCACAGATTCATAGAATTGAACTGTGTTGAATGGTACCTGGAAGATCAAGTTGTAACCCCTATTGCTGTGGACAGAAAACTTTCCACTAGACCAGGTGGTTAGGAGCCCTGGAGCTGGATACAGGTCTTTAAGTGGGGTCTCAGTGGGAGAGGAGTAGTGGGTGAGACAATCACCTCCCTCAGCCTGATAGCTGTGATCTGCTTTCTGGGCTTCAAGTACACATTGCTGACTCATATTCAGTTCTTCATCCACCAACACCTCCAAGTCTTTCCCTGTACTATACCAGAGAGAACCACTTACAGTGATACAGTGGATTCTTCTCTTGGAATCAGTAAAACATAAAAATAGTAACAAATGTCACAAATGAGCTGAAGAAAAGAGAATACATTGGACCACATGGGAAGCAGAAGTTTCAGAGGACTATGGTAGCTGGGATGGATTTAGATTTTATGTTATCTCTTCTAAAGACTCCTGGGTATAATTGACGTGATAACTCCTATATTCTTACTCAGATAGTAAAAAAATAAAAGCAAATCTATAGTTAATAAGTCAGTTTATTATTTTTTTGTTATAGCTGAAAAGCAATAGTTTATCAGAAGAAAGAATATAGATGTCTCCTTTCTGTGAATAATAAGTTTTCTGTGAAGTTCAGTGATTTTACCATTACAGTATAACTTTGAGAAATTGCATTTGCTGAAGAGGTGGGTTTGATTACTAGAACATGTTATTGCTATAGATTACCAGTAATACAGTATTTTATTCTTTCTACACCAATAGATTATAAATACAGAAAGTAAAAAGAAGTGGAAAAAATAAAAAGAAATTAATGGTTTGGAAAAATGGTGTGCGTGTCAGAACAATGTTATTGAACAGTTTTTGTTTCTTAACCAGAGGTATGGATGTATTTCACATTGAGAATGGTCTGTGATTTACACTGTGTTATGCAGCGTCCTCTGTGAGACTGTGAGACTTGGAAGAACTATAGAGAAGTTGTCAGGAGACGTAGGAAGGCAACAAGGAAGGCCAAAGCCCTCTTGGAATTGAAACTGGCAAAGGAATAAAAGAGAACAAAAAGGGCTTCTTCAAGTACATCAGTAGGAAAAGGAAGAATAGGGAAGGTGTGGGATCACTGCTGAACAAGGAGGCAGCCTTGATAACTGAGGATGCAAAGAAGGCATAGTTGCTGAATGCCTTCTTTGCTTGTCTTTACACCTAAGGCTGAACTCCCCTATGTACTCCAGACCCTGGATGAAGGAGAGGAAGTCTAGAAGAGGGAATGCTCCCCACTGGTCAGTGCAGACTGGGTTAGGGATCAATTACACAAATTGAACATTCACAAGTCCATGGACCCTGAGGAGATGCACCCAAGGGTGCTGAGAAAACTGCCTGATGTTATTGCTCTGCCACTCTCCGTCATCTTTACCAAATAGTGGCAGACAGGAGAGGTGCCTGAGGACTGGAGGAGAGCCAATGTCACTCCAGTCTTCCAAAAGGGCAAGAAAGAGGTTGCAGGGAACTATCAAACAGTCAGCCTCACCTCCATCCCTGGAAAAATGATGGAGCAGCAACTTCTGGAGGGCATCTCAAGGCACTTGGAAGAGAAGGAGGTTATCAGGAGAAGTCAGCATGGATTTACTAAGGGAAATCACAGTTGACTAACCTGATAGCATTCCATGATGACATAACTGGATGGGTGGATTGAGGGAGACCAGTGGATGTAGTCTACCTTGACCCTAGCAAGGCCTTTGACACTATCTACCATGACATCCTAGTGAGCAAGTTCAGAGAGTGTGGGGTGGAAGAGCAGACAGTGAGGTGGATTAGGAACTGGTTGCAAGATAGAGTTCAAAGAGTGGTGATCAATGGTGCCAGGTCCAGCTGGAGAGCTGTAACCAGTGGCGTCTCCAGGGATCAGTGCTGGGCCCACTGCTGTTCAACATCTTCATCAATGACATTGATGAGGGGACAGAGCGTCTGCTCAGCAAGTTTGCTGATGACACTGAACTGGGAGGCTTGGCTGATACATCTGAAGGTTGAGACCTGGACAGACTGGATAGCTGGGCACAGAGGAACCAAATGAGGTTCAACAAGGACAAGTGCAGAGTCCTACCACTGGGGAAGAATAATAAACTGCACCAGTACAGGTTGAGAGGTGATCTGCTGGAGAGCAGCCCTGTGCAGAGGGACCTGGGAGTCCTGGTGGGTAACATCCATGGGACAACAATGTGCCCTTGTGGCCAAAGAAGCCAATGGGATCCTGAGGTGTGTTAGGAAGTACGTCTAGCAGACAGAGAGAGATTCTCCTCTGCCTCTTCTCTGCCCTGGTGAGACATCATCTTGAGCACTGCCTTCAACTTGGGCCTCCCCAGTTTAAGACGGACAGGAATCTGTTGGAGAAGGTCTGGTGAAGGGCTGTGTGGATGATTAGGGGACTGGAGCATGTCTTCTGAGGCGAGGCTGAGGGACTTGGGGCTTTTTAGTCTGGAGAAGACTGAGAGGGGATTTAACCAATGTTTACAAATATCTAAGGGCTAGGTGTCAGGAGGTGGGGGACAGGCTCTTCTCACTTGCTCCCTGTGATAGGCCAAGGAGCAATGGATATAAGCTGCAGCACAGGAGATTCCAGCTCAACATAAGTGGGAACTTCTTGACTGTAAGGGTCCCAGAGCATTGGAAGAGGCTCCCCAGAGAGGTTGTGGAGTCTCCTTCTCTGGAGACTTCCAAGGCTGGTCTGGATGCATTCCTCTGTGACCTGAGCTTGATTATGTTCCTGCTCTAGCAGGGTGGTTGGACTCAATCTCTTTGGGTCCCTTCTAACCCCTGACATCCTGCGATCCTGTCACAGTAAACTGCCAAGAAAGGTGAATTTTGCCTGTGTAAAAATATTGTGAACCTATCATTTGCATAAACGATAATCAGAGTCTGCACTAAAATGCTAGCCATATATCAACTGATGTGCTTAAATTGGTAGAAAATATCTGAATGTGTTTTTACGTAACAAAATACTACCATGAAGAATGTGTTATCTGAATTCTTTCAAATTGCCACTAGATGGTGACACTAACTTTTAAACAGGCCCATCTCGATCAGCTATGTAGGTTTTTCCTGCTACAGAAGTGCAATATTGAAAGCTGTGTTTCAGATTGGTGTATATGGTCTAGAAGCAATAATATCCACCAACTATGTAAAACTGAAACTAGCCTTACCATTAATTTTTAATTTCAAAATAATATTTGAGCTGTTTCTGAGTAGAAATATACCTTATTCTACCATACCCTATTACTTTTCCAGAATTGAGTGCACCCTCAGCAAGTTTGCAGATGACACCAAGATGTGTGGCATGGTCGACTTGCTAGATGGCAGGGATGCCATCCAGAGGGACCTGCAGAACTGGGTTCAGTCCAATCTCATTAAATTCAACAAGGCCAGCTGTAAGATCCTGCACCTGGACTGGCACAATCCCAAGCACAACTCCAGGCTGGGTGGCAAGTGGCTCGAGAGCAGCCCTGAGGAAAGAACCTGGGGGTCTGGGTTAATGAAAAACTCAACATGAGCCGGCAGTGTGTGCATGTGGCCCCCACAGCAACATTGTGCTGGGCTGCATCAAGAGCAGCATGGCCAGTAGGGCAAGGGAGGTGATTCTCCTCCCTTGCTCTTGTCAGACCCTACCTGGAGTACTGTGTGCAGTTCTGGAGCCCCCAACACAAGAAGGACATCAAACTGTTGGAGTGAGTCCAGAGGAGGGCCACGAAGATGATCAGAGGGCTGGAGCACCTCTGCTATGAGGACAGGCTGAAAGAGTTGGGGCTTTTCAGCCTGGAGAAGAGAAGGCTTCGAGGAGACTTTATAGCAGCATACCAGTATCTGAAAGGGGCCTACAGGAGGGCTGGAGAGTGACTATTCACAAGATCTTCTTATCACAGGATGAGGGGTAATGGGTTTAAACTGGCAGAGGGGAGATTTGAACAGGATGTTAGGAGGAAGTTCTTCACAGTGAGGGTGGTGAGACACTGGCACAGGTTGCCCAGGGAGGTTGTGGCTGTTCCCTCCCTGGAGGTGTTCAAGGCCAGGTTGGATAAACTTGAGTGACCTGATTTAGTGGGAGGTGTCTCTGCCTATGATGGGGGGTTGGAACTGGGTGATCTTTGAGGTCCCTTCCAACCTAAACCATTCTGTGATTCTATTGCATTTTGTCTATTAGTAGGAATGTAAATGTCATGGAGCTATCATTTTATAGTTCAGTATTAAAAAGGGCAATACTAATGATACTTTGGAACTATAACTGGTTTGGAACATGAAGCTTCAAAGCAGTTTTTGGAATAAGAATTTAAGGAAATATTCTCTTCAAGAGCCTGTGTTTACCTATTTACCACCATCTCAGCAGCAACGCAATAAATCACAGTTTGCAGATTATAACTGGAGGATTTGGCACTGAGAAGGGTATGTAATGTCATAAAAACATATTTAGTGTGTAATATGCACTACACTTTCAAAATTCTATTCAATAAAACATCTTCCCACACATTATAAAGTGCACACATACATGTTTTGCTGGACACAAGAAAGTAATTTTCAGTTCTGAGAATAACTATGAATAAGTTTTTTTCTGATTGCAGTGAACTCAACAAAACAAAATAAAATTCAATTAATTTGCAATAGATACAATTTCACCTCTGAAGCTTAAAATATTCCTTGGGGCTAAAACAGTAAGTGCTTTGGAATTAGAATATAGTTTGGCATTTCTAGGAGGAAGACAAACTATTTCATATTCTTTCTCCTCCTTCTGCCTTTTTTTCCTTCTCTCAGAATTTTAAGGCCGAAAATAAATCTTTTCAATCTCTAGTAAAACCTATGTAATTTAAATATATACAGCAAACAAGTATTTTATATTAGTGTAATTTTCAAACCTTTTAGATGTGTTCTATTGACCATTTTTGGTAATCAGTGTTTATACAGCTCCACTTATCACAGAAAATTCTCCCAAGACCTGGAGTTAATGCTAACTCTGAGGCTTCTAGTTCCCTGATAGATTTAATAGAAGCTGTGTAACTGCCTTTATCACTGTTAGTGATATGCAGTCCTATGTATGCCCATGCCCATGTGCTACCTGAGCTCTGAAACCCCCCATTGTGTTGTTTCTGTTTAACCTTACTCTTCTATGCATATATATTAACATGTTAGACTCTTAATCAATGTCATTGAGTCTTCCATAAATGTTCTTCAAGGTAGTAGGCCATTATATTTCAAATTTAAGACACATCTGAATTTAAGGCGACAATCTTGTCAAAATCATTGACAGTAAGACAAAACCCAGATTTGCCGGCTTGTGACCAAAGTTTCAAAAAGTGCTATATGCTAGATGTTTCCATGTAGCAGATTAACAAGGCTGTTTTCTACAAGAAGTAAAAACTGAAACCTTGGATAAAATGTTCCAAATAATGCATTCATGATAAAAGGAATTTTCTTTCCAGAAAATATGAAATTTGCTTGAACATTTAAATAATCTATAACAGCAGACTGATGTCTGTGGAGTTTTAAAACTCTGAGAAACAACTAATGATTATCTATCTGATAAAGAGAACTGGATGTTTATGACTTTCAAGAATAGCTACCTCCTACTATTAATAAGAAACATTTTATCAGATTTTATGTTGAAAATCTACTTCTCCTAGGGTAATGTGCTCCATAGTGTTATATTTCTTAAAATTATTAGTGTGATCATTATGCCTAAACAAATTGTCTTGTTATCAGATGAGCATCAATGTTTAATTCTACCCTATAAAACAGACTCACCTATGCATGAATGTGTTAGTGTGACAGGTGTTAGTGTTTCAGAACAGAACAGTCTGCTTTTCAGGTAAACAGCCCAACTGTCTTTGCTGTGCTTTGATGGATGTCACTAGTGGTGTCTCCCAGGGTTCAGCACTGGGGTCTGTGCTCTTTCATATTTTTATTAATGATTTGGGTGACGGGATTGAGTGCACCCCAATAAGTCTGTAGATGACACCAAGCTGAGTGGCTGTGCTGATCTGCTAGAGGGTAGGAAAGCTTTACAGCAAGATCTGGGCAGGTTAGACCAATGGGCCTAGGCTAACTGTATGAAGTTGAACAACACCAAGTGCCACGTTCTGCTCTTGGTGCCCACAGCCCCGTGGTAAGCTAAAGACTTAGGGATGTGTGTTGGAAAGCTACAATTTCAGAGGGGCCTGGGGAGTATTGGTTGACAGTTGACTGAGTCAGCAGTGTACACAAGTGGGTCTGGAGCACATGAATTATGAGGAGCATTTGATGGAGCTGAAATTGTTCGGTTTAAAGAAGAGGAGGCTGAGGCAGATCTTATTGCTTTCTACAGCTACCTGAAAGGAGGTTGGAGCAAGGAGAAGGCCTTGATGGCAATCGACAGGTCTAATATGGGCCCTGATGATATGCACCCAAGGGTGCTGAAAGAACTGCCTGATGTTATCATTCTGCCACTCTCATTTTTGCCAAATAGTGGCAGACAGGAGAGGTGCCTGAGGACTGGAGGAGAGCCAATGTCACTCCAGTCTTCCAAAAGGGCAAGAAAGAGGTTGCAGGGAACTATCAAACAGTCAGCCTCACTTCCGTCCCTGGAAAAATGATGGAGCAGCAACTTCTGGAGGGCATCTCAAGGCACTTGGAAGAGAAGGAGGTTATCGGGAGTAGTCAGCATGGATATACTAAAGGGGAAATCATACTTGACTAGCCTGATAGCATTCCATGATGACATAAACAAATGGGAGGAACTTCTTGACTGTAAGGGTCCCAGAGCACTGGAAGAGGCTCCCCAGAGAGGTTGTGGAGTCTCCTTCTCTGGAGAATTTCAAGGCCAATCTGGATGCATTCCTCTGTGATCTGAGCTAGATTATGTTCCTGCTCTGGCAGAGTGGTTGGACTTGATGATCTCTTTGATTCCCTTCTAACCTCTGGCATCCTGTGATCCTGTGAGTGGAGGAAATGGTTTTAATCTGTCTCAGGGGAGATTTAGGCTGGATATTAGTATGGTGGTTTGGGAGTTTCCCAACCCCCCCACTGTGAATTACCCAGGCTAGACTCAGAAGGCTGGAAATTAAGCTTTATATTACAGCTTTGCACAATATACAGGCAAATATATTACAATATAGTATAGCTATTTACATAAATATATAGTAAAAAGGTAATACAGAAACACCACACCCCTCCCAGAGATCAGGGTCCCTAAAAGAGGTTTCCAACCACCCTACCACCTTCCCCCACTTCCCAATCTTATCTCACTATCTGTCTTACATGCCAGATAAGCAAAGGTAGATCAGCCAGTGGGTTTAGCAGGAGGAAAGTAGTGAAGATACACAGATCCAGCTAAGAAGGCAGGGAGAGAGCTGCAGCAGCCAGCCCGACTCAAAACAGTCTGTCTTATCTTTGTTCGGGTTCTCACTTTCATAAATTTTTCAGTAACCTATGAGTGAAGTAGAATCATCAATGCTTTCCTTTCTCAGCCTATAACCTAATTTCTCATTTGAATCCTCCAATTAATTTGAACCAGCACAATTAGGAAATACTTCTTCACTGAAAAGGTTATCAAACACTGGAATAGTCTGCCCAGGGCAGTGATGGAGTCACCACTCCTGGGGGGTGTTCAAGTCGTGTGTGGACGTGGTGTTTAGGGACATGGTTTAGTGTTGACTCTTCAGTACTGGGTTGAAGGTTGGACTGAGTGGTCTTTGAGGTCTCTTCCAACTAGGCATATACTGTGATTTTGTGATTCTGTGTTGTGGAGCAACTAAATACAGATGCTTTCCAGGATTACACTTAATGCACATCAACTAGGAGTGGACATTTGGTCTCTTGAGTCACAGTGGAGCTAGCTGAAATCACCTCTAAAATTCATAGTATGGAGAGTGAGTTCTCAATCCAGTTTTCCAGGTTTGTTGATCTTGTGTTCATCTGTGTTAGCTGCTACATACACAGCATCATGTATTACCAAAATTCAAAGAGTTTTGTCTATTTATAAGATCTGATTTTATTTTTATTTTTATTAACGCCAACTAGCCAGACAGAGCAAAAGGTGCTGTGGGGGCAAAATTAAAACCTCAATGGCTAAATAAAAATATTGCTATTGCCCTATAAACTACATATGCAAAGGTACAGTCGTGGATTGGGAAGGGGTAGGTGCTATACCTATAAAGTCACTGCTTTAAATTATGGATGCTATTAAAGAAGAGCAGATGTCCCACTGAGCTGATTTCACTTCCATTATTTTTCCTGTAGGTACTATAAGGAGTAATTATTCTGGCTTGAAATTAATGAAGTCAGCTTGGAAGTGGACAAGTTTTCAATAAACATGCCAAAAATTACCTCTTTTGTAAGTACTATTTTTTAGAGCTGGCTGAGGAAGTATTATTTGTTGTTTATTGCATTGTAAGAAAGCCATTCCAGCTAACTAGTTTGTCAAGATTATTGACCCATGAGAAAACAGCACTTGCTGTAGAAAGGAAACCATAGTCCAAGCTTTAGATAATTTGGTGTGAACACTATTCACAATTCATGATACTGAGAATTATTTATGCTAATAAATATGCTGACATGTCCCTACTTCATTTTTCAAGTCTGGCTATACTCATGTGGTGGAAGTTCACAGATTGATATTTCATAATAAAAAACAAGAGATGGGCCAAATTATGCTCTCCAAATACCCTCCTATTTTTAATATATTATTTCTATAGTTTCTTTTATCTCACTTTACTACATGATAATTACTTCCTTGAAAGGCATTTGCATTGAAAAATCTTAACCAGGTATACATACTTGGTTCTACCTTCTGTACATTTCTGAATTGTTCCATTGTGATCATGCTGCAGTGTTTACATAAATTGAAGTATTTTTAATGTACAAAGGTGTTTCTAGCAGGGAAGGCTACAAAACTTTCCAGAAACATCGGTACTTGGGATCATTAGATGAGATAAAAGTATAATAGTCTAATAGTCTCTTTTGCCCCAAAATACCTCTTAGTATGTTCCTATCGAAGCAGAAAGACAATTTCCATTTCTTTTATACAGTGCTGGAAAAGCTTGTTATATGGTCATGAATGGTGCTGTTGATGGATGTTTTGCACTGTATGCACTTTCCTGGATGCTAGAAAAGTGTTTTGCTGACACCATGAAGTCTGAGAAGTTATTTGCTTTAATAAAGGAAGAATGTAGTAACTTTGAAATCATAGAACCACTAATAAACAAAGTCAGACTTCTTTTACATAAAAAACAGTGAAACACCCAACAACAAACCCAAAACTTTTCCTGTTAACTTTATTTATTGTGCCTGAAGGAGCTTATTTTCCCTTGACATTTATTATTTATTATTTAAGTGATATAAGGAGAGAGATGTTTTTAGAATAAGCTAAAGGAAGAGAGACTTAATGCTGCAGAAAGGAACAGGCATCTTATTATAGTATTGCAGGAATTGTAAATAGGAGTTAGTCATAATGGTGCTGTGTAAAAGAGAAGTAATGCTATCTGTATAGATTATATTTGAAGTGTTGCTTTCTTCAGACACTTTGGAAAAAACAAACCAACCTCCTGTGTTTACCACTTGTAATGCTTTTTTAGCCAGTAAGATTTATATTGTTAAGCTTTTCTCCAAAATCATGAGAAATTATTATTCTTGGAAATGTAAGACTGTAACAAAAATATAATATAAATGTTATTACATTAGTTGAATTCCTCACATGGGGCAAAAAAAACAGGAAGAAATGGTACATCAACTTCAGCATGTGAAAGACAAGAAACAATATCAAATCTCAAAGGCGTGGTTGCAGAGAACAATCTTGAAATTTGATAGGATGACAGACTAGTAAAATCTTAAATTAAGATTATATATGCTCTCATATTACACTGACTTATAAGACATACCAATAGTCCAGCCTTGTAGCTTACATGTGGAAATTTAACGCTGATGTTGGTAAATTGCTTTGTGATTGTTATTCATGGCCTGTATTTCCAGTAAGTTAAGTTCCACAGCATTTGCCTTATTTCCTCTTCTTAGGATACTGATCTTTATTGTCTCATTATCATTGCAGCCAAGACTACTCATGACACTTTTATACTGGACTGATTATTTATTTTTTGTAAGTATGAAGTCTAGTAGAGCATCTTCTCACATTGACTTTCTGTAGGAAATTTTCATCAGTGTACTCCAGAAAGTTCTGCCCTTTCCTGTACCTGCCGTGTTGTCTCTCAAGCAGATAGTGGTCATTCAAGTCTCCCATGGGGACAATAGCCTGTGAATATGAGGCTTCTTCCAACTTTCTAAGAAGCTCTTATCTACTTCTGCATCCTTATCATGCAGCCTATAGCAGAAACCCACCACAATACTGTCCATGCATGCTTACCAGTTCTGGCCCATCACCTTTTAGCTAGTTCATTTTCTACCTCCAGCTCAGATTCATATATTTCTGCTGCTATTATGCAAAGATTGACCTAATTTACTACTCACCTAAGTGGCATATCCTTCCCAAAGAGCTTGTATCTTTCTTAGTAGCATTCCAGTACTTTCTGAGCTATAGTATGTGAGAAGAAACATTTTCATCTTCTAAAGTTTTAGAAAAGTAAATATTGTAGACCTATAAGCTGTAGTCAAGTACAATCTCTTGTTTACTATATCTGAAGACAAATGAATTTCAGTTAATAGAAAAGTTTAACTATGAAAGGCTTTACAGTTTTTGTTTGTTTGTTTGTTTGTTTGTTTTTAATTCTCTATGACATTGACATCTACATGGCTATTTACACCTTTGCAAAGTCACTGAAATAGTTCCTGACGATAAAATGACTATTTTGTCATTTTGGAATACAAAGTTTGCCTGAGTTTTGTATGGGGCATGGAAAAACATGGTTAGAAATCAGTTATTCTCTGCATTTACAGTATAGATTGTTGACTGAGCATATTTTAAAATAAAATCTACTTTATATTTTCATTTTTGTTGTGGTTTTATTTCAAGAAAAGTAAAATTCCTTTCCACGTGTACTTTGATGCTCCTGTTGTTTCCTTCATCTTGATCAGTCTTGCCTGGTTTTCGTTGTGGTAACTGTGATTATAGAGGGTCTAAATGCAGAATAAGGGAGAAAATGATCCAAACCCAAGAACTAACTGTCATAAGACCACAAACACTACAACTTATTTCCAGCTGTACATTTTCTTTGTATCAAAAAAGTAGCATTATTTTTTCTTTAACTCTTTTTGCCTCAAACTGAAAGGAGGTTGGAGGAAGGAGTGGGCTAGCCTCTTCTCTGTGAAAACAAGAGACAGGATCAGAGGAAATGGTTTAAAGCTGTGTCAGAGGAGATATATGCTGGATGTTAGGGAATACTTGTTCATGGAAAGGGATATCAAACATTGGAATGGTCTGCCCAGGGCAGTGGTAGAGTGGTGACTCCCTGGGGGTGTTCAAGGGGCCTGTGGACCTGGCGTTTAGGGACATGGTTTAGTGTTGACCCTTCAGTACTGGGTTGAAGGTTGGACTGGGTGATCTCTTCCAACCAGGTATATTCTGTGATTCTGTTACCAGATTAGCAATGTCACACAGAAAACCTTGATTTTTTTTTTCTTTTATTGTAGAAAATGTTCCGTAACATGCATAATCTGAATGTGCATAAGTCCATGGGGCCTCGTGAGATCCACCCAATTCCTGACAGAACTGGCAGATGACGTTGTTCAACCACTGTCCATCGTATTTGAAAGTTCATGGCAGACTGATGAAGTTCCTGCTGACTGGAAAAGGGCAAACATAACACCCATCTTCAAGAAGGGAAAAAAGGACGATCCCAGGAACTACAGAGCAGTCAGTCTCACCTCTGTGCCTGGCAAGATCATGGAACAGATCCTCCTCAAGGCTCTGCTAAGGAAAATGGAAAACAAAGCAGAGGTGATTGGTGGTAACCAGTATGGCTTCACCAAGGGCAAATAATGCCTGACAAATTTGGTGGCTTTTATAATGAAGTCACAGCAGCAGTGAACAGGGGAAGGGCAACTGACGTCACCTACCTGGACATGAGTAAGGCATTTGACTCTGTTCCACATGACACCCTGGTCACCAATCTGGAAAAACATGGACTTGATGGGTGGACCTCTTGCTGGATAAGGAATTGGCTGGATGGTCACACACAGAGAGTGGTTATCACGGGCACAATGTCCACCTGGAGACCAGTGACAAGTGGTGTCCTTCAGGGGTCGAGTGCTGCGATCAGTGCTGTTTAACATCTTTTTCAGTGACATGGACAGAGGAATTGAGTGTACCCTCAGCAAGTTTGCAGATGACACCAAGCTGTGTGGCACAGTCGACTTGCTAGAGGGCAGAGATGCCATCCAGAGGGACCTGGGCAGGCTGCAGAGGTGGGCCCAGGCTAACCTCATGAAATTCAACAAGACCAAGTGTAAGGTCCTGCACCTGGGTCTGGGGGTCTGGAGTAGGGCCACAAAGATGATCAGAGGGCTGAATCATGTCTCCTGTGAGGACAGGCTACAAGAGTTTGGGCTCTTTAGCCTAGAGAAGAGAAGGCTTTGAGGAGATCTTGAAGTAGCCTTCCAGTATCTGAAAAGGGCTTACAGGAAGGCTGGGGAGGGACTATTCACAAGGTCTTCTTATCACAGGATGAGGGGTAATGGATTTAAACTGGCAGAGGGGAGATTTAAATGGGATGTTAGGAGGAAGTTCTTCACAGTGAGGGTGCTTAGACACTGGCACAGGTTGCCTAGGGAGGTTGTGGCTGCTCCCTCCCTGGAGTTGTTCAAGGCCAGGTCGGATGAGGCTTTGAGCAACCTGTTCTATTGGGAGGTGTCCCTGCCTATAGCAGGGGATTGGAACTGGATGATCTTTGAGGGCCCTTCCAACGTAAGCCATTCTATGATTCTATAACCATTAACTTTTCCTTATGCTTAGCTGTCAGAATTCACAATATGCATTAGAGAAATCTCTTTGGGCAGTTGTTACTCAGTGAAATGCATACAGATCACTATTTGCATGTTCTATAAAAGGAAACAAATAGTGAGTCTCACTAAACACTGACCATCTTCTTCTGCAAAACACACTTAAGAAATATTCCAACATAAATGTAGCTACTGTGTCTAAAAGCTTTTTAAAAGCCATATAAAACTACTTGAGAAGTAATGTCAGTCTTTTCTTCACCAGCAGTAAGAACAGAACGTTCAGTCTGCAGCAATATGGTAAAAACTGAAACGCACTTCAAGAATTTCTTATAGTGTGTCAATCATGTATTATTACCTGAGCTTCTGGGAAACTAGCATCCCTAAAAGATTTTGTGATATGTCAATAATCTACTAAGTTTTAAAATATTCTGTTAAATATACAAGTATATAAGAAAATTTTAAAAAATTGCCTGATGCTTTGTATAATTCTAAGCATAATACTAATACAGAGGTATAAGGATACTGTACTGAATAGGCATGAGATACATGGAAAAATTCTGCTTTGATGTCTCCATTTTAAACTGGGAACTGCTGACAGTATTAATGTGTCAGACTGTAGCTATTAAAAAAAAAATCTTATTATTTTTCAGTTAAAGATGCTTATTTTGTATCAGTCTAAGGTATAGTAGAACGCATCCTGCTTTCTTTTTGTGTGTGTGTGTTTAAAAAAAAGTAAATTCCTTGTGAAAGGTGAGGAAAGATTCAGATGGAGGGAAGTCCTTCTGTATGTGAAAATAAAGGATGTAACAGTGCAGTAATATTCTCTGAGTATATTTGAACGTTCTCTTCATAGTCAAGCATATTCACATGGAATTTGAAGCTATTGCAGTTTTTCTGCTTCAAAGTGATGTATGAAGGAACAAACTTTCAGCAACATTCCTGAGTCAAATGAGAGTTATTAGCATGGTCACATGCCTGTGTGTACACCATTTGAACATGAAAGCATAAGCAACAGAATTATTCAACCATCTAAAAAATGCAATGAACAGTATTATAGTTTGGATTAAGGTTTGACTTACACAAGTAAGAAAAGTGATTTGGAAAATGCCCAGCTTGTATTTGTTCTTCTCTAACATAATTTTAAAATATCACTTAAATAGAATGTATCTTGAGGCTATCTAATCTCAAAGTATATAGTTACAGATGGCCAACAAATGTTAAGATGTTCTAATATTATAAATGAGTGTTTGGGCATGTTCTAATATGACAAACAAATGAATACATCTGTCACATCTAAATTAGAAATTATTAAAAACTCTATTTATGACACTGAGTACTTAAATAAAGGTTGCTTTCATTCTTTTGAGACTTTCACAATTCAGTAACTTAAATTAAAGATTATTATCTGAGGGAAGAAAAGGACCAAATAAAATTATTTTGACAGATGGGTTACAAAAAGAGCATGAACCAGCTGGAGAGTACTTAGAATACGACAGTGTTTTTCGGTATTTCTTCTTTGATGCTGTTTCAAGTGTATAATAGAATGAAAGTTTTTATATATGTCCTATCAAATAAGTATCTACATGAATTACAGATATGGCTCTTGCTGGGCATGTTATCATCTCTGTGCCACAGAGATGATAAATTTAAGATGCTTGCTACCCTGGGGTGCAGCCTTTAACATTTCCTTTGTCTGTTCTTTCTTGGGTGCCAAGCAAACATCTTCATTGCTCCATTGTACACATTTTAGCACCTGCTATCCCTTGCATGTGACTATATTTTCCCTCATGTATTTGACTGCCTCACTAGTGTAAAAATTGTTCCAATTTAGAAGGAAATTTCTTGTGATAGGGCTTCATAGGCCCCTTTCCAAAGGTTTCTAACCAGTTTTCTGAGCTATTCTCTTCTGGCTAGTTTTGGGATAGCATATTTGTGTGTGTGTTGGTTGTTTTCAGGTTTGGGTTTGGTTTTATTTGGTTGGTTGTTTTTTTGTTTGTTTTTTTTCCCCCATTTTAATTATTGTTTAGTTTGGGGGAGGGTTGGTGGGTTTTGTTTGTTTTTCAATACAGTGTTTTGCAGAAAATGTTCTTGTAGGACTGAGAGCATTCTGGTTTTCATCCTTTCAGATAGTAAGCACCTTCTTCAAGTAATGAGTCTTACAGAACCATGAGGACTGAAATCATTAGAGAGTATTGGACAGCTTGGCTTACCCTGGCTACTGATCTTTGTGGGGTTTCTTGGATTAGTTTGGAAAGACAAGAGAGGGGAAAGTTATCAAAATTGACTTTCCATATTTTTGTCAACAATCCACACGCCTTGATTAACTCTAGAATTATTGACCAGGTGTTTGAGGGTTTCTTTGTGTTGTTTTATTTTGCCTTTTATTGTGGGTTGTTGTTGGGGGGCATGTGGTGGTTTGTTTCTTTTTTCCTTTTTTACTTTAAATGTTCATTTGATTACTATATCTCAAAAAGTTTTGCAGTCATTCTATTAATGCTTTACTAGCAAGTCTGCAGTTTTCTAGATGAGAAAAATTAAGTGCAGGAAAAAAAGAAGGGATTTTCTTGCCTACTGCCATTGAAGGCCACTTCAAATTTCAATTTCATCTATTAAGATTGAAGTTTTCCAGAGGAAATGTGCTCTGTGTCATGATGATATAGACGTTGAGAAAAAAATGACCAGCAGAACTGATTTCAACATGACATTATTAGAGCATCCTGGTAAACAAGCTTGTTTTCCTCCAGATTTTTATATCTCTTTGTGCTCATGATTTTTTGCACTCACATTGATAATGGACATATTCTTCCAAAATACTCTTGAAAGACAAGATTTGGTCTTTGCCTGGGCTCATGGATAATCCTGTAGCAACATTTTAGAGACAGAATCACATGGTTTTATTTCTGTTTGTTATATTGCATCAACTAAAGCCACATGTTTGCAGCTAAGGATATTTCCTGTGTTATAGGATATCTAATTCATATATGCCGTGAAAGCATTTTTTAAAATACATGCAAATACTAATACTTGAATGAGCTAGTGTTTTACTTTTTGTTCAATTTACCACTGTTTCTAAAAATCTTTATAATCTTAATTAAATATTAGTGGAAGCAAAATAACTCAGGGTTTTGGTTGTTACTCCTGTCACTTCCCTTATAAAAACAGTAATTGGAGCAAAAATTGTCCCTTATTGAAGGAATTTTCCTGTTCCTTTAGATTGCTCCTGAGGTACACAGTTTCTTCTTTTAAATAAAAGGAAATAAAGATTGCTGTTATGATGCCAGATCAAGGCAAGTCAGACCATCAGGGAATGGAGGATGAGCTGAGGAAGCAATCTTTGATTTGAGCCCAGCTGTTCCTCAAAATTAAGTGACACTGCCTGAATCACCTGCAAGCGTAGCTTCTGTTGAGTACTGAGGAAGTCATTGATGCCCATTAAATGAGTTAATCAGGAGACTGAGTACAGAGATGAATGAGTTTCTTATACTACCAATTATTTTCAACAGTATATTTAACTAAAAATAGTGTTTATGGTTGGAAAAAAATGTTTATAAAGACATAATTAAATGGTGCTACATAATATACCCTAATTATAGTTTTATATTCCAAAATTTAACACCGAATGTTAATTCAATCAAAACTATGTATATATTTTAACCACATTTCACCTTACAACATATGTATTAAGAAAGCTTGTGTGGTCACAACTCTTCAAAATAATACAATAATGCTGATTTTGATAGATAAAAATACTAAAATATAAAGCATTTTCAAATTATTTCCTATAACAAAGTTTCCTAAAAGCAGGACTAGTTGCCTCAACAGTGCCTATGTTTAATCAAAGTTTGTGATTTTTTTAAAAAAAGCAATAGGAAGCCTGGTATTAGTCTCTGAATATAAATGCTCATTTTGCTATTTTTTTCACTGTCAAGTGATATGACACTTTAGTCTGGCTTAAACATATCTGTGATATATCACATCCCCTGACCAATGCATTAGGTACCCCTAAATCTTTCAGTCAGCTAGAGCAGAAGCATTTCCTCCACATGCAAAGCTTTTTCAGCTGTGATACAGGCCTTCTTTAAAGCTCAAGAGGTTACATATAAATATGACCCAGTTTCTACATGGTTTGTCCAAAATGACAAAGTATGTGACTTTTCTGCTGAATGCCTTCAGCAATTTATGAGAAGAAAGTGGTTAGCTTTGTTTCCACTAAAAAATAATTTCAGTCCAGACACCAAGAGCACAGTCATGTAGACAGGAAATTTATTATTAGGTGATGACTGACACGCATCTTCAGAGTAGTTCTAAGAACTACTCTTTCACCTATTATCTTGTACTTGGGTTTTTTTTTTTT
>VWZI01010419.1:129029-165167 GCA_013396835.1 Psilopogon haemacephalus
TAAATTATAATAACATTATAATGATTGCCAAACATATTTACAGTTTTCTTAGCTGACCAGTTTTTCTGAAGCAGTTATTAGCAATGAGTGTGTCTGAATACATTCTAAGTTTGAGATAATTTAGCTGGAAAGTTATTATCTGAATTTGAAGTGATAGAGAACTGAGTTAGGTAATTTCAAGATTATAACTGCTCCTAGCCATTTTTAAAAGAGTTGTAGAATTTGAAAATCTGACCACAAGTCTCCTATGCTAAGAATGCAATGAGATTTGCTTTAAAATCCTATAGTGTTTTTCAAACCAAATAATGTAATTACATTAATTGGTTTTGCATCAATTCTAGACTTTTTGCTTTGTAGTATATATTTGAGCTGTGAATATATTCTCAGAGACAATTTACAGGTTTATTTTATGATCACCAAAGAGTGTTCATTAAAATAAAATAAAATTTAAAACAACAACAAAAAAAGATATTAACAAACATACCAAATATGACAAGGGATATAGCATTTCTCTCTTTAATAGTATCTACATAAGCAGTCCTGCTTGACTGAATTTCTCTGAATTTAATATGAAACTTTCTGTTGCATCTTTCAAAAGAAATTTTAGTGTGCTTTGATTTGGGCTCTGAGGGCCCTATTTATAAAAGTACTTTTTTACCTAAAGATGTAGATGAGTCACTAATGCAGGTGTTTTTGAAAACCCTAATACACTGATCCATCTTTTTTAAATTGCATATATTTAACATATGAAAACTTCATGCTGTTGAAGATGTTTTGTATTGAGTTGCTGTAATTATTAACTGTAGAAGGTCTGTGGAGAATAGAAGACATCAAATCTCCTTAACAATGTAGCAATCCCAAAGAAACATGATTCAAAATGTAATTTGCCCCTTTGCATGAATTGAATTTTAACATGAATGCTTCAGTAAACAAATCTACCTACATAATTAAAGGAACATGCAAAATCTGTTTAAAACTCACAGAAAGAGAAATATGATATAAAGCCTTTTAATCCTACAATAATTTTCATGTAGGTGTATGTTACATAAATAAGAAAAAAAGTATGATGGATGTGATTATTATTCAACTTGGGCATCCTTTTTCTTTTTACCTTCTTGTTCTAATTAGATAGTTTCCAGCTGTTCAACATTTGCTGCTGAGATATACCATTGAGAATCACAACCCAAAGAAAACACAAGCATTCTGAATGCAGCATTCTCTTAAAATAGAATTAGAAGTGTTATGATAGACAGCTAATCAAAGTTAAAAAAAAAAAAATCACTGCAACAAAAGCTGTCAGAAGAAAAAAATCATTTAAACTTAATAATGTAATAGAATGAAAGCCGTATATGCAGTGGGAGGAGAATGTAAAGTTCAAAAAAAAAAATAGGTGACTTCATGTGAATAAAAATACAAAAATTATTCATATATAATCATGTAACGATAAAACTTACTCTGAAAACAGAAGAAGATGTACCTTGGTGCAGATTAGTTGTAGTTGAAACTAACATCCCAGAAAATGAGCTGGATTCTTAAAGATGTCAAACTAGAATAATGGTAGTGTGATAGGCAAATGTTGCAACCAAGTCTCTAAACTGGGGCATGAAACCAAAACTCACAGGCAGCTGAAATGGGCCAAAGAGATGTGGTGGTTCAGCAGTTCCCTGCCTCCCCACACTCTGAAATAACCTAGGCTAGAACTCAGTAGACTGGAAGTTAAGGAAATGAAGCTTTGTATTTACAGCTTTGCACAATATACTATATGCACTATATTTACAATATAGTACAGATATTTACAGAAATATACAGTAAAAAGGTAATACATAAACACCACACCCCTCCCAGAGATAAAAAAATCCCTAAGAGGGGGTTTCTAACCACTCTACCACTTTCCCTCTTCCAATCATATCTCACTATCTATCTTACATGCCAGACAAGCGGAAGTAGAGTGGCCAGGGAGATTAGCAGGAGGAAAATAGTTAGAAGTTTTTCAGATTCAGCTAAGAAGACAGGGAGAGAGATGCAGCAGCAGCCACAGTGCAAATCTTTGCTTGGGTTCTAACGTTTATATTTTTTTTCTGTAACCTATGAGTGAAGTAGAATCAAACTTTGTTTTCCTTTCTCAGCTTATAGTCTAATTTCTTATTCAAATCCTCCAATTAGTTCAAACCAGCACACATGTGCTAACCTACACAGCCAGAAATTGATTGCTCTTCTGATTACTGAACTGAGAAGGTGATTACAGGGAGCTCTTGATCAGAGATGTATCATGTGGAGGACTTTCTCCTCACTCTTGAGTGCACTGTGTTTTTATATGTATGTATTTTCTATCACAGTCTGTTTACTTGCTCTTTATTAGTTAATTTACAATTTCCATGCTGTCTGTCTTTCAGTCTATGGGGTGTTTCATCTGCAGTTGATCCTGCTCTTTGTTCTCTCTCTGTTATCCTGAAAGCCAGTTTTTCCTCACTACCAAGGTCGCATGTCTTCAGCAACAGCTACCTGACCCTTTCAAGATTTGCGGTTATATCTCCAGGGCTTCCATGATCATCCTGTATGTATACTGTTGGGGGTCCCCTCTTAAGGTGATTTAATTTCCTTCAGTGGCCAGGCTGTAAATTAGTCACTACTGCAGGAGTTTTGGAAAAACCTAATGCACTGATATGGCCTTTATTTTATATATATCTNTATAGAGATATATATATATATATATATATATATATATATCTATATCTATCTCTTTCAGAACTACTTGTTTTTCATGTCTATTAGTTATGACAGCAAAAACAGTGCAAAGTGGTCTTTCAAACCAAATAGTTACTTGCTTTTGTTATTTTGTTTGCTTAAAAAGTCTTTCTGCATTTAAATACATGAAGCAGTTTGAAGTACTTCTTTTTGATGGCCCACAGGGAAAAACACAAATGAGTAACATTACTATTTTCTCTGCCACATTCAAACTACATGTTCTGAAAGGTTGCTCCTATATGCCAGCAGCCGAGGTGTGTGCATAAGGAATATGTACGCAGAACAGCAGGAGATGCTCTGGCAGCAGCCAATAGACTGCACCGGCACCCAGCTTTCTTTTGGAGGAGACAGATGCAGCTGCGCATGCTGCCTGTAGCATGAGTTAGCACAGGTGCTGGAGTAGTCCCTGATGGTCTCAAAACATTCTAATTAGTGTTAGAGGCACCTGCTGCTGCTGCTCCCCATTGCTTTCACTCACCTTCACCCAATCAGGAAAGAAAGTTTCTTCTCCCAGGGCACAATGCACTCTTTCTTTTTTTTTTTCTTTCATCCCTGATGTCTCTTGAAAGAATCAACAAGACACTAGAAGAGTTTTTCTTGGAGTTTCTTACAGCTGCACAACTTTTGAGTGCAAAGCAGGATGTTTTTGGTCGGCTGAGCCATGGTAAACAAGACCTGCAACTTTGAAAGTCATCTGTAAGTGATGATTTTTTTTTTTTGTTTATTTATTTATTAATGAATAAAATCCACACAGTGTTTCAGCTACACAGTTCAGGAAACTGATATAAATGTTGCAATACCTCTCTGCTTTCCGTAATTAGGCAAAGTAAAAGTGTAAAGGGAAAGTTTTACTGCTAAAGGAGACATGTTGAAAAAAATGAAATATACAAAGTTAACATTCAAAAGCATGTAAAGAGAAATTTCTAAGTTATTCCTGTGATCAATGGTGCCAAGTCCAGCTGGAGAGAACTGATATCTGTAACCCAGGGATCAGTGCTGGGCCCACTGCTGTTCAACATCTTCATCAATGACATGATGAGGGCACAGAGTGTCTGCTCAGCAAGTTTGCTGATGACAGCAAACTGGGAGGCTTGGCTGATAGAGTTGATGGCTGTGCGGCCTTCCAGTGACACCTGGAGAGCTTGGCACAGAGGAACCAAATGAGGTTCAACAAGGACAAGTGCAGAGTCCTGCATCTGAGAAGGAATAATAAACTACACCAGTACAGGTTAGGAAGTGATCTGCTGGAAAGCAGCCCTGTGCAGAGGGGCCTGGGAGTCCTGGTGGATAACATCCATGGGACAGCAATGTGCCCTTGTGGCCAACAGTATCCCGGGGTGTATTAAGAAGAGTGTGTCCAGCAAATCAGGAGAAGTTCTCCTCCACTCTGCTCTGCCCTGGTGAGACCCCCATCTTGACTACTGCCTTCAGTTTTGGCCTTCCCATTTTAAGAGGGACAGTAATCTCCTGGAGGGGGTCCAGCAGAGGGCTACAAGGTTGATGAGGGGACTGGAGTGCACGTCTTATGAGCAGTGGCTGAGGGACCTGGAGATTTTTAGTCTGGAGAAGACTGAGAGAGGATTTAATAAATGTTTATAAGTATCTGAGGGCTGGATGTCAGGAGGTGGGGAACAGGCTCTTCTCACTTGCTCCCTGTGATAGGACAAGGAGCAATGGATATAAACTGCAACACAGGACGTTCCACCTCAACACAAGGAGGAACTTCTTTACTGTAAGGGTCCCAGAGCACTGGAAGAGGCTCCCCGAGAGGTTCTGGAGTCTTCTCTGGAAACTTTCAGTTCCCATCTGGATGTATTCCTCTGTGACCTGAGCTAGATTATGTTCCTGCTCTGGCAGGGTGGTTGGACTTGATGATCTCTTTGGGTCCCTTCCAACCCCATACATCCTGTGATCCTGTTGGACGAAGTTTCCACAATTTTAGAGTAGCTTGTCTTGAAATACTATTAATTTTTTTTTTGATTGCTAATCATTCTTTAATGATTTGATATTTGCTAGGTAAGATTTTTTTTCCCCTCCTAATTTTAGATGAATATGAAAATTATATTTCTTTTTTAGGTTATAGGTTTAAAAATTTTCCTGCTTCCTATAGTGTCTCATTTGATAACCAGCTGTCTCTATTTAGAGACTTGATTTGTCATATAAACTCTAGCTATTACTTTAATATATTTTATTCTTAAAAGATTTTCACTACAGAAAGAGTATTATCTGTCAAAATACTACTTCTCTGGAAAATATATATTTGTAAACCAAATTTCTGGGGGAAAAAAATTGCTTGAGAATACTTAAGACTACAAAAGAATACTGTTCGTTGTTTTCTGAGTTTTTTGCTATTTACAATTTGAGAGGAAGGGGAAACAACTGTCCCTATTTCCTATTCAGATTACTTGGAGTAATTATTCACATGTGATCATTCTCTCTGTTATATGTGTGAAATTCCAAATGCTTAGATGCTAGAAAGAAATATAAACATTTTAAAATAAGGTTTTCATCTGTTACTGTGCCTACACTTAATACATACATGCTCAAATCAGACATAAGTGAGTGTGAGATCATTTTCCTCCTTCATGGTTATAGATTCACATGTCCTCTGACTTCAGATTTTTTTTGTGGCCTAATGGTAATAAATTTTTCTATCCTTCCTTCCCTCAGATGAGCTCATCTAGCCTCTTGGATTCTCTTAATTCTTAAGAGAGTATGAAATATATTTGATCCTACCTAAGACTGAGGATTAAATAAACATTTAAAGAAATATTAGCTTAAGAAATATTTACCTCAGACTAACTGATTGAAGGTATCAAGCTACTCAAAAATCCTGGGGACTCACATGCAACATCTGTCTTAAACATATATCAAATATGTGGCTGTTTTGAAAATCCCACATTCTTGGCAACTGTGTTTCATTTATGCACAGCTCATTCTCTATAATGACAGTAATTCTCGCTATGAAACAAAACAAATGTGGAAATGCAGTGAAAAAAATTCAGAATAATACAGTTTTGCAACTGAGTTGATAAAATGCAGCATACTCTGCTAAGCTAAGCCCAATGTTTTAGGATTAAATATTGTTTGGAACTTATGCTTCCACCAGCTTGTTGGAAGAGAACTTTAAAGGTTGGAGGTGGATGGATAGGTTAAACAAAGTATTAATCTTCCCTATCAAAAAAGTAGTGGAAAAGACCCCGTAAGTTTATTTCCATATTCTTCAACTAAAATTTATAATGGTAAATTTAATGCATAGAGATGTGGACGAAAAGAATGAAAGTTATTTGATCATATTTCAGAGGACAAAAAACTTTGGCTTGAATGTGTAAACCTATGGCAATTTGTAAGACTTGCTAAAAATGCTGCTCCATGTGTACAGAAATGTGTCAGCAGAGTGGGTGTGCATGTGTACCTGCACTCTGTGTGTTCCTGCTGGGAGCAGGTGCTTGGCCTCTGCTTGTTGGACCTGGAGGCATGGACTTATGTTGGGCTGCCAGATCTGGCCCTATTGATCTAATACAGACATTGTTACTGGATAGAACTGATTCACAGCTTCATCTAAAGCAATGTCTGGCCAATGGCTGTATTGGAAATAAAATTATGTTTCTGCAATGCTCATTTATGTTCTGTGTTTGAGAAGGAACAAAGAATATTTTCAAATAACAATAATCATTCAGAGTATGACCAACATTTTCCCTGAGCCAGGTACCTTGTGTTTAACAGTAGCAGGCAGTCTTTGTCTAGAATCGGGATCCTAGAACATTTTAAGTTGGAAGGGACCTTTAGAGATCACCTAGTCCAACCCCTCTCAAGTAAACCGGGCCATCATTAACTAGACCAGTTTGCTCAGAGCCTTGTCAAAATGTGACATCAAAACGTGACATCCATCACGTTGCAGGGATGGGGCTTTTATCAATCATCTTGGCAACCTGTGCCAGTATTTCACCATCCTCACTGTAAAATATTTCTCACTATATGTAGTCTAAATCCACTTTCTTTTATTTAAAATAAACTTCCCTTATCCTGTCACAACAGGTCTTGCTAAAAAGATTGTGACCATCTTTCCGATAGCGCTTTATGTACTGAAAGGCTGCAGTAAGGCCTGTGAAGAGCCTTCTATTCTCCAGGATGAACAATCACAACTCTCAATCCTTTTTTCATAGGAGAGGTTTTCCAATCCCCTTCATCGTTTCTGTGGCAATTCTCTGGACTCACTTCAACAAGTCCATGGTTTTTTTATGCTGAGGACTCCAGACCTGGACACAGAGCTCCAGGTAGGGTCTGGTTAGACTGAACTAGAAGGACAGAATCTCCTCCCTTAAAATGCTGGCCTTCCGGGCTGCAAGTACACATTGTTGCCTCATGTGTATAACAGCATGGGCAGGATTTATTTTTCAAAATCTATTATTTTGATAATAATATATTTAAACTTGCTGCATTATATAATCTGTGATTCTGTGATTACCTGTTTTTAATGAGGTTCTTTGCAGGGTCATGAAAAACATTACACAGAGGGAAAAAAATAGAGGATCTAGAACACTTTAAAATAACTGGCAATAATATAACAACATTAAACTAATAGAGCTGGAAGAGAGGTTCTTGTGATCCACTATACTGCTCTCCCACTAGAGGGACTTGAGAGGCTTCTTTCTGCTTAAGGCAGAAGGCACTTAGATTCAATTAGAGAGAATTTCTTACAAAGAGGCTTTTGAATATTTACTCACAAAAATAATCTCTGGATTCCCAGGGCTAACTACAGTTTCCAGACAGTACCCAAACACTTGGCAGGGAGTTCTGTCAGTGCCTTAATAGCTTTCTAGATCTTCCCAGGCTCTAATAGGTTGCTGGGAGAGAGGGAGGTGATCTCTGACCTGATCCTGGTTCCTCTTTGACTTCAGACTTGGCACAGAGGTTTGCAGAGGTGCAGACATTATGCTTTGCTGATGTGCAGATGGGCACAATGTTGGTGGCATTTCTTGTCACATTGTGAGGCACTTAATACCTTCTCTGGTAAACTGAGACAAGGCATTTTCCAAATGTACAAACCTGAAGTACATGGCTTGTTATTATGTATCAAGCCTGGCTTATAGCTTAGCAGACATAATGCTGCAAAGCAAATAAAGCAAAAGCATGGCAAAGCATGGCAGGTAAAATGGCAGAGAGCAATGAGTGTGTTTGCCTGATCATATCCTTCAGCCTGAGACTAATGGCACTTTGGCCACAGAGATTACCCAATCAGAATGGCAGTTTGCCAAGCTTGACCATTTTAGGTAAAGTTAGGGCTTACTTTTGCCTTTTTACGGCAGAACACAAACAAGTGAATAAACGTGTGCAAGTACCTTGTTTACAAGTTGGAAGAGCCATGGTGGTTCCAGGACTTTGTCTTCATTTTCCACTGTTGCTTCTCCTAAAAGTAGGAGGAGGGAGAGCAGAAAACATGTCTGGACAAGCCAGAAGGTGTTTAGGCCTATTTTGGCCTTCCACAATAATGCCCAGCTTTTCATCTCCCAATAAAATGTTCTCCACCCTCCAATACCTTGAGGTTAATGATAACTTTAAGAAAAACATAAGTTCTTTGTAAAAAATCTACCCTATGATAAAGTAGGCCTCTTGAAAGGCTCACAGTTGAGGAGTGTGTTTCAGTAAATAGTGGAATGCAGAATACCGGTTCTGTTTTATGGAAGTGGAAGTACTTCTGAATTTGTTCCTGTTTAGTCTCTCAGTCATACTGAGATACTTGGATGGTTTGGTCCACTTAAGTATTTTGACTTCATCTTTAGGCAGAGAAAACTAAGGTATAATCAATCACCACTTCAGCAAGGCCCCCTCTTCCTCCTGTAGTTTTCCTTTTGTATAATAACTGTCATGCCTTGGACTGCAGTTGTGAGGGCACGTGTGTGTGTATTTTAGTTTCAACTACAATTCTGAGCTACAAGTGAGCTGCAAAGGCAGGAGTACTTGTGCAGGATTGTAGTACAGGAGACTGATACATACTGTAGGGCTTAGGAGCAATATGGGTAGAACAACCTTTCCATAATTCTTTCTTAACCTCTCAGAGGTTAGATTTATGTAACGTAAAGAAGAGATGAATGCTTTGACATGCCTATCACAGAAACAAATGTTAATCCTGTGTCAACTACTACAATGTTTTTATGACTACTTCCTCAGCCAATTATATATCAAATAGGAACAGTTTTCAAAATGAGGTATATTGACTTTGCTTGGTTTGCTTGTAACAATCATGGCTAACAGCTTGTATCTTTCGTATTCTGTTCATAACTACATTTGTGTCTTTTTCAATCAATTATGAGCTAATTTATTTCCCCCTTTTTAATGTGTTGGGGGTTTTATTCCCGCCCCCCCCTCCCCTCCCAATTCATTTTTACCTCCTGCTGCTTGTATCTTTTCTTATTGTACTTTTCTATCCTCTTCTGAAAATACTCTGTTATTGTTCCACATCTGTCTAGTACCTCAGCAAATGTGCAAAACTTGCTCATTATATTGGTGTGATGAATATTTTTTTGGACTTCAGAATTTTTTTTTTTTTAATTTGGGAGCATATTTAGGTTTGCTTTTTCTCATAGATCTGAAGATACATCAACTTTTAAGAAATTTCCACAAATTCTTAAAAACTTTCTTTTATTACCTTGAAAGAACAAGTTAATTAGCACAATAATATTGCTGAACTTTTCTGCACAATTTGTTGCAGTTTCATTAAATATGAATAATTTAGTGGCCCTTAAATTAAACTTTTGTGTACTGTTCACAAGTAGCTTAGTTTTAACCCTAGTATGTAACCCTACTTAAACCAAAATGTTGTAAATTTATTGCAAAAATATCATAAAATCTTTCATTCTTTATTATGAATATCTTACACAAGTATATTAAAGTTCACTATTTCTTTTCACATTGTTTCAAGGTGATCACCACCTTCTTTTTCACACCATATCAAATAGTTGAATATAACTAAGAATTCCTATTATGATATATTGTTTTTTACAACACTCTTGTAAGGAGATACACAAATGGTGCATGTATTTTCTGTTTGTATGACACCATGCTTGTCTCTGACAGCATCTCACTCAAGCTAATAGTTACCTGTATCTTGAAGACTAGAATTAGCTGATTCCATGTATAGTCTAATTACTTGAAGAGTTTAAGAGGTGATTGTCTTTGTAAAACCAGTTTAAGTAAAGGAAGAAACAGCTGTCATATTTCTAGCTGTACACAATTTTTTCTAAAGGACAATTTGAACCTGATGTTGCTTCCACAAACCAAGCTGCTGTATTTATGATTTTCACAAGGACGTATAAGCCACAAGACTTGAACTGTGCATTTCTGCACATCTTACTTCTAATCATGTAATTGAAGTGAGTAGCTGAGAAGAATCTCAGTGCCAGAACTTTAAAACACATTCATAAGGAGTATAAACTTCTGAACACAGTATAAAATGTTACCCTTTTCATTCTGCTACACTTCAAGAGGTCTTAGGTACTGAGAGGTTGGGCATCTTCCTTGGAATACTAAAATATGGCAATCAGTGCAATTCGGCTGGGGAGTAAGTGAAAAATAAGGATCTGCAATTAATAGTTTTTGTTTCTGTACACATCACACTATTTCAAATGTCTGAGTCTTGGGCTGATTTACTGAGTAGGTTATTGAATCACTTTTCGGTCATATCCTTTTTTTCCTTTATTATATTGCAGCCAGAACTGTGCAATCACCTCACACACAGACCTGCTTGACTTCTGTCAATGTTAACAGTTCCGTACTGGGTTTGAAATTGTCTAAGAAGCATAATCATGTTTGTTACTACATTTAATGACCTCTTTCCTCCCTTTTCTTAATTTGTAAATTTGTGGGAATGCAATGTAAGAGAGAAAAATAGCAAGCAGTGTATAAAGCATTTGACCTTCATTCTCACAACTTCAGAATGCCTCCCACAGGGGAGGAAAGATAGTGGGACATCTAGCCCAGGGGAAAAACAAGACATGGTGTATGTTAAAGACTGGGCTGTACTTGCCTAGATTATGTTAATAGAAAAATAATTGTAGGTGTGTGCTGTATGCTCAAGACTATATAAACAGAGGTATAGCGAGTAATAAACATCTCCAGCTGGATTCACATTGAATCATGTGGAGTCGATATTGATTCCTCTCACATAAATTAATTTGAAATTTGTAAAATAACTCTCTTAAGTCCATGGAACAGGAGAGCAGGTGCTTCTTGCTTTTGCTTCTCCTCATCCTTCTCTTCATGCTCTTGAGGACTGTTCAGTGTAACTTTGGCACCTTTGCTGGACTGAGTATGACTTAAAGTATCTTGTATTGACATTGATATTCATTTGGCTATTTCATTCAGTCTCTGGGTCTTTTCTCCCTATCCTCATTCTCCTTTTCTGCTGGGGGAGGATCATCACTGATAAAGCAACTGATACAGTTCAGCCCCAGATATGGACTAAGCATAGACATTAATGCAAGTGCTATGTGCTAGTTATCTTTAGTCACAATGTACTGCATACTTAGATTGAGCTCTGAGGAAAAGGGCCTGGGGGTCTGGGTGGATGAGAAGCTCAACATGAGCCAACAGTGCGCACATGCAGCTCAGACAGCCAACCGTGTCCTGGGCTGCATTAAGAGAAGCATTACCAGCAGGGCAAGGGAGGTGATTCTCTTTCTTTACTCTACTCTTGTCAGACCCCACCTGGAGTACTGTGTGCAGTTCTGGAGCCCCCAGCACAGGAAGGACATGGAACTGCTGGAGAGAGTCCAGAGGAGGGCCACAAAGATGATCAGAGGGCTGGAGCACCTCTGCTATGAGGACAGGCTGAAAGAGTTGGGGCTCTTCAGCCCGGAGAAGAGAAGGCTTCGAGGAGACCTTATAGCAGCCTACCAGTATCTGAAAGGGGCCTACAGGAAGGCTGGGGAGGGACTGTTCACAAGGTCTTGTAATGACAGGATGAGGGGGAATGGGTTCAAATTGGGGGAGGGGAGATTTGAACGGGATGTTAGGAAGAAATTCTTCACAGTGAGGGTGGTGAGACACTGGAACAGGTTGCCCAGGGAGGTTGTGTCTGTTCCCTCCCTGGATGTGTTTGCAGGCCAGGCTGGATGAGGTCTTGAGCGTCCTGATCTAGTGGGAGGTGTCCCTGCCTATGGCGGGGGGTTGGAACTGGACAACCTTTGAGGCCTCTTCCAACCTAACCCATTCTATAATTCTATGATAAATATTCTTCATATTTATCACTATAATCTTTTCACTGTCTGAAGTGTAGTATGCTGAGCAGGTTTCTACATTCCTTTAATTTTACGTGCCCCCTTGGTGCTCCTTCTGCTCCTGTTCTTGACACTACAAAGAGATGGATATCAGTGGAGATACTTTGGTTAAGCAACAATATCTTAACCACAGACTGGCATAGTAACAAACAAAAAAAAGATCTGCTTACCAAATGTACATATTTCCCTAACAAATAAACAGCTCTACAATGATAGATTCTCCTATTTAACTGGTAACATTTTGTGCCTGTCAGGACATTCAGTATATTGTTATACCTACATGATAAAAGGACAGTTGACTGCTCTTGAAGGTCTGATTGTATACTGTAAATATTACTGGGATGAAAAACTCATACACAAGAAGCTATAAAGCTGTAATTGCAAAATTGCTATACAGTAACTCTCTTTTATATATTCTGTGCTCATCTCTGAGTTATTTGGAAGTGAGGTAAGCCAATGCATGAGTATCATTTTATGTTAAAGAACTGGCATGTCTGTCTTGGAAATTAGGTGCACCTTATTCAGTATGTCCTGAAGCAGGAAAGGGGAAGGCTGATGGATAGGTGAGTGGAAGAGCAGGTTGTGCCTGGGGCTGTCGTGTCAGAGTTGTGCATTGAGTGTACTTCTACATCTAAGGAAAGTGCACTCATTTCAAGGTAGTCACAGGTGAACTTTATTTCCAGGAGTAATGGAAGCTCCATGAGCATGGAAGTGAAAGAGGATTTTGGATGTAATCAGCAGCTACAATTTGTTTCTTGAGTACCAGAAGCTAGCAGTTCGTTATGTGTTGATAATCAGTAATGGCTACCAAAAATATTTTTTGTATAATATTCTTAATTTTTAAGTTCTTGAAATTTCTCTAAGGACATACTAAACTACATAGAAAAGAAGCTATGTTTTTGTTGTTTCTAGCATAAATTGAGTCAGTCCATTCGGTGGGAGACATTCAAATACACATTATACGTGGAACACAAGAAAATAGCTGTATTTGACAGACTGCAGAAACACAGGTCTCTGTTGCTCGTGAAGTTTGGAAGGATTGAACTGTATATTTTAGTATAGATAGAAAGTGTTTGGCTTTTTATTTATCATTAAAGGGCTAGTATAAAATTTTTCATTATTTCACAGAAGGCCACTGTCAACTATTGCTATTTTTGAACTTACAATGCAGAAAAAAGTCTGAGATTAATTTTGCACTCCCAGTTATACATTAAATATTACTGGAGGTGTTAAATACCAGTATGAACCATAGAATCATGGAATATTTCGGCTTGGAAGCCACCTTCAAAGATCATCCAGGTCCAATTTCCATAGACCAGGTTGCTTAAAGTACCATTCAGCCTGGATTTGAACACTTGCAGAGATGAAGCATCCACAGCTTCTGTGGGCAACTTGTTCCAGTGCCTCACCATCCTCAGTGAAGAATTTCTTCCTTACATCTGATCTAAATCTACTCTCTTCCAGTTTAAAGCCGGTACCCCTTGCCTAATCACTACAAGCCCTTGTAAAAAATCCCTCTTCATCTTTCTTGTAGGTCACCTTTAGGTACTGAAAGACTGCTCTAAGGTGTCCCTGGAGTCTTCTCTGCTCCAGGCTGAACACCACAGCTCTTATCCTATTCTCAGATGGTAGGTTCTTCAGTGCACTGATCATCATCCCTCCTTTGGGCTGGCTCCAAGAGGTTCATGCCCTCATTATGTTGGGAGTTCTAGATCTGAACATAGTACTCCATGGGGTCTCACAAGAGCAGGGTACAGGGACAGTGACCTATACTGTAACCTAAGTGTGACCTGCCAGTCACACTTCTTTGATGAAGCCAAGCATACATTTGTCCTAAGTGTTAAGGAATATGCAATGTAACATTCAACAGAGATAAAATTTAATAGCTTATTCTGATATCTGTAATTAGGTTTGGGCTTTTAAGATGTTTGCACAAACTAGATATTGAAATAATATGAAAATGGTTTATGCTTCTAGACAGAATAATCAGACTATCAGTGAAGTAAGTCGAAGAACACAATCACTGCAAGTAGAGACCTTACATAGATGTTTCTAAGGCGGCAGCTGAATGATACACCAGAGACTGCAGTTTTAACAGCAATTTATGGGTAGAAGCCTTCTGTTCACAAAAATAAAGAAAAGAAAAAAAAGAGATGCCATTTTACTGAAAAACATTCCATTTTATTTACTGAAAGATTACAGAATTTGTTTCTAATTTACAAGCAGAATACTGGGACTGAAATATAAATTGTTCTTAAGGGTAATTTTAAAAGATACTTGATTTTGAATTGTGTTCCTTTTTATTTCAAGCATGTCATGGGTTATTTTTGGAAGTGAATCATACTTTTCCTGCTTATGGTAGAAATTATCCTTCTTCCTTTGACTTTTTTTTTTCCCCCATGACTTCTGAGAGAATATGGTGGTGCTGACATTCAGCAATGTTTATTTGTTGCAATGGCAGGGCAATTACTGGGCAATTTTCAATATAATTATCATACTCAAATTGTTGATCAACTAAGAGTGGAGAAGGAGCAGTTGGAGTATGGAGAAAAGGGAATGGATGCTGTCACACTTTCCACAAACTTAAAATTACAATCTTAGCAGCTAAGAAAATATGTCTAAGAAATTCAAATAGTGCTGACTTTAAGAAGTATTTCCTGGAGTCTGATATTTTACATAAAACATTTAGTTGTCTTTGCAATAACAACAAAATCAGCTCCTCTCCTCTCTCAAACCTAGTCTGAGGTTTCATTATATAAAACTTTCCCTGAGAAAGATTTTATTGGATTTTTATTTCATGGCACTTATTAAAGTATCTGCTTAGATAAAGTATTGTAGTAGAATAGTGACATAGACTGAAAAGCAGTTGCTCAACAAGTTCTACTGTAAACACTGTAAATTATGGGCTATCACAGATATCTTTTTGCATAGCTGGACTGATGCTGAAATTTCAGTTACTCCCTGGTCTAAAGCAAGCTTTACACTATTATCTAGCTGTTGGGTACATCATTAAGAAATGCTGTGGAGTCTTCATCCCTGGAAATAGAGGTTTTGTTTTGGTTTTTTTTGTTTTTTTTTTTTTTTTAATTTTTTAATTAAAAAGCAGTTCACTGTACAAGATAGGATCTATCTGGCAAAGACTGGGATGAAAACAAGATATCTAACAAGCAATGGCTCTGCATTTAAGGTAATACTGCTTTAAGTGGCTTATGAGATGGATGCTACAGGTTATTATTAGATGCCATTGTGTTGCTGGTTGCACATTAATTACTCCCTCCTCTTGTCTACAGCTTAGCTCACTGGGGTCTGCCAGATCCTTGGCCTCTTTCCAGAGAGTCTCTGGGCCAACTCCTATAATGCTTGCAGTTGTCAGGAGAAGAGATATTGTCCTTATCTAGCACTTCAAGAGCAGCTGAGGAAAGGAGAGAAGAGATATAATGTTTCTCAGTATTTCAGACCTATACCCTTCAGATTTTCTATTTCCAAAGACATAGGCCCTGAAATTTTTGGCTATTAATAGTAGAGTAGTCCATCCACTCACAGGAAATATAGGAGGTATGAGCCTATGTGACATTTTCTTCAGTGAGACTCAGCTAAGCAAAGAACATTTTTCTGTGTTACTTAATTTCCATTAACGGCCTAGAATTCACAGTGTTATGCAACTTGTTCTTCATTATTTTCTTTCTTTGGAAAGAGAAAATGAAGAATGCTTTTGTCCTATTATTGAGCTATGCAGGAGTATATATGGCTTATTTATTGCAACATTTCATCTGAGCCCTTTAGTTACCTCAGATCAAGCCTTTGAATGTGTTTGTCTCTTACTTGGTGTTGCAAATATGTCATCTTTTAATATGAATGAAGTGAGAGAGACGATAGAGCCAAATACTACAGGTATACAATTACAATGGTGGTGTTTGCACTGAACTTTAAAAGATATGCAAAACTGTCTGTTAATATTCCATAAATTATTTTCAGGGTGCAGTTTTAGATAATCTTCAATATGTATCTCAGATTAATATTGTTTTCAGTAAATGCAGCAGAAGGAATCTGATTAAGTTGTGTAGACAAATGATTCACAAGCAATTAAGATTTATTTAAATCCCTGTTTTTCATAAAATAATTCTAAATGCAAACTAAATATATACTGCAATTTACTGGTGGCTGGTTGTTTTGCTTTAGGATTTTGAATGTGTGTGTGGTTACTTTTGTTTTTTCCCAGGAGAAAATGTCAACATATATATCTGCCTGTGCCAGGCCAAATTATTATTGTTTACATTATAGTATAATATACTATCGACCATTCAAATGCAAGTTAAAACATGCAACAATGTTTGCTGTATTTTACTGGTAGATACATTGTTTTGAACGCTAAAGATTTCTCATCTGTTTCCAACCACTGCTGCAGTTAATGTGATCTCATTCAAAGAATATTAGGGCTAAGATATTTTTCATATTATTATTATTGTACATAGGGCAATATTTGATTTACAGCTATTTGCATACAGTTTTGTGTGGTGAGTTCTCTTGGGTCGGTTCTGTATATGAGCTTCATTAAGAACTATTCTGTACAGAACTATTTATCACCTCAGAAATGGTCTGCACAGAGCTGCAGCTAAACTCTTCCTTCTGCTTGATTTTCTGCTTGTCTTGGCATCCTAGTGGAGACTCAGCCCAGGTATTAGGGCTTTCAAGGTTCTGGTAAAATCAAACCCACTAACTAGGTCAGTTGAACATGTCTAGATTATATATCTGAAGTTACTGCTGTCTAAAACCATTTCTTTGCTGGTTGAACTTATGCTAGTGTCTTCATTAAATGCTTGTAGCTAGGAGCTTTGCACCTGTCAGATTTAATAAGCAAAACCATGTACTTGAGCTGTTTTGAACCCTGTGGGATTGGAGTGTGGGTTTAAGCCAAAGAGTACACCAAGTGCTTTGCTTTATTTGAGACTTAATGCATCACATGTTTTACAGGAATAGGCTCCTGTTCTGAGATTAAATATGCAAGTGCTACTTTCTATATGCATAGTGCAAACTTTGGCAAATACTGCTTAAGCAGCCTGTAGCTAATAGCATGAAAGTCACTTGTCATCTTGGTTTGACATTATAAGAAACATTCATTTTTAGTTTCATAGTATCTTTATATATTTCATTCAGAACCAGTAGAGACATAACAAAGTTATCTTCAGAGTAAGGATTTGCAAGAGGTTAAAATACATGTTAGAAAAAAACCCATCTAATAAAAATAACACAAGTTTTCTAACCTCAGAATCTTCAAGGCACAATTGTGGGTTTTAGAAATTATCCCCCAAACTTAAGGTCCTGCACCTGGGTCAGTGCAGTGTCAAGCACAAATTCAGGCTGGGTGGCAAATGGCTGGAGAGCAGCCCTGAGGAAAAGGACCTGGGGGTCTTGGTTGATGAAAAGCTCAACATGAGCTGGCCATGTGCACGTGCAGTCCAGACAGCAATGGTGTTGGAACACGTTGCCAATTATTTATAATTTAGAAGTAATACAGATTTCAAATCCTCCAGCCCTGGACAAAGAAATCCCAGAATGGGCCAATGCCACGTTTTTCTCTCCCCTCCTCCAGACAGAAAACCAGCAAGACCTCAAGTGTTACCAGTTCAGTCAGGGTTAGCATTCAGCCATGCACAGGGAAGTAGTGGAGGAGATGGAAGGCAGAAGGCAAAGGGAAATTTTTAATATATTGGCTTTTTATACCAATTAGCAAAACAGTGAATGATACAGGGTTTATCATTACTTTCCTTTTACAACCAATGCTCTGCTCATTCACTCTATATTCAAAAGGATGTCCAGAAAGTTCTTCTCTCTTGTTATAACTTTGTACCAAACCAGAGCCACAAGGATGATGAAGGCAGTGAAACATCTTCCTTAGGAGGAAAGGCCAAGAGTGCTGGGTCTCTTTGGTTTGGAGAAATGCCTTCTGACATTTCTAAAAGTTCTATACAGAGAGAAAATTCTTCCTTCTGCCTAAATTTGTCTGCTCTGGAAGCTGGATTGAGAGGAGAACTTTAGAGAAGGAATACTTGCATCAGTTCAATGCACACTAACACACCCTTTACCCAATCTACACTGGAGATAAAAAAATCTTCCAGAAATTGTGTAGCATGCTATGGTTTCTATCAAACACATAGCAAAGACCTAAGTTTCTGCATATGGAAGACAAAATGAAACCTTCCAAAACTCTGTGCTTAAGTTGTGCCATTAAACCTGTAACACTCTCTATCAGATATATGTATTTTGACTCTGTCCCACACGACATCCGAGTCGCCAAACTGGAAAAAACGGAATTTGATGGGTGGAGCACTCGCTGGATAAGGAATTGGCTGGATGGTCGCACACAGAGAGTGGTGATCAGTGGCACAATATCCATCTGGAGACCAGTGACAAGTGGTGTCCCTCAGGGGTCAGTGCTGGGACCAGTGCTGTTTAACATCTTTGTCAGTGACATGGACAGAGGAATCGAGTTCACCCTCAGCAAGTTTGCAGATGACACCAAGCTGTGTGGTACAGTTGACTTGCTGGAGGGGAGGGATGCCATCCAGAGGGAGCTGGACAGCCTGGAGAGGTGGGCCCAGGCCAACATCATGAAATTCAATAAGGCCAAGGTCCTGCACGTGAGTCAGCACAATCCCAGGTACAACAGGCTGGGTGGTGAATGGCTGGAGAGCAGCTCTGAGGAAAAGGACCTGGGGGTCTGGGTGGATGAGAAGCTCAACATGAGCCAGCAGTGTGGCTGCTCCCTCCCTGGAGGTCCCTTCCAACCTCAACTATTTTATGATTCTATTATATGATTCTATGATTTCATTCTGTGCTAATTAGTGCACAGCCAAATTCAATTACGAAGGAATGCACTGAAATGAGAGGAGTTGAGCTACAGTATTTGAGATGGACATCTGACTGTGACTCTTACTTTGTGCAGTCCAGGTTACTTTATGAAAATGCCATGTATAGAATCACTAAAACATACAGTCTTCCAACTCAGTCAAAGGCAACCAGGCAAATTAATTCTTGTGTGCATATTATACAAAGCGAGCACCATTCTAGGTCTTCCGTTTCTTTTGTTTATACTTAGCAAACCATTCTGTTAGGTACTCATCACTCATCAAATACTGCCTGAGAGTAAAAAAGTATTTGGTGTTTTTAGTTTAAAGATCAGTTTAGTCACAGAGTATATATCTGTTTTCAGATATTTTCATAGGTATGGATGGCCACAAATTTAGATGTCAGATTTCCAGAACAAATAATATTATTGATTTTTCATTAATTTGCATGAAAAAAGGGAAAAAAAAAAGGATAATGTTCTTATAGTAAAGTCTCACAGAGCAGTGTTAAACATAAGGAAAACAAGTAAAAATTAGGTCAAAGGAGGAATGTTCACCTAGAACTGCAGTGTTAATATATGAATATCAAAATACGCTGGGATTTTTCTTTTTTCCACTTAGGTAGAATAGAAATGCTGCTTACTGACTCGTATTTTGATTAATGCCTGCATAAATATCTGTAATTAAACAGTATTCTAGAGATAATGTAGCTGTTTAAAATGATCTTTTATAGTCATATTTGATAAGACTAAGGCAAATTTTATGTTCCATATCTTATACAAGCAAAACATACATAGCTTTTAAGAAAAGTCAGAATGTGTTTCCTTAACTGAAATCTTAATAGATGGAGTTTTTTTAGCAGTTCAGATGTAGTTATTACAGAAAAACAATAATAAAGATATTAGTAGTACAGGAAAACAAACAAACAAAACACCATAATAAAGTTAAATAATAATAGAGTTAATACAATAAATAATAATACCTGGCCTGAATTTATAACCAAGTGTATATTGATGTTGATGTTTTTCCCTTTTTTTTGTTTTGTTGGAGGTTTTTGTTTGTTTGTTTTTATTTTTAAACATAAATTATTTTCTGTGTTGGTCTGAGGTTTTTTTTTTTTCATTTAGGTAAACAAGCCAAAATCCTCTCCTTTAACCCTGTAGCTCACTTATTCCATAACTTGGATTTAATTTATTTGTTTCAGTTGTAGTCTGAATTATTTTTTCTTGATAATGAGTGATAATGCAGTCTTCATGCATTACTGCTTGAGGTTTTGTGTGTAGAACTAAATTTATTTCCACACAGGAGCTGTAATTTCCATCTTTCTTCCAACAGCTTATGGTACAAAAATATTATGTGTTGGTATTTACTTCAGGCCTTTGTCTGTCTTTCCTATATTTACATTTACTTTCCATATATGTAACTTCCTAAATTCCTCTCACTTCCTACAAAATGTCCCACAGATGTTGTTACCTGCAATTTTTTTAACATAAAAAAATTTATTTTTCTTCTGCATTTATTCTTGTCTTTAGGTAGGGTCTCAAACAAGCCAGAACATTAAAACAAAGATCTGCAGTTCTTCCTGATTCAGAGCTTCTCAAAACATAGTGTGATGACCTTTTTGTTACTTCCAGTTCTGTACTTCAGTCCAGCTTCAGTAAAATTTTCCTTTACTTATATGTTTTTATGTAAAATATGAGTCTTGTCAATGCAGTAAAAAAGTGGCATAGGTTAGCTGTTGAATTTTCAAGTTACAATAAAGATCCAAAGTTGGAAACTGAGCACTTTAAGAAATAATGTATAAGTTTGGTGAGCAATAAAATTGTTCTGAGAAAGAAAAGACAAGAAATCTGTCACTGGCTAGGAGTTAAATGTTAAATGAAAACTCAAAGTAATGTGGCCTTACATCTAAGTTTCTTTCAAGGAAAACTTGTAGATCTCGATGTTCTCTGAACAGACCTAAATCATCCATCATCTTTAAAACCAAAACAAAACTGATGTAGTTTGTTGTGCTTCATTAGAGACCATGAAACACGTGCACAAATGAATAGGCTGTGAGCTAAGAAGTAACAAATTTACCAAGTGAAAATTAGTACAATCTATTCTGAAATAAATTACCCCACAACAGAAATACCTCTGAGCTCATATTTAGAATACAATAATATTTCAAATTATGTTCTCTATACTAGTCTTATATGAATTTTATGTTTTAAAACTTGTTTTTCTAAGACTACAGTTTATTTTTTTCCAGAATAATTTTCTCTCCTGAGGGCTTTTTTTTTTGGTTTGTTTTATTTTTTTTCCTGCTTTTAAAATGCAGTTTCTTATTTCTTCATGAAAGACATATCACAGAATTACAGAATGTTAAGGGCTTGAAGGAACCCCAAAAGATCTTCTAGTCCAAACTCCCTGCCAGAGCAGGACCACCAGAGTAGATCACACTGGAATGCATCCATGAGAGTTTTGAATGTCTCCAGAAAAGGAGACTCTACAACCTTCCTGGGCAGCCTCTTCCCACGTTCTGTCACCCTTACAGTGAAAAAAAAAAATAAATTCCTTCTGCTTCCATGGAATTTCCTGTGGCTCAGCATCCACCCATTGCCTCTTGTTCTTTCATTGGGAATTGCCAAGAAGAGCCTGGCTCCATCCTTTCAGCACCCACCCTCTACATATTTATAAATATTAATGAGGTCATCTCTCAGTCTTCTCTTCCCCAAACTAAAGAGCTCCAGCTCCCTCAGTGTCCCCTTGTAAGGAAGATGTTCCATTCCCTTTAATAATTTTTGTGGCTCTGTGCTGAACTCTTTCAAGCAGTTCCCTGTCCTTCTTCTGAAGGGGCCCAGAACTGGACACAGATATGCACTATGGCAGAGGGTTGGAACTAGATGACCTTTGAGGTCCCCTTCAACCTAAACCATTCTATGACTCTATGTGTATATATTTTTATATATACTATATATATACACACAAAAGTTATAGTAAGGGCTAGTGTTTGTACCAAACCCCGTCATTTTCTTCTGGATGCTGCTTTTATGTAGGAATTTTGTATTCTAGAATTTTATGGGGGTTTATAATCATTCCCATCCATGGTTTTTGGCAGTCACCTTTAAACAGCAAGAGTAATGAATCAAGGCTATGCTTAGGAATCTTTAATATTAGCTTTTGAGATCTCTAAATATGTTTAGAATTGATTTAACAATTGTGATTATATTTTTATTTTAATGCATAACAAACTATTAATATTTGTGATATGCAAATGCATAATCTATACTGCCCACAGAAACTTCAAAATTAGAGTTTATCTAAACCATAGCATCCTGTAGTTTTATTTTGAGTTTTGTGTGTCTGTCTTAGCATTCAACTAAGACTCTTGTAGGACTCCAAAGTTCAAGTATTGATAAAGTTTTAATTGTCATAAAATCCATTATAAAACAAATACATGTGACTGGCTATGCTACTCAGATGGACTCTTCTTTTGTTATTTTGTGAATTTCTATATTCAGTGGAACATAGGACTCTTGCATTTGTGTTGTGGTGAAACAATACCAAACATACAAGGACAGCTGAGTGGCAAGGAGGCCTTTGTCACTCTTGTGGGTGTGATTTTATGTGTGAGATTGCAGGTCAAGGGCTATGTATGTTTCTGTCTTGGAGCAGGCTTTCAGCTGTGATGCCAAGAGTGCTATTAAAGCTGATACTGCTAGTAATTTGATACACTTGTCACATTTACTTGTCACATCTTGCATGCAAAACTAACATTGATATAGACATTGATGATCTAGATATACATGTGTAAAATTAGCTAACTCATTTGAGAAGATTTAACTCAATTTAATTAATTACTTGTTGGTGTAAAAATATTTTAAGCATTCACTATCAATCAAGGAAAGATAAGCAGAGGTTATAACACAAAAAAAACCTAGAAACAAAGTGTTAATAATTCAGTTTTAAAGTTGTGTTAAAATGTGTGAGTGTGTCTGATGATAAGCATAGGCCAGGAAAACATATTTGTACTCACAATTTTTCTCTCTCTTTCCCCTTGCCCACCACTCCTTTCAGTTTAAATCAGTTGAATTTTAATCTTCCATCTGTTCCAACATGTCACTTATATGTTACACGTGTATAACTGTGCTCCTTTAGCTGTTTTGTTTGTTGAAACCTTATAAAATGCGTATTAACTATTTATTACTGAAATTGTACTTTTCTGCTAAGTTTCTGTCTTGTGCCCTTTTGTATTCCTGAAGGCATACTGGTACTTTGTCTCTTTGTGACATATAATCACATATCCATTCATCTTCCTTCCTAAGAAGGACCTCAATTTACTTCCCCAATTTAAGTGTGGCTATTTTCTAACTTTCTTTCAATAAGATTTTTCCATATTTTTAATATAAATTTTGAAGTGTCCCTTCTTCAGCCATAATCCGGAGCTCATAAAAAGAAGCTGAAGGAGAAATGAAAACTTAAATGGTGAAGAAATGGAAACTAATGCACCTATCTACAACTGATTGCTGTTGTTTTAAGTGGAGGAGATTATGGAAGGTGGTTATAGATTTTGAGGAGGCAGGGAGGGGGAATCATTTGGGTGAGGGGGCTTTTCTGATGAGCTTCATGTCCAAAAGCTGCATCCTCCAGTCCCAGGATCATGTGGGTGTCATCAAATTAAAAGCTCAGCTAAACTGTACTGTATTTCAAGTTTTCAGTTTCCAGCAGGCATCTAAGCCCCATGCAGCCATTCACAAAATTGTCCCCTGAGCCCCTAGGTGGGAGGGGAAGTAATCAGGAGAAAAATGCAAACTCTATGGGTTGTGATAGGGAGAGTTTAATGGAATAATGCAGAGAAGAACAAACAGGAACAATGATAATACTGATGAAATAGTATATAAAGCAAATGAAACAAAATGCACTACTGACTGCTGTGGCCACAGACACTTTCTTGGAGCAACAGCCCTTGCCCTGGCCATTCTTTCCCTTCTATATCAGGCAGGATGTCAGTATGGTATCAAATACCCCACTGGCAGGCTCGGTTACCCGTCTTGGCTGTGGCTCCTCCCGTGTTCTTATTAGAAAGAAACAAAACAAAACCACACAAACAAAACAACCAAACAAAAAACCCCTGCAAACAACAAAACCAACAAGAAGAATCCTATCCTAGCCAAACTCAGGACAACTGTTTTGCAGTGGTAGGGGACTGAAAGGAGTAAGACAGTGTCTAATTTACCCTTTTCCAGACCCTAGGTAATGTGTAAAACCAAATAAAAGAACCAGTACCCATTTCAGGTATCCAAATAGTAGTCCTCATATTTATTCAAAACTGTTTGAAGGCTGAAGGCCTAATGATAGTTCTTACAGTAAAGATCGTTTGTGAGCACAAGTAATGCCATAGGAACCAAAGAAAAGAAAAACAAAGATAATTCCTTGGAGACATAAAATACATAATGAAAAGACATAATGCAATGTTCTGAAAGTGCTAAATTTTAATCTAGTGTTGCATGTGTTGAAAAGTCTGTTTGAGAATTCTGTAACTGCTGAATTGTTTTGTGGTCAACAGTCTCTAAGAAAATAAAGGGTAATGGAGGAGCAACCTTATATGTAAACTTCAGGATATATTAAATGTGACATTCAGAAGAATAACAGAAAGAAAATATAGAGAAAGCATAAGCCCCTTTGGTACAAATACATAGAATCTCAATCTACCCTACTTTATGTATACAGGATTAGAAAGCTGAAACAAAGAAATTTAATAATAATTGAAAAAAAACCAAATCCCAAACAAACAAAAAATCAAATAATAATTTTCCATTAAAAAATCCCACCTATATTTTATCTTTTGAATTAGAATGCCCTTATTTCACAAGAAACACAAGACAAGCCTAACAATCGATGAAATCCTCTCCTTTTGAATAGCTGGGATTTTTTTCCTGCAGAATTTGAAACAATAACGATTTCACAAAGTCTCCCAGATAGACTGCACAATAATCTTCCTTAGATGAGAGGATTTTAGATAAAAATCCTCACTGATGTTACCAGAGCTTTTCCTGTACAGATGGGAACCACTGAATCATCTGACCATTATACTATCTTTCACAGGATTTAATAAGATTGAAAAGAGTTTAAAAACAAACCAAAACAAGACACAACTATTTTGCTGAAAAAAGCTTAAAGTGAGTGGAGGTTTAACAGAGACACTCAAAAGAGCTATTGGTTAAGCATTCACATAAAATGACAAATGATTTATCCAGATGAAAGGTAAATTAAGCATAGTAAAAACAAATGCTTGTGCACTACCTTTGGATAATTTAAATGTCCACAGCATGATAACTGTCTGACAGTTTATCAGTGTAAAACATGATTAAGCATTTACATAAGAAAAACAATAAAACCCAATTAAACAAAACCCACCGGTGTCAAAGTACAATTTTATATTCACTTAGGTATAGATTTGGAAAAAAAGCCTTCTTTCATGTTCTTGTTGATTTAATGGTTTCTCTAGTATGACACATAAAATACCTGAGCAGGATCAAGAAAAATGTATGGTATTAGTGAAGCTGAAAGACTGCAAACTTGGTCTTGTGTAACACTCTTCATCTTATCTGATTAAAGTTTGCATGTATTAACTCTAAAAGTAATTTGCTTAAGGTCATTTAAACATTAGCAAATTTAGAACAAGTTATGTAATCTACAAATTGAAAGTGTTCTCATTCAAAATTAAACTGTTGTGTTTCTATCTCAAATTAGTTCCCCAGGTAGCTGCACTAGAAACTAGAAGGATACAAAAAAGTCTGTCTCTTAAATCAATTTGACATGACTGAAAGTTCATATTTCATGAAGAAGAATTGATAATCAAAGACACAAGCTGCCTGTAGCTGAAAGCTGGATTTTCACTATGGGTTTGTGTTATGACAGGCAAGTTTGGAGTTGGAAAGGAACTGTTTTCTCATGAGCAAATGGACAAGTTCAGCATACTGCATTATCATATTTGGAAGTATTACATTAGTTAATCTACTTAGTGAACTACTTGTAGTAATGTTCTTAATGCTCTGATTCTTTTAGTTTTCTGTTGCCTATCTAAGGCCTTAGCTACCACAGCTCAGTGTTGCTACCACAGAGACTAACGTGAGGGAGGAAAGAGATTGTTTTCCTTTAATGCTGTCTCTGGGCAATATACCAACAAAGTAGGAAGCAGAACTTAGATCATCATAAGAATTGCTCAACTAGCTTAACTAGAAAATTTAAAACTAGGAAACAAAACAGAAGTGCACAACTGAGTAGTTAAAACTGATTTAGTGATAATATGCAATTCTTCCAGTTTCTGTGGAAGGATGCAGGAACCTGTTATGTCATAAAATGTATTTTTATTTCTAAAATAGATTTCCAACAATAATGTTCATATTTAAGCCTTTTGTTTCTTCTTTTGATAATTACTACACATGCTTAACTGTTTTTGTATTGAGTGACACTTCATAAATATCAGCTATTTTTGGAGATTATGAATGGGATATAGTGTAGGATTGTTACCACACAAATTTCTGTAAAACAGTGTTCAAGAGTCTCCACAAACCTCCTTTAAAACAGAGTGCGAAACCATCACTACCAGTAGTAACAATGCCATCATTAGCATTTTAGATGAAATCATGATGACTGTATGTTGTTTTGAGTACTACTTTACGTTAATTTTCCTACATTTTTTGACACTGACTCTAGAGTAAATCTTTGTGATGCTCATTATTTTTATACCTCCTTTTGGTGGATATACTTTGCCTGAAGGTCCACACAAAATAAATGAACCAAGAATGCTTTAACAAATATAACAAGAATTTAATTTAGGGCTAATCAGATTTTTGGGTGTGAGTAGTTTCGGTAACTCACTTGAGCTGGACTCTCATTGGATTTTGGCATGTTTTCTTCATTCTGGTTTACTGGCAATGGTAATCCTTTCACTGTTTTCAAGAAATCAGCTATTCTATTTTAAATAAGCCACACAGTGATTTCCATTAAAAATCTTCAATGTGATCTGGAATATGTATTTAAAGGAGAATTCTTCTAAATTTTTTTCCTGGGGAAAAAGAAGGTGTCAAAATACAATGAAACATATTAAGACTTTTCTAACTATTTTATGTTTGTCTTAACATTTATCAAAGCACACACTGCTGGAAGAGATCAGGCAAAACAGGGATGATTATTCTTAGAGTCTTGATGCTTAAAATTAGGTATCTAAATCTTCAATTAGACTCTAGAATCTAATAATGCGAAAATACAAATCAAAGTGTGGAGTTGGATGCCTGTATATAACAATAATTGTTTCTGTGCTTTAGAATTCATTGAAGGATAAAACATGTTAGTCTACTTTACTACTACAGCTAGACTGATATCTGTACCTGACCTAGTGTTATACTAACTACTGGTGCATCTTCATGTTGCCTGGATGGGGTTAGCAGACATGATTGGGATAGAAAAGATCTTCACTCTTACTACTTTTGTCTTGCACCTATAGAGGCTTAGACTAAAATATGGTCCAGTATGAACAGGAATGTGAGCGTAATACACTTCTATGGCTGGCCTAATCTCCTAATAGGCCTTTGCACATAACACAATTCTGAGTGCAATGTGACTTTTAATTTGAGGGGCTTTGGGCAATTAGTTGCTATCCAATCATGTTGTTGTTGTCAGCTCCATTATATTTGGTAAAACCTGTAAATAGTGTGTAGTATTGAAATGCATTGAACAGATACTGCCTTGTTGATTTCTCACATCCCCTACTCCCTGCTTTATTTTTGGAGCACAATCTAATAGAGCTGTGCAAATATATTACATTCATTTTACCATTCCTGTATTTGCCAAATCACTGGTTTTCAAACATATTCATTACTCAAACTTATGTGGGAATTTATTAGGTGAGTAAATCTTAATCTGTAGGTGATTTTTAATAAATAATTATGAAGATTAACAATTTATATTAGACTTACTCTGTACTGTAATAAGAGATGTTATCATGCTAACATGAACTTGTGAATTGGTATTTTCAACTAGATAATGAACAGAGTTTCTTTAGTCCTGAAATTCAGAGAAATATTTTTCACCTATAGCTTATGCATGGAAACACTAATGGACCCATTAATGATTTTTCTTCTCCTCTTCTTTCTCTCTAGCCTATTTACTTGTTCCAAGAATTTAATATTCTCCCTTCTTCCTCCTCATCTGCTTCTTTTATCTCTTCATCACTTTATGTTATCTCTACTTCCTGTACTTAACTGTCCAGAGCATCTTTGTGACCTCTTTTTGCTATTTAACCTGTTTGGCTGCTCCCCTGGCATTTCTCTTGTGAAATATACTTACCTGAAAATATAACTGATTCCTGCATTTCTATGCTTCAACCCCTCCTCTTCTCCACTGTTTTTAATGCTGGAAACTCAGTACTCATTGTAAATTAATCTACCTAACCCACATGCTGTCCTGTCTAGACTTCACCTTTAGATTGTTCACAATCATCCCTCAAGTTTTCCACATATTCAGGCAACTTCCTGTGTTACATTTTGTGTCCATTGTCTTGTGACTGGCACCACCAAAAAGAGTTTGACCCCATCAACTTGTCACCTGCTCTGCAGATACTGATAAGATCGTCTCTGTCTTCTCTTCTCCAGGCTAAACAGACCCACATCTTGTAGTCTTTCCTCATAAGACAGATGTTCCTGTCCGTTAATTGTCCTTGTATCCTTCCATCTGACTCTCTCCCTGTATCGCTTGAACGGGAGAGCCCAGAACTGCTCCTGTAGAGAGGACTGAGGTGATGAAAAAGGGCTAGTGTGCTAGTTTAATGTTGGTAAATCTGAATGTAAAAAATATATATCTCTGTGCCTCTTACTTATAAGGCAGTTTCTGGGTGCCTATGTTTAGCCCATACCTGGGGCTAAACTTCAGCAGTTGGTCTATCCCCAGCAGAGAAAGGGAGTTGAGAAAATGAGAGAAGACCCATACTTCATACTGGAACAGAGCAGAAGGAGAGAACTTCACTTGGTCTGCTGGCCACACTCTTCTTAATGGCAACACTAGGATGCCTTTGGCTTTCTTGGCTACATGGACGCACTGCTGTCCCATGGTTAACTTGTCCTTCAGGACTCCCAGTTCCTTCTCTTCAGAGCTGGTTTCCCGTTGCTGTACTGGTGCATGGCGTTATTGCTCCACAGATGCAAGACTTTACACTTGCCCTTGTTGAACTCCATTAGTTTCCTCTCTGCTTAACTCAGCCCATAGAGGCCTTCCTGAATGGCAGCACAGTCTTCTGGTGTACCAGGTATTCCTTCTTTAGCTTTCTAAAGTAATTTTATATGAATGTCATTTGATATCACAAACTTCTATGGTTACAGATAGTGCTCAGTATATTTTTATAATGTGTGCTATGAAGTGTGCTACTAAGTGTTTAAACCTATGAATTCTGGAACTTCAGAATAATGTTGCTATCCTGACTGCAAACAAGTAAACAGTTTAGCAAAGATGTAGATGTCAGTGTGGTATGTATTTTGGTCCAGTTCCAAAATGTCAACAGCATATCTATACTATATGTATCTTTGGACTTTTTTTGCTTAAAGAATACTGTGCATGTGTATTCTGATGCACACACTGAGGCAGTGAGCACAGTAGGTGTATTTCTCAGAGCAAATAGCTTTACTGAATCAATAGCACTGGATTATATTAGGCAAGTACTACAATTTATGTTAAAAATAGTGCATGCTCTGTTTTTTCTTAACTGTCTTTGAAGTTCAGTTACGTGTCTTTATTGTACAAAAATATCAGATCAATGCTACTGACGACTTGTAATCACTGCTTTTAAATTTACATGTTGATTGATAAGGCAGGATTATCATGTGATTAAGACACTGTTACCAGCAGTGTCCCAGATTTCTTTTGTGACTGTTTAAACAGCTTAGCCTTTTGATACTCTTTTTCCCATTTAAGCAAAAAGAGGGCATCAATGTTTTCCTTCCTTGTAGAAGCATACAGGAGCAACATTTTGTAGTTGTAAATACTAAAAATCAGATGTATGTTAACAATCGACACATTTTATTTACAGTGAATTTCAGCTCCTGGTTTGTAATTTCTTTTAGAAACAATATAAATGTTTGTTTTCTGGCACTTTTCTTCCAGATTTCATTATTTGTATCTGTACTAACTCACTTTCTATAAATTCAGAAAGAATGAAGAATAATAACCTACTCAGACAATTTCTAACTCCTATAAAAACTACAAAAAGGGTAGAGCATAGTGAAATAAATGTATACATATATATTTAATGAAATAATTAAAAGCAGCAATGCATTTTTTTAAACCTTTTTGAATAAAGTACTTGGAGAAAATCTGATATTTTGGACAACTCAACTTTTCAAATATTGCCATATTAATGGTAATAGATTTTTAATTTTAATGGAGTGGTATGTCATATGTAATTCAAAGTACGACATTTTAAATTAGCCTTTTTTTTTTTTTTAGGAGAATGAACTACTCCTGAAATGGGCTCATGGAGATGTGCAAAAACCTGAGATTTCATGTAACTCTTTCACATCATTCATATTTAAGAAATGTGTTCCTATTAACACATGACACCATATTACTGCCAGTAAGGTGGTTTCTTATGAACATCAGAGTTTATAGAGTGATATGTGTAAAATGAATGAAAATGAAATAAAATGGATGCAGAATATAAGCTTACAGATTTAATTTTGTCCCAGCATCCTGATTTTGCTGGGGCAGAATCCTAGACCAAGGTCTGCAGGCCATAAAAAGTTTAAAGTTAACCAGAGTAGCTGACCTGAATTGGCTCACAGGTGTATCCCATACCATAAATGTCACACTTAGTATAAATGGGAAAAGTTGCTGGAGAAAGTCTTGCGTGTGTCCCTGCTCCTGCTCAGGTGCAGGACTTCTTTCTGACTTCCTAGGTTTGCTGCTGCACATTCATTTGGTTGAGTTTATCTTTGTATACTTTATGATGGTATTGGTATTCATTTGGCTGTTTCATTAAACCTATTCTGTTTCAACCCATGTGTCTTCTTTCCTTTTCTCAACTCCCCTTCTGTGTTGGGCAAGGGGTCATTGGACAATAGACCAACAGCTAGAGAGTAGCCCCAGATATGGACTAAATATAGGCACCCGGAACTGCCTTATAAGTAAGAGGCATGAAGATAACAGGTTTCGCATTAGCATTTGCCAACATAAAACTCGCACATTAGCCCTTTTTCATCATCTCAGTCCTCTCTACGTGACCAGTTCTGGGCTTCCCAGTTCAAGAGACACAGGGAACTAACTGTAAAAGTCCAACGGAGGACTATGAGTACAAGTAACAGACTGGAGCATCTATCTTATGAGGAAAGGCTACAAAACCTAGGTCTGGAGAAGAGAAGCCTGAGAGGAGATCTTAACAGTATATGCAGAGCATGTGTTGAGTGGATGAGGTCAAACTTTTTGGTAGTACCCAGTGTGAGAACAATGGGCATGAACTGCAACAAGGGATTTTCTTATGAATGTATGGAAAACTTCTTTTCTTTGAGGGTGACAAAGCACTGGAAAAGGCTGCCCAGAGAAGTTCTGAGTCTTATTCTCTGGAGAATTTTAAAACCCCCCGGGACATGCTCCTGTTTAACCTGTTCTAAGTGAATCCACTTTAACATGGAGATGGACCAGATGATCTCACTCCAGAGGTCCATTCCAATTCCTACCATTCAGAATTCTCCAACTAGTAGCAAAATGGTTTAAAAATATTTGCAAGGGGAAAAGAGAGATTAGGATGCAAAGGTGTAAATTTCCTTATTCCATTACTATTTTAGCAATTTTTGTTTCTGTTCATCATTTTGTGATTCACTCAGATTTTTATATTGTTATCTGGAAACACAAAGAAAGATTCTGAATAACTAGAACTGAACTAGCTGATATATAAGACAATGACATTGTCTCCCAGCTGAGAAATGAACTGTATTCTTTACTGCATATAGTAGTTGTAAAATCACTATGAACTTTCGATGGAATTTATCTCCTAAAGAAGAAAATTCTGCAGTATCAAAGTTGCAAAAACAATAAGCCAGAATATTTGCCCCGTTTAATATTCCTTGTGCTCTTCTGGGACAAGTTGATTGCTTTCACAGACAGGATAAGATGTGTCTATGAATCTCATTGTATTCTCTCCTTGTTCTTTAGAACTCTAGGAAATATTTCTTGTCCTGTACAGCGACTAGACTTCACAGGCCTGCTTTCTTCAAAGTTAGAAAGTATCTTCTTTGAAAAGCATGTTCCTTTATACAGGCTGTACAACTTGGGATAGAGTCAGATACATTATGAGATATATTGCTAGGAGTGAATTAGGCTACATGAGGCCATATTCATTTAGATTTATGTGTGTGCGTCCCTCCATTCGCTATTTAGATTTACTTATCTCCCAGAAAATAAAAACATCTACTTGAAACAAACCATTATGCTTCATTTCCATGACAGAGAAATAGGAGACATGCAGGAACATTCCAACTGTAGGAGAAATGATCCTCTAGTGCTGTAATGGTCAGACTGCATGTTTACAAACTGAATGGGGCATCTGAGTACATTTGTCGTTTGAATGCTGCCACAGAAGGCTACACTTTTTTTTTTTTTCTCTAAATTTCCATGACAATGTTATTGTTTCCTATAACAATATTTTAGGTTGTATTTTGCTGTGGTGATAAAAGTATCCTTTTTTACATATTGTTGATTAAACTTACCTATTGCTGCACAATGGGATTTTTAGTAGTTTGGGAAAGGTTACCTAAATTGCAGTGGTAGTTGATATTAACAATTTGCCAGTATGCCTCAGTCTCAAGTTAAATGTGGTGTTGTGGTGGATTTTTTTCACAAGGTATCAATCAGACCTGCCTCGAACTTGTAGGTGAGTGTTTCACTGTGACTATCTCTTGGAAAACATAAAAATACCTAATGGCAGAGAGACAGAATTTTTGCTTAAAATAAATCCAGCCTAATGAGACTGATATAGCTTCCTACTCTATGGATATAATTTTTAAAGCTACTGTTTCTGTAAAATACGTTAATTTTCTATTCCTTGATAAAGTAGCTAAAACTCCTAGAGACAGATGCTATATAGCCAGAAATCATCCATATGTATATGACTTCGAGGAAATGGACAATATTCAGTGTTAGTGGACAGAAATAAATCATGACAATGTATGTAAATATGTCAGGATTAACACAATAAAGCTTCATAGCTAAACATTCAAAATTCAATGTATCTAAATAGATTGGAAACCACTTAAGTACTAAACAAGCCTAATCCAGAACCACCTTTGCCATTCTTGTTAGCACCTAATCCTTATGAAATAAATCTCTCACTATGGTTTTCAGAACCTTTTTCATGCAAAATATATGTTCAGTTTTCTAAAAAAATACAGCATGATATATTCAGCTTAATGCATATTTAAATTCTCAATATTGAATGAGTTGGCAAGTGGTAAAATGGAGAGTATTAGCTCTTTGACTTCCATCAATGAATACTTTCAACTATATATTTTTTAAATTTTTTATATTTTTTTGTTTACTTTAAATGTTGTAGCCAATCAAAATACGACTGCCCAGAAGAGAGAGAAAAGAAGAACAACCCAAAACAACCAAAAAACCAGACCAACCAACCAAAAAACCCGCAAACAAAACCAACGCAAACAAAACTCACAAAAATACCCACCAAACTTGTTTCTTCTTTTCCTACTTGTTCTGCAACGTGCCTTTAGGGTGCAATATTAAGATCCTCCAGTAGATGCCCTAAGAGATCTCTTACAAACATCACAACGAATTACTGAAATGAATCCTTTTTATCTTTCTCTTTGTACCTGGGTTTGGGTTTGTGTTTCGTGGTTGTTGTTGTTTCGTTTTTAAATTATTACTATTTTTTAAGAACAGAATTTGTTATTTACTATCCAATGGCATTATGTCTTCAGGTTTCAATGATAGTAAATAACGAAATTATTAGATTCTATATTAAGTTGAAAAGTCTGGATGATAAGAAATTAAATATTTATCCTCATGGTCAAATTATTCTTAATTAGTAATTTTTAAAGTCGATATTAATACAGTAGTGTATCATCCCTTTACTGTTTAATCAGCTGTTGCTTTGTATTCACAAGATGAGGACAGAAGCAACATCATTTTATCAGAACCATGATCATTGCAAAGCTGCTACACACCAATGTGGATTTATAGCATATATTTAGTTTAAAATAATAACCCCAGAGTCTATACTGTTTTAATTGTTATAATTTTACATTTTGTTTGTGGGTTTGTTGGGGTTTTTGTTTTTGTTTTTTTTTCCTGAGTTAACATCTATTATTTTTGTTGTTTACACTTGATTTATTTTGATGAATTTCAAAGATAGGCTTCTTGTGTGTGAAACCTATTGTATATTCCCTTCTGTTTGTAAGAACTGGCTCTGAGGAGATAAGAGGTAAACCTTAATGTGCCTTTATGGTCCTTTTGTCATTTGGGAGATCTCCCGTGCCAGATGGTTGGCACAGCCTTTCTCCAAGCCACAAGTAAGCTGATTTTCTTCTGTGCTATTTGCCAGTGTCTACCATTACCATTCTGGTGCTCATGATGCCCTGCTGTTACAAAAGCACTGGTCCAGGTCTCAGTACACTTTACTATGCTTTTTGATCAGGACAGAGTTTATAGTAGATGCATTATCATCTTTCATTAAAATGTTGAACAGCCTTTCAGTGAATTAGACCAGTGGAAGACAAGGGAAAGATACGTGTCCAAACTTCATGCTGTGTGTATCCAAAAGTGAGCTATTTGTAGGATTATTCATCCCATTTCATGTCAGAGAAGCCTGAGAGTTGTTCTGCTGTCACTGACTCCAAGCTAATCAATGATCACCAATAACAGCTGCACTAGAAGGGCAGCTGTCTTCCAGTTAAACAACAAACCAACAAAAAAAAGACCCAACCAAACAAAACCCCAACAACAACAAAACATAATAAAAACACCACAAAGAAAAATAAAAATTAGAGGGGGGAAAAAAGGGAGGAATAAGGTGTGAAAAAGAAGTGAAAATTAAACCCTACAAAAGGCAGAACTTGAGACTGTATATTCTGAAATAAGATTTCTTTATCTTTTTAATCCTTGAATCTGCCAGATTGCCTAAAGCTATTTTTGGTATTAAGTTACAAAAGAAATGTGTTTAAAGTGTCGTGTATTTGTGATTCAAAGATTTTTTTTTTTATTAATATTAGTCTTGTTTACTACTTTATAACTGTCAGGTTAGCTGGAACAACAAATTAATAGATACTTGGTAGTATCAGATTTTAATATGCTGTATTCTTTTGTAACTTGATAAAGCTACTCATGGGAACACTCTTCTCATTTTGAATGTGTAAAGGTATATCACAGAAAATTTAAATGTTGCTGATGAACTTCCATGGCAATTAGTACGAAGCTGTATGGAAGTCACTGTAATTAGATAAAGGATGACCAACACTGAAAATTCCAGAAACTTCCTATTTCTGCCCATACTTATTGTTACAACAAACCCCCCACCCCCCCAAAACAAGAATATTAATATTCTAAGTAGCTTTAGTGTTAGTAATAGAAAAGCCAAGAAAAGAAATATGACCACTTCTGAAATTCTATGCTTACTGTAATTCTACATGAGTTTCGCTTACAATGCTGTTTACAAGGTGAGTAACACAATATCCAGAAGTGTGGTATAAAAGCAAATTCTACCACAAGGGTAGACTTGAAGAAACAAATTAGTCAAACAATGCAACTATTTTTCTAAATTCAGTGAGCTACATATAGCCTGTAAAGCATAAGAGCAAATGTTTTGGACAAATACTGAGTGGGTTGTTAAACAACTTTTATCATGTGTTATTTGCGTTGACTTCCATGTGCTGTTATTGAGGTCGTTTGCCAATTTGGAAAGCTAAGCAATAAGCTAGAGTATGTTAGAACTTTACTAATCTGATAGACTTCCTGACTACTTTATTCAGTGATTTATATATATATATATATGAATGAAAAAGTTTGTTTCATATACTTTTGTAATAGCAAAGGAGAATGAAAGAGCAAAGTCCCTGTTTGACCTCCCAAGACTTTAATTTCCATTTAGTTTGGAATAAGTAATTTTTCGGTTTAGCTCTGTTCCAGATGAGTTTCTACTGCAGCTGTGCTAGTAGGATGCAAAGTTGACTCTATAACAATTTTGTACCCCAAGAAAGAGTAAGTAAGCAGTGCCGTTTTAGTCAGTCTGTTTT